>JAAOMT010000697.1:665144-823565 GCA_016748015.1 Geosiphon pyriformis
TCTTCTTTCTTTTTTTCTCTGTATTTTCTAATTTTTTTAGATCTTTTCTTATGAGGGGCATACAGGAAACGTGACGGCTGTCGCTTTTCATTGTGAAGGCAAATGGATGGTCACAGGCAGCGAAGATTGTACGCTTAAAATTTGGGATACAAGGTGCTCAATTATTCTCTCAACTTTTTCTTAATCATTATATCCTAATTAGCTGTCTAACTGTTACTCTAACCTTTTCTGTATACTCAGGGCATCATCAATACAACGAAATTACGATCATAAATCACCTGTCAATGATGTCGCGATCCATCCCAATCAGGGTGAATTAATATCTTGTGATCAAAAAGGTAGTATTAAGATCTGGGATCTTGCAGAGAATTCGTGTACACATGAATTGGTAAGTCCCTCTGTTAATTCTTGTAATGAGGTCTTTTCTATTCAACCTCTACTTTTCTTTTTTCTTTTTTTCTTTTCCTAGGTTCCAGAGGATGATGTACCTGTAAGATCAGTGACTGTGGCAGTTGATGGCTCAATGTTAGTTGCTGCTAACAATAAGGTATTAAGAATTCTGACTGTTTTTTCTTTCCTATGAAATTTACAACTCATTTATATATTGTCTGCTTTGTTAAGGGTAATTGCTATGCGTGGAAAATGTCTAATACACGTGATTTTACCGATTTGCAAGCAGTTGCAAAATTTTCTGCTCACAATAAATATATTACGAGATGTTTGCTGAGTCCAGATGTAAAGTACGTATTATTTGGTGAGTTTTAATTTTGTGAAATTTATGATCAAAAACTTTCTACATTAGACATTTGGCAACATGTTCAGCAGACACGACCGTAAAAATATGGTCAACAGCTAATCATGAGTTCAAGCTGGATAAGGAATTAAAAGGGCATACACGTTGGGTGTGGGACTGTGCATTTTCAGCTGACTCTGCATATTTGGTCACAGGTTAGTTAGTTAGTTATATTTATTTTTTATTTTTGCAACAAGAACTGTCTCAAAAAAAATAAAAAAATCCTTATTTTTTATGATTTCCCTTTTTAAGCATCATCCGATCAATTAGCCAGACTGTGGGAATTACAGCAAGGGGAAACCATAAGGCAATACAATGGTCACCATAAAGCAGCTATTTGTGTTGCTTTAAATGACTTGTCTATTGGTAACTGAAATGAAATGGTGGGATTGAATAATGGAAAAAGATTGCTGACTTGAATATCTTTTTGGTGAAAACATTTTAACGGCAAGTCATAAACTTTATATCTCATTCATTTTATTTACAGCGTAAGCTCATTGGGGCTTGCCGTTTCAAGAAGATATAGGCAGATGCCTAGTGTTTTTAATTAAATGAGGATTTTACTTTCATAAGTATATAATTTTTTTGGGTGTCTTCATGCCTATGTAATGAGTGATTGTCGAAACTGATCAAAGTGTTTCATGCATTTAGAAGTCTCCTTAAGACCAACCAGGGTGGTGGATTAATATCCAAGAGCCATTTTAAGTTAATTATTCATCTCATTCTTGAATAAAAGACCTTTATTCGATGATGTCGAATTTCCGTTTGAAATTCCCTAAGGCTGTGACCAATAACTTCTACAATCTAAAACTATCGTAAAATAATACACACCAGATAATTCCTTTTTGTATTCAGAGTGGCCTTCCTATTAATAGACATATTAATTTATAAATATTCGAATTTGGTTCAAACGCAAAAAATCAACAAGAATTGGAATTCTTGGATTAATCAGAACAATTTTTCCCCACAACAACAACAACAACAACAACCTAGATGCTGAGGCCTGTCAAAAACGACCAATCGAATACCACTATCTATTATCTCAAATTACAAATTTAAATGAGATACATTTAATGATGATTGTCCAATGTACCATACTATATATACCCAAATATAACTTGTAAAATGCTGCTCAAAAATGAAATTGATTTTTTGACTTCACTTTTTTTTTGAGTCCCCGAAGAATCACTTGAAATATAAAATGGCCTCAACGCGTGCAGTTGCAGCTCTTGACTGGTCAAAACTTACTGTGTCACTAGGCTTACAAAAAGAGACTGTAGCAGCATTGTTAGCCTTCCGTAAGCGTAACGAAGAAGCCAAGCGAGTTGTGTTTGGGTTAAAAGAGTCACTAAAATCCGAACTTGATTTTGACCACTACCGCAACATATTAAAGAATAAAGGGCTGGTAAATGAGGCGGAAAAAGTTTATAAAAATCTCAAACCGACCAAAGTCGATTTGGCGGCACAACTGAAAGTCATTGAGACTTTTGAGAAAAAGGCCGTAAGTTTTAAATTTTATTTTTGACTAGCGTCCATCTTTGTCCGCTTTTTTTGAGCCAAATATGGCAAAATAAACTTTTTTCCCAAATTTGAGTATACACATAATTTGGATTGATTTCAAAAGGTGGAAAGAGCGAAAAATACAGCAGCAAGATTTGATTCGGAGCTTCGAGATCTCCATCTTACCTTATCCAACATTCAAGATGCTAGACCATTTCCACAACTTACGGTAGGTTAATTTCTTTTTATATTGTCCGTGCAGTAATGTATTGTAATTCAATTAATATAATTTTACAATCTTAGGTTGATGAGGTTGCTCAAGCTGTACCGGAGATTGATGTTATCGTGGAAAAAATGGTAAAGAAGGGTGTGTGGGATGTGCCAACATATTCAGAAAAATTCGGAGTATAAATTAGTTACTTTTCATGGAGCAAGGTGACATCAAGTATGTGAACTTGATTTTGATTGTCCTGAATAACTTGCTAGGCAAGTTTATTTAACAAGGCTAGAATTTATTCCAAGATGTTTGCGTCCGTTTTTGGTTGTTTCCTTCCGTATATCAAGAATAATTAATAAATAATGAGATAAAGAACTTGGCTATCAATTTTCTTATCTACCTCCATTCTTCCCAGACCCTTTCCACTGTTTTCCCTTTGGTTTCTGGGACGTAACGTTTTACGGCCCAGAATGATACAAACAATAAAGCAGCAAATACATAAAATACATTCCCACCCATAATTTCTCGTACATTCAGGAATAGAAGGGCAACTAAGAAATTAGAGATCCAGTTGACAGATAAACCCAGACTTGATGCAGTGGCGGCAGCATGAGTGTCAACAATTTCAGGATTGATCAAGAAAGGAATCGGTCCTAAACCAATCGCAAAGGTTCCTACGAATGCAATGATAGATATGGCTGCAAGCATCCCATAATCCTTGGTAATGCCTAAAGCCAATAGGCTACTAGAAATAGTCATCAAAAAAATAGAAGAAAGTAGCAAAACTCTGCGTCCAACTTTATCAATTAAGGCCGCTGATAACAGTGTTACCGCAGTATTCACAATACTGATAAATACAGTAATCAAACCACTGGATTCTGGAAAATTTTTAGATAGAATAGTGGTCGAATAGAAAATCACTGCATTGATTCCGGAGAATTGTTGAATGAATTGCAGTAATAATATAGCAATCAAAGCAGGTCGGTAATGGGAATTCTTGACGAATTTTGCCAGACTAATATCGTGACTATAATTTTGCGCGCGAAACACAATTGCAGGACTCTGATTTGATTTTCCAGTGCTATCGTGTGGCGTTGATTGATCTCCATTTTCATCATTTTGTACATCCTCACTATGGGAAGATATTAAACCCTCCAAGCCGTCATCAACAACTACGCTTTGCCATTCATTTAGTTCAGCCCCAACATCAGTCTTTCCTCTTAGCCGTTGCAGCGACTTTTTGGCTGGATCATACCCATTAGGTAATGTAATCAGATATTTGGGCGATTCCACGACAAATCCTAGCAATAAAACTTGCACAAATGCGATGATAGCCCCAGTCAAAAGAATTAAACGCCATCCTGTAGTTGTGGAAAGGAAGAATCCTTCTATCTGGGCAAATAATATTCCAGTGACAATACCGAGTTGATTCATAACACCTACAAATTTGATATAGTTGACACAAGTATATATAAAAAGGAAGTTCAAATCTTGAATGATTGAAAATTTCACCAAAAGCGCCACGGTATTCTGAAGTGGATATTTCATTTAAATAAGTGGGCACAACCACCACGGCCTATTAAAATCATTGATTAGCAGGCCCCAGGATTGAGAAGTTACGGAGCTTATCACCCTGATACTTACTACACCAGACCCGATTCCAACTAAGATTCTTCCTATTATAAGTACACTCATCGAATTAGCAAGTCCCATTAATAAAGACCCAACTCCTAAAAATATGCTATTGAACATCAAAGTCCAACGACGTCCCTTCCGATCAGCCCCCTTTGGGGCCAATAGTGACCCAAATAGACCACCCAGAGTGAATATAGAAGTCACAATAGAAAATTCAGCGGCAGTCATTGGAATGCAAGGATGGAACGGAGAATCAAATGAGGTGAGGTCCGGGTCTTTAGGGCGACCTTCACAGGAAATCACTTTTTGAGGCGTATTGAGTTCACCAATCTGCCGCGTTATTTTACAAGAAATTCGTTTTCAATTTCTTTCCAAAAAAAAACGGAGCAGAGCTTGAGACACCCTTACATGATAACCATATTGAAAAGAACTCAAAGCAATTGAAAAAGAAACAAAGAGAAGATAAAAGGTAGGGGATTGGTCCGTCATGACAAGTTTCTTGATTCACAATTAAAATTTCAACACAAGTTGATTAAAATGATAATTTAGTTGGTAGTACTGATAATCAATCATGCAAAAACGTGGCTGACACAAATATCATAGATTAATGTGTCGAGCCTCTTTATTAAATGCAAAAATATATAAATGTGCATTCAAGTTTTGTGTTATAAGCAAAATCTACTGGCTTTTGCAAGTTGCTTTCTGCATTTAAAGCATCCAAATTATGGGTCAAAAATCACAACTTTGACAAATTTATTATTACCATCATCACTTTTGCTTTTGACATTATAACATGAATGCAAAAAATTTTCAGTTTAAAACAGAAAAAACAAACAGTATTTTTTTTATTAAGTTGTTTTTAATTTTAGCTTTGAGAGAAAATGATTGCTTATAAAAATAGATTTTGTAAATTTGTTTTTAATTTTATTTGAATTTATTTTTTATTTTAATAAAACAAATTTTGTAAATAACAATTTAATAAATAAATAAAAACTGTTTTAAAATAACTTTATTAATTAATATTATTTTTATAAAAAACAGTCTTTTAAATAATATATATATTTTGTATTTAATTAAATTAAATTATTTTCAAATACAAATAAAAACATTATTTTGAATAAGCTTTTTCTCTTATTAATCTTTCAATTATAAAAAGAACAAAAAAAAGATAAAAAAATATTTTAATATTTATATTGTTTATTAATATTAAAAAAAAAATTTTGGTTAATAATAAAATAATTTTCAAAAATACTTATTATTTTGTTTAATTTAAGAAATTTTGTTTTTTCAAAAATTTGTTTTACAATATAATAATAACCAATTATTATAAAAATTATACAATTATTTAACAGTTTTTTTAAACACATTGAAAATAAGCCTTTTTTTTATTGATTTTTTAATCATTTAAAGTTAAAAAGCTATATATTACAATTTATAAGTATAATTAAATATTATAATTAGATTATACAATATTTTAAACCATGTGCTATAATTAAAATAATCAAATTTTATATTTAACTTAAAAAAATAATGTTAAAATTCAAAATAGTATTATTTAAAAATATATAAAAAAAATTTTTTTATTGCTTTAAATTGATACAGTTTTCTTATCAAGTATTAATTCAATTGCATTTAATAAGAGATGCTACTCTTTTCCGTGCTTTTAACGAAGAAAATATTGGTTTAACGGAATTACGAGAAGATTCTTCTGAATTAGATGAATAATGAAGAACAGCGTCTTTTTTACCACTCATCCACTTTTGGATTAGGGTTAGCAGAACGAAACAAAGAAGCGACTTAAAAACAAATTGTTCTCCCATCAACGAAAATTTCACGAGTTATCCCATGATATTGAGATTACCAATTTCTAAGTCTCACCCGCGACTGAAGGGGGTCAGTGAATTAGTGATCAACTAAAAATGAAAGAATAAATACATTAAATGAATTGGGATATTTATCAAAGAACATTTCGTCTTCCCAATCGCGAAGCCTCGTACTGGATGTGAACTATACTTTATATAATGACGTTAATTTCTTTAAATGTACATTTTACCTGAAATTTTTATTTTGAAATTTTTAATAATCATATTAATTCCCATTGATCTTACTATATTAAGATATAAATCTATGTCCTCTTTTGAAACACAAAGTTTTAAAAACATTCTTTAGTTCACGTTAATAATACGCAACATTAGATTATTAAAATTTAGGCATAAAAATGGTTATGTGTGTCCTGATATCAAGTCTATAGTGTAGAAAAAACCTGCGTAAAAGATCTAAATTATTTTAAATGCATTATATTTATTTCCTGGTTCATGTTTAGAAAGTGAGCCACACTTAAAGGATTAAATATATATATACGTATACATCAAAAACATTATATCTTAAATTTTAATTGAAATTATGCACTTTTTTAAAATTACATGAAGAAATTTTACAAACAATAAACCTCTTTTTCATTCTAAAGCATTCAAACGAAATAAATGAACTAACGAACGAATGAATAAAATGAATTCCCCAGAAAGCAAAACTAAAAAATCCATGTCTGTTTTAAATTGCCATATATATTCTGAATGGCTTCATTATTATATTGTGCATCTTTCACTTCATCTATTCAAAGTTAAACGCCAAATCCAACTCTGAAAAAAGGCCTTTATATTAAAAAAAATTTCAAAGATTAAATAATAATAATTAAAAAGCTTACCGTTTTCAGAAACTAAAGGGCTTGAGATTTTTTGACTCTTATCATGGTTAGCACCTTGTATCGTTTTGTAATTAAATCTTTTTTTACCGATAGATTCATTTAAGTTACAGTTGTCGCGAGCAGCAATAACTCTTTGTTGAATTTCTTCCGCACTATCACGGGAATGCGGTTTATCATCCCAATTTTTTTCAATCATTTCCTGAATACATTGAGGTGTATGCTTTTGGATTGGGAGGCGCCTTCCCTGAATTGTATATAATTGAATGGACATAGGATCTTTAATACCATTCCACGGTCTTTCTCCTGAAATAATTTCCCAGGAAATAATCGCACAACTATAAATATCGCTATATTTCGTGTGAGGCGACAAGTTACAAATTTCAGGCGCTAGGTATCGAACAACACCAAAAATTTCCCCAGGCTGTGGAGAGTAATTGGCAGGACGACATAATCCTAGGTCAGCAATGGCAACTTTTAAGGAGTTTGATTTTAATACAAGGATATTTCCAGGATGTAAGTCGCCATGCACCAGATTTGAATCATGTATAAATCTTAGACCACTAACGATTTGGAAAAGAATACGAAGAAACATTTCCCAAGTAAGAGTGTTTTCGTTCATCTTGAGAAAAGCTCTAAGGTCCCCGTGTTCCGCAAATGGTAAAACCATAATAAATTCATCGGTTATGATATCTTTGGTTATTCCATAGCATTCAAGAATGTATTTGCAAGAGGCATTTGTAAGATGCGCAATAAACTATGGAAATATAGTTTTTAGGGTTAGAAAAAGAAATTAGAATAATAAAGATCACATAAATTTCTTAAAAAGAAATACCTCATCTGAATTAATATATTTAATATTTTGGCTATTTTTAAGATATTTTAAAGCAACCTTTGTGACTCCAGTTCGTTCATACTTTTGAATTTTATTGTCCCAAAATAGAATTCTACCGTTCTTCCATCTACCTTCTTTAACAATACCAAATCCTCCCACTCCCACCTTATCTAAAAATTCGATCTCGTCAGGAGAAATCCATTCCAGACAGCCTCTGCAGTTTTCAGAATTTCGCTGTGTGTATAGGATATACTGATCAATATTATGATTTCCACTTTTCCATGTGTCCCAAATCTGTGAAAATCGTGATGTTTCACAAGATCCACACCAAAGTGGATCTTTTAATGCTCTATAGCATTCTAGACATTTCGGCAATACGGCTTTAAAGGTATCATCACTTTTATCAGTATCACAAAATGGACATATAGGAGATCCACTAATAATTATATCCAATTTGCCACATTTAAAACACTTGAATTCATCTGAAAGCTGGTCAAAGAAAGCTTCAAAATCTAAAAATTCTCCTTTCAAATTATCTCGGTATTTAAAGCCTCGATTTTGGAATCGTAAAATGTTATATTCCGGATTGTCTTGATCTTCTAAAGTAAGGTTATGGACATTCAAACAAGGAAAATCACTTCGATTTGCCTCTGCTGCTTTCAAATAGAGTTTAAATGCTTTTTCCAAGTTTTTTGTGGTTCCCCATCCATTTTGATAGCACCATCCAAGGTTATATTGTGCATTTTGATTTCCTGCCTCTGCTGTTTTTAACCAGAATTCAAATGTTTTTTCTGGATTTCTCATTGTTCCCCATCCATTTCGATAATACGTTCCAATACTGGTTTGTGGACTCGGATTTCCCACTTTTTCCAGATCTTCAGTTGTTTCCAATCGAATTCTAAGACCCATTTGTCCAAGTAAAGATCCCGCCTCTGCTGCTTTTGAATAGAGTTCAAATGCTTTTTCTAAGTTTTTCGTCGTTCCTTCTCCATATAGATAACATGTTGCAAGATTAGTTTGTGCATTTATATCTCCTGTCTCTGCTGCTTCTGAATAGAGTTCAAATGCTTTTTCCAAGTTTTTCGTTGTTCCACATCCATTATCATAACGAAGTGCAAGATTGAATTGTGCACCTGGATCTCCCGCCTCTGCTGCTTTTGAATAGAGTTCAAATGCTTTTTCTAGGTTTTTCGTTGTTCCACATCCTTTATGATAACAAAGTGCAATATTAGTTTGTGCATTTGTATGTCCTGTCTCTGCTGCTTTTGAATAGAGTTCAAATGCTTTTTCTAAGTTTTTCGTTGTTCCCCATCCATTTAGATAACATGTTGCAAGATTAGTTTGTGCAATTGTATGCCCCGCCTCTGCTGCTTTTGAATAGAGTTCAAATGTTTTTCCTCGATCTTGTGAAGTACCGATTCCATTATTATAACAATAACCTAAGAAGAATTGTCCAAAAGAATCTTTTGCCTTCGCTGCTTTCTGATATTCTAAAAATGCTTTTGTTAAATTAGGAATAGTTCCAATCCCATGTTCTAAACAAAAGCCGAGCAAAATATTGTCTATCGAACGCTTTGGACTTTTATTATTCAAGCAATTGAATAAGTCTTCAGGAGTTTTCTGATTGCGCACAAGATGATTTTTAACTAAGTCAGCAACTTTTGAATATTCACTAGCTGGAAAAATGGCCAAACTTTCTTTGATGACTATGAATGCTCCTTCAAACTATTCGAAAGATGCTGTTTTCTTTTGAATGGATGAAGTTGAAGGAAAGATTTCCAAGCAACACAAATACATTATAAAACTTAAATATTTTGGATAAGTAAAGAAAGATTTTTAAAGAGTTCGTCTTGTTAATAAATAAGGATTTCAACCTATAATTCCCAAAAAGGCTAGGCCTTGAAGAAATCTGAAACGCTAGAAAGTTCTGCCATAATTAAACAAATATTTAGAAACCTCTTTATGAATTTTGTCAATAATTATTATAAAAAATGCTAAACCTCGATATTCAGTAAGCTCTTGTCTTTTAAGTTAAAGCATTTTAAATAAAATGGAGATTAAATAAAGATTAAAAGGATATATTAAAGGATTCATGAAACTATAAAAAAACATTAAATCTTGTTATTTCAAAACCACTATCATTATTATTATTATTAACAAGTGTGGCCCAGCCGTAGTAAATTAATCATGCTGAGAAGCTATTCAACCAAATAATTTCTGTTCAAACCACTTTGGTAAACATTAATTCCAAGTTTATTAGCAAACTTTATTACTTAATTAAAATCTCAATTTTTATATTTACATTATCTTATTATTTTTCTTATTCAAAAAGTAACAAACTTTGGAATTTTAAAATAATTTTACTAAAATCTTTTATGTTTTTTATTTTAAGTTTATGTTCAATTACTTGCACTTAATTTATAAATTCTAAAAGCTTTTCATTATTAATTACATTAAATCAGTTTTATATTGCTAATAAAAATTCTTAAATCTTGTAAAATGCAAAACTACTTATTGTGTTATCAATTAACATAATAATATTTTTTGTGAACTAAAAGAACTTATATTTATGATGGTTTAAAATTATAATATAGTAGTGTTAAAAACCTGTTTTCTTCTGTTCTTTAAAAATAAAAAATAAAATAATTGTTGATAAAAATACTATAAATTAAAACTTTAACAAAAATCAAATTAAAAATTTTATTTAAGTAATTTTTTATGATTTTTTAATAATTAATTTAAATTATTGTTTTAAATTTTTTAGAAATATTATTATGTTATATTATAAACTAAAATAATATAAATTATTAAATAATATAATTTGTAAATTAAAAATTATATAAGCAAAATAAAATAAAATTAAATAATTAAGTATTAAAACTAAAACTACATATTATAATATTAATATAAATTTAATTTAAAAAAATTATAAAATAATATTTGTAATAATTATAATTATTTTTTAAATTTTATTTTTAGTTTTATTAATTGTTTATTTATTTATTTATTTTATTATTATTATTGCTTAATATAAAACAATTTAATAAATTATTATTATTATTTTTTATTATTAATTATTTTACAAATACAGTTCAACCACTACTTAAAATTATAAAACCATACAAGATTTTATATTAAGTATAACTTATGTTTTTTCTATATATAACCAGCTATTCAGGCCAATTAAAACAGTATTATACATCTAAACTATTTACAACAAGAAAATTATACAAAAAACCAAAATATACACTAAACAAATATAAATATAAACCAAAACAAATATGAATATCTAACTTAAAACCAAAATTATAAATCATTTTAAGAAACTATATAAATCTCAAACCAGATACTGCTGAAATTACAGACTTATTATGTGGCAAAAAATTATGTTTTTTATAATATACTTTTTGTTTGGCAGTTGGCAACCATATAATAGATTTATAATTCTTAACAAAACTTCAAACCAAATTAATGACCAACAACACATTATCAGATCTGCCATTTAATAAGTATACTATGTTTATTATTTACTCTTTTATCATAAAGCCTTTGGCCAGCAACATATATAAACAATTAGAAGATTTAGTTTTACACAAAACGAAATTACTACACTATTAATAGTATAGATACTTAATAAATTAGTTTAACTTTCAATAGTCTTTAAAATCAGATCCAACTTGACACAATTATTGTAAATACAAGAAAATATATGGTCAAAATTTTTAATTAATTCATATTAAATACATAATACATTAAAATAATTCAAATAATATAATCTTTTTTTTTGGTTATAGACAACTGGCAATGTAAAGTTTTTATAAAGTAAGACTAAAGTATTATAGAAGCTAAATTAGTAAAATTTGAACAAACTTGACTATTAAAATACTATATATCAAAAATTTTATACATATTAATTAGATTACACAAAGACTTGTCTATAGCATTATTGACATATTTGGAATTCCAACCAACAAAACTGACTGTTTTAAAAAAATACTTAACAAAATATTGGGCATTCTTAGAGACAAATCTGTTTTTAACAACAAAAAAGTAACATAATATTCTAACAAGCAGCATAAAATTAGACATAGTAATAGTATCAACAAAAAAATTAACTTGTTTATTGCCAATAACCCCAAAATAACCATTGATCTTGTTCTAATTGATTAATAAATTTTTTAACATAATAATATAACAATATATTTTTTTTCTATTCAGCATTTATTATAAAAATCAGAATTGATATTTTTTCTAATTGAGATATTCATATTCAATAACATCTGACTATTTATAAATAATACAATTGAGTTAAACATAAAAACACATTTCAAAACAAAAATAATAGTCTGCAGTTTTTCCAAAGTTAAAGAAAGCAAACTGTTTACTCTAATTTCTATATTTATGTCAATGTCCAAAAAGTAGACAATAACACCACCATAAGCATTTATAAATCTCAAACTTTTGACCAAACCATTCATATAAACAATTATACTATTAAATTTACTTTTTGAAAAATACTTACAAATAAAATCAAATTCATCTAAACATCAAACAAGAGTGAAATAAGAAGCCAGAACACTATTACTATTTAGACCACTACTCTTAATAAACTTGACCAGTAAACTAAACCAACTAGAAACCAGATTTCTAAAATCCAGTTTTTTTTTACTTGTAAAATATACTTTATATAAAACACATATTATGATGATTTAAAAACTGGTTTGTAGAAATAATACCAAATCTCTTTAGCAAATTTATTATACTTAAATACTGTTCCAAGTCTAAAACATTTGCAATAGTAATACTATTACCAACTAAAAAACATTAGACAAATTATTGCCCAAAGATAACTTACATAATATTAAAATATTAATCATATTAGTTAGAAAACAGTTTATGAGATTAATTAACAATTTAGTTAAAAAGCAAAAAAGTTGCTAAAACATTCAATTAATTGTCTGCAGATCTATAGCTTTGTGTTCAAATAATCTGCTAAGAATGTTTTTTGAGTTAACAAAAACTATTAAATTTGTCAAAAAATTTTTGGTTTGTAATTGTTTAAATAATTTTAAATCATATAATTCAAAATAGATAATGACTTTATTGAGGAAATTTTTAAATAAATTGGTCTTAAGTTTGAGTTTTTTTTAATAATCTGTTCTACTTTTTACATATACTTACTAAAATATAACTAAATTGTAATTTGTAGCCAATTATTGATTACAGAACAACTAAGATTATATAAAGAAACTACTTGTTAAATACAATCTTTTTCAAAACCAGATTTGTAAAAAACTTAACATCTAAGTGAGCCTTAATAAAACTTGGTTTGGAAAAACTGTCTGTAGACAAAAAAATGTATAAGTATCTATGCAATTCACTCTTTCTAGCTATTAAAATGTCTAATTTACTTATTACTAAACAAGAAATTTTTACTTTTTAATTAATAAGTATGACAACCATTTTATTTATATTTATTAAAATATTATTAATTTGAAAAAATTTGCTAACTATATTCAAAATATACTGAGTAGTGACCATGTCATTCCCAACCCAAATTGTGTTATTTACAAAAATCTTTGCTGTCAGAAAAGATATTATGTTACTTTTGAAATTTCACTTATCAATCTGTGTAAAAATTTTTAAATCTAATTTGCAGTCATATAAACTGTTATGTTTCTTAATTTTACAGAGCAAAAAGTCATAAAAAATTCTTTATAATAGAGACAAAAATACTTTACTCTAATTTAGTTTATTGTAAACAGTATACCTCTCTATAAGTCCAAAATCTGTCATTACTTGATTGATTTAATTATTGTGTATACTCTCAAAAAATGTAATAAAACAAAGACACATTTTAATTCTAATCAAACTGTTTTTTAAATAATATTACTTAACAGAATTATATGTTTTATATATGTCCTAAAAAACTAGTCACAGCTTTCTGTTCTTTTTTAATACATCTTTGATAATAGAATCAACAACAAAAATGGGAGTTTAAGTAAATATGTCTTTCAAAACTGAGAAATTATTATTATGCAAGATGTTAAAATTACTACAGACTAAAAAAATCCTATCTGAAAAAATCTTAAATAAAACTTTTTGAACAAAATTATTGGTTTAGTATTTGTAAAAGTTTTTTTTTAATCAAATGACTTTGGTATTATAGAAACTTAAGCTTTTTTCTATTATATAGAAACCATATCTAATGTTAAGCACATATTGAAAATATTTAATAAACTATTCAAAACTTGCACATTACTATATTTCTAAAGCTTATTAGAGATACCAAAGAAACTAACAGCTTTTTTATTAGATAAATCCTTGACAACTTGCAAAAATTCATCAAACTTAATATTGTATATTACTTTTAAGAAAACATTATTATCAACATAATTTAGAGGAACATATTGTTTAAACTATTTATTAGGCAAAACATTAGACATTACACATTTTTTTATTCATTTTTTTATAATTATGTCAATCATAAACTTGACTTCATACAGCTCTAAAATCAAATTATTATTAACTACCAGATAATTAAATACTACTTTTTGAAATGGCTAATTCAAAATACTTCTGATTATTTTTTTTTTATTAGAACAGAAAGTTTTTATACACTTATTAATAGTTTTTTTAATGAGAACATTTTAGACAATTTTGAATTCATAATATTTGAATTTATGATATACTTTCTTAATTTTTAACAGATTATATAAAATTTTCTTTAAACTTACATTATTTTCAATTATGATATGTAATTTGAATGTTTTTTTTTTATCAATTTTAGTTTACATATTAATAAAATGAACAGTATTTAAATCTTGATTTGAACTTAAATCTTTTATAATTTTGGCCACTAATAACTTTAGCTTAAAAAACTTAGATAATTACTTATTTTTTGAACATTCAAACTTGTTAAACCAAAGTCTAAAAAACATTTTATTAGCAAAACTCACTATTATTTTCTTCAAAATTTTTTACATAGTATCCAAATTACCACAATATTTTGTACTATTAAATTCAACTATTTTTTTTAAGAAATTGTTTAATGAGCATTTTTTGAATTATAATTATTTACTAATTTTAACTTTCTTAATTTTGAATTTCTATTTATTCTTATTAGTCTGTTTATAATCATTATTAAGACAAACATTTAAAAGACTACTCAAGTTGACTGTAACTAAAACTGTCTTAT
Organism: Geosiphon pyriformis; assembly: GCA_016748015.1. Taxonomy (NCBI): domain Eukaryota; kingdom Fungi; phylum Glomeromycota; class Glomeromycetes; order Archaeosporales; family Geosiphonaceae; genus Geosiphon; species Geosiphon pyriformis. The sequence continues at coordinate 680,024 of JAAOMT010000697.1, forward strand.
AATTGGTATCAAAAAACTTAGACACAATGTTAATCTTATAACAATAACCACAAACACCAGATTTTGGTTTACAAAAATAAAATCAATAATCTTTTTAACACTTTTAAAATTATTTTAAATAAGAGTTTTGGCTAATGAATGTTTATTAAATAAGTTAACTAAGTCTAAATCCACACAAAACCTAAAACTTGCACTTTTTTTTGAGCTGTTTTTATTGAAATTCCCATTTAATACCACAAAAATACTAGAATTAACAGTCTTAGCAATAAAAAATTTAATTTTCAATTCTTAATCAAATTTAGCTTTAGCAAAAACACTTGCATACAAGTCCAAAATCATAATTGATACTTTATTCTTAAACAAAAGTTGCTGTTACTAAAAGATTTTTACATTTTTCAATACAAAAATTACAATATATACAATAGAAATTAACATTAAAAACCAATAGAAATAAACAATTAATACATGTAATTTAATAACAACAAACTTTGTTATGCTTCAAAATTCTTATACACTCTTATTAGAACAATCTAATATTTCAGATTTATAATTAATAGTTAAAAATAGTTATCAAAAAATGTAATTAATTGATCTACTTATGATTATGTTGATCATAATTATAATTGGTATTATTAATTTATAATCAATGTTGTTACTAGAAGTTTTTGGTCTCTTTTTTTGAATGTAGTTACTGTTTGTCTGTTGTTAATTTCACGTTTTCTGAAAGCAATTAAACCTCCAATAACTGAATTTATCTTTAAATTATTTTTTATAATTTGAACTGCTGAGCTTATGAGTGGAATAGCCAATTCCATGCCAATTACTTTATGTAGTTATGTTGTGGTAAATGTCAATTCTTTTCCAGGAATTGCTCATTTAGAAGCTTACTAAAAAATGTGTAGTTACTTTGCTGTGAAAGTCAACTCTTCTACAGGAATTTTGTCTATAGGCTATCCTAATGATTATAATAAGAAAAGGAAAGAAAAATAAAAGAAATACAAAAGAAATAGAATTTTTATCAAGGGAAACGTTTTCTATTCAGACCTGGAGTCACTAACAGTTTATTGAAATTGGTAGCTAATCAATTTCAAAACATTAGTTGTGTTGAGGGAATTTCAAGTGTAATAATTTTAAGGATTTGTTTTTCGAATATTTAATTTTTATTTGAATATATAAAAGGTGATTTGTTTTAATTAAGATATCTAAAGTAGGATGCTATAGTAAGATACTATAAGAAGATATATTTTTTTGAAGAGAGAAGCTCTTTTTTTATACAACTTGTTATAGTACTAGTCTTTGAACTTGTACTTTTTTCTTTGCTATAATTTGGGTAAACTAAAAATACATTTCAGCAAACTACAAATTATTTCACTGAACTATTGATTATTTCAGCCAATTTTCATTAATTTCGGCGAATTTTGACTATGTTAAATGGTTCAAAGTATTGTGTAATTTGATTATCTTAATTTCTATGGTACAAATCAGATTATTGATTGAGTAATGATATTTGATAATTGATTAAATAATAAGTAATATTCAAAATAATAATAATAATATGCTAATTAATAATAGGAATTATGAGGGTAATTTCATGCTAATTAATAGTTAAAATTCTACTGGTAACATAATCTCCTCCTCAAGACTGAACTCCATCAAAATCCAAGCACTATCTGTAATATCAAGGTAATAGTCCAATATAATTGAAGTAATTTGGTCTGAAAATTGTTGAAATTTTAGTTCTGTGAGCTTTCCAATGTATTGAATCTTCATTGAATAGAGTATTAGATTTTGTAAGACGTTTTCACAAGTATTGAATAGATCATAGAGTCTAAATACTGCTCTAAGTTTGTAGCAAGTGTTTGTTGGTTCGGCTGCTGTCTTGAATTTATTGTGAATTTGTCTTTGTATAGCCTTAGGAGTAATGTTGATTGTTTCAAGTTCCAGTTTTCGTTTATAAAGTGTTTTTCTAATATGAAAATATCTATATATAAGAATATGTTCATTGTTCTGTTTATTAAGAAATAGTAGAAGTTTTTGTTGAATTGTGGTATTTGGTGGAATGTCCATAAGAGCAATTAAAAGGTTTTCTTTTAGTGCTTGCTTCAAAAGTTCTGGTAATCTATTTTCAGAGTGATCTCTTGTTTTTCTTCTATAAGAGTGATAGTTCTAAGAATTATTTACTACTGGGACTGTGGTTTCTTTCTGAATATAATTAATTTGACTTCTATTAATTATTATGGATAGATCAGAAAGTGTTTTTAAGACTAACATTAATTTTTGGAATATTTGTTGAATATTTTAAAGAATAATCATGATAAAAAAATTGACTAATAATAATAAAAAAAAGAATAAAAAAATTTATTTTTGGGTATAGGATTTTTATTTGTTTTTGGGTTTGAGTGTTTTTTGTAATTATTTACTATTTTTGTTTTTATGTTTTGTGTCTTTAGAAGAGATTATTATAAAAATGTTAAATTAAGTATTCAAGTTTAATTGTTGTTCTATTATAACTATTGGTTCTAAATTTCAGGAAATATCTTCAGGTTTAATTAAAGGAGAATATATACCAATTTGTGAAATTAATGGTTCAGGATTGTTTCTGAAATAGTAGTGTTTCAATCTATCTCCATGTGCAACTTTTGCTAGTACTTTGTCATCAAGTCTTAACTTGTATAATTCATTGTCTAAAATTTTGTGAATATAAAATAGTCCATCTCATTTATGTTCAAATTTTCTATTTCATTGTTTTTCAGCCTTAGTTCTGTGTAAGAAAACTTTATTTCCAACTTTAAATTTGTTGGTAATTGGTGGCAGTTTGTTGTCATGTCTTTCTTTTTGTAGGGCTTGGAAGCGTTTAATATAAGTGGCTGCTATGTGTCTCTTTACTTCCAATGTACTAAGAAGAGTATAGGCTCTTTTTTGGAGTGTTTTTTGGAAGTTTTTTTCATTAATTGGTTGCACTGAATGTTTTTCACTGTGAAATTAATTGGTAATATTGCTGTTCTTCTATAAGTAAGATCAAATGATGTGTGTTTTATAGTATCTTGTTTTAGTGTTTTGTATACTAGTAACACTGATGGAATAAAGATATTCCATTCTTGCTCAAAATCTGTTGAGACTTTGGCTAAAGATTCACACAATGTTCTGTTAAAATGTTCTATAAATCTATTTGTGTAGGGGTGATAAGGTAATGATAAAAATCTTTTGATATTAAATCGTTCACAAATTTTTTGTATCAAATTGTTCACAAAATGTGTTCCTTGGTCAGATAAGAGTTCAATTGGGCATCCATGTTTATAAATAATGTCTTCATAGATGAAATTTGCTATTGATTTTGCATTTGTTCTTTGGATGACTCTAGCTTCAAGCCATTTGGTAAGATAATCTACTGCAACTACAATATAACAATTTTCTTGGATTGTAATAGGTAATGGTCTGACTAAATCAATTTCAACTCTGTTAAAAAATTGTCCAACTTTGATTGGATTTAAAGGTTTTGTGAGGTGAGTTCCTTCTTTTTTTTGATAACTATTACAAGATTCTACATATTGTCAAATGTTTTTTTGCATATGAGGCCAAAAATAATGTTCAAGAGTTTTTTGAATTGTTCTATTTCTTCCCAAGTATGCTGAAAAAAAATCTGTGTATATGTTGTATAGAATTGGTTTTTTTATTCTCTTGTATTAATCTGAATAGTTGGTTTGAGTTTCTGTGATTTTTATAATAGATTTTGTTGTGATGTATGAAATATTGTTTGGATTGGTGTTGTAATCAATGTTTTTCACTTGAAAACCAATTTTTTGATATAATAAAAGTTTCCAAATAGTTTTTAAGATTGTTGTAATTTCTGGAATCCATTGTTGTTTTGTTGTTTTGTTGGTAGTAGTAAGTTGTAGTGAATTTGTTGGTGATATTAATCTTGTCTTATTCTTGAGAGACTATTCACATTAGTGTGTAGTTTTCTTGGTTTGTGGTATACAATATATTTGTAGTCTGTTAGGAAGTTATTCCATTAAAACTGTTTGGCACTATTACTCATAGAATATAGGAAGTATATTAGCATATAAATTAGCCAATCAGAAGTAGCCATAGTAAATGTGGAATTTCAGGATTCCTCTTAAGAGAAATCGCAGAATTCTAAGAATTTCAGGATTTTCATACAAGAAATCACAGGATTCCAGAATTTCAGAATTCTTCTTAAAAAGAATTACAGGATTCCAGGAATTCCAGGATTCCTGGTGTAAAAAATTGAGAAATTAAGGAATCTCAATTATGTATATATAACAGTAGTGCTAGAAGTAGAAAGAACAGAATCTTTTAGTTAAAGACTTTTCAGTTTAGATCTGATCTAAGCAACCTTCTATTTCCAAATATCAATAAATAATTATTCATTATCTCAATTCACTTTCCACTATCAATACTTTATGTTAATAGTAATTGATACTTAACCACACTGGAACAATAACTCTTGATCATAACTATTAATAGAATACTAACTTGTATGCTTTTGTTTATTTCTTTATCTTTTTTTATTTTCTTTATTTCTTTTGTATTTCTTGTTGGTTGACTAATTGATTAAGGATTAAAGTGCTGAGTTATAGATGTCATAGGAACTGGTAAAAGACCCATGAAACAAGGGTAGAACACTCATAGATTTGAAAATAGCTTATCAGGAGGATTATCAGTATTACTCATAAAATATAGGAAATATAGTATTATTAGTCAGTAGATATTAGCCAATTAGATGTAGATATAGTAAATGTGGAATTCCAAGATTCCTCTCAGAGGAATTGCAGGATTCCAGGAATTTCAGAATTCTTTAACAAGGAATTGCAGGATTCTAGAATTCCAGGATTTCTCTCATCAAAAATCGCAGGATTCCAAAAATTCCAGGATTCCTGTCACAAGGAATTAAGGAATTGAGGAATCTCAAATATGTATATATAGCAGTAGCATTAAAAGCAGAAAAGACAGAATTGACATCAAGAATTCTTAGCTTAGTTACCATAATCTTCAAATAAATAATTATTCACCATATTAAACTTATTTTTCACTATCAACACTTCATGTTGATAGTAATTGATACTTAACCACACTGGAACAATAGCTCTTGATTATGGCTATTGACAAAATACTAACTTGCAAATCACCTTGGCTTATTTTTTATTTTTTTTTTTATCTTTTTTTATATTTTTTTACTTCTTTATTTTCTGTAATTTTGTTATTGTGCACTAACCAATTGATTAAAAGTGCTGATTACTAATGTCAAGGATTGCTTGGTAAAAGACCCCTGCAAGTGGGTAGAACACATACAGAAAATATGGATTACTTACCAGAGGATTGCTGGCCACCAAGCCGAAAAAAAAATTGACAGACTTGCGAGTCTGAGAAGTTATAGATAAAACAACTATTGAATCTCTGTCTATTATACAAAGAACTCATTTGGAAAACCTTCAGATACCAACCATTTAAAGATATTATCAACAACACAAGTAGTTTTGAGCACTAAGTTACGGGTTTGATATTTGACCTGAGACCCCAAATAATTACTTGTAACATTTGGTGCTTTCTGTGAGGTATAATCCTATAGAGAACCAGCACCAACAAACACCATCCAAAAATGGCAGAATCAAAAAATATAGGAGCAAACTATTTAGGATTTACAAAATCCTTATTTCAATACTATTGTCAACATTTGGGATTAAACCCCAATCATATATCTGCCAAATCAGCCTTTAATTTCTATGTTAATAAAAAGATTTTCTTTTTGTTAGGAACACTAGTAAATACAGAATCAGCAAGGGAAACTTTCTACAGAAAATTAATTCAAAACACCAACCTACTAACAAATCATAATTTTGCATCTATTATTACTGAGATTAACAAAGAAATTAAACATCACACCCAACAAAGATATCTAATTACATATGCTAGCAAAGGCAAAGGAAAACTACAAACACCAGCAGTAACTCCCAGAAAAATACAACTAGCTACTTGAAAGAAGACAAGGGTTGAATTACCAACCAATCCATCTTATCACTATACACCCAGAAGCATCATCAACATTTTATCAACAGGCACGTCCACATCAAATGCGACATCAGCATTTGGACAATTCCCATTCTAAAGTAACCAAAGAAAAACAGAATTATTAAGACCATACAGTGAATACTTCGAAGGATTTAAATCACGATTACCAACGCTCTTAGGAATTTGATCACTGCTGTCTCAACCAGACTTTGAAACCACTACCCCATGAGAACTATCTGAAGAAAAAGAGGAAGAAGAATCGGAAGATTAAGAATTTATTTACCAGAACCTGATTATGGAAAGCCTGGAAATAGAAACACCAAATTTTCAAACTCAGCAAAATCTAAATCTAGAAAATTCAGAAATTGAAACTTCGAATATTCAACTACTGCCAAATCAGAACAATCAGAACTCCAATCTAATTAATCAACTGGACTTATCTCCCATTATTGTCATTAATCTACCACCAGTTGAACCGATTGGCCAGCCACTACAACAACCACACCAGCAGATTCAACAACCACTAGTACCACTTCAACAACCACTTCAACCCAACTTAGATCCAATGGCATACGCACCAATAGCCAAACTTGAGAAATTCACTGGTGAAGAGGACGATGCTTAAGCCTGGATCAATGACATCACCAAAGCAATCACCACCAATAACTAGAATGATACTAGAACCATGCAAGTCATTCTCTATTTTCTTAAAGACACGGCAGACTCTTGGTATCACAGTTTAGCCCAGAAACCTCAAAACTTTAATGCCTTCAAATTAAAATTTTTGAGGTATTTTAGTAATAACAACAGCATCAACTGCTTGGCAAGTACTTTCACTACTATCAAACAAAAAGACACAAAAGCAGTCACCACTTACTTGAGATGCTTCCATAGAAATCTGTGCCAAATTCAGGCAATCCAAGCTGACTACTTTATAGCACCACAGATCTTGAACCAATTCATCCAAGGATTATGCAGTAGCATTTTTTAGTAAGTATGTCCAATACATCCAGTTGATCTCCCAACCGCTATGACTCATGCCAGAGATTTTGAAGCTGCCAAGTTAGAAGCTAGCCACGCCCAAGCTGTGAATTTAGTAATGAACAGATCATCTAACCTGGATTTCAAGCTAAAACAATTCAGTGACAACATCAATCAGAAATTAGAGAGCTACTTAGTTGACAATTGTGTAATTTATCAGCCACTCCAATGATGTAATGATTTAGGAAATGCAAATTGTTTTCAGAATCAATCATGTTTAAGATCATCCATTAATCAGTCACGACAGCCAGAAATGTGTGTCTGCTACAACTGTGATAAACAAAGGCATATTAGAACAAACTGCCATACTTATAGCAACACACGATTGGAAAATCATTATCGAAACCCCGATTGCTGGTTTCAGACTTCAAATTACCAATCCAATCAAGAGCAATATCAAAACACTTACCTGTCTATGACGCAGCAACCAATTTATCAGCCAACAATATATCAACTACCAATTTATTAGCTGCAGCCACCAAAAATTTATTAATCACAGCCACAAGTTATTTATTAGCCACAGCCTCCAGTAATCTATCAACCCCAACAAGTTCAAACGCCGCACCAAAACTTAGCTACAATGACGTCAGAAAACCTGAGATCCAGAATCACTCAAAACTGGAGATCAGCAATGGTTGTTTATCAACCAATCCCTAGTTCATCAGACCAGTGATCAGAATTTCATCAGCAGAATTCGGGTATTGGTTCTACCCAAAACCCGAATTCCCAGAACTATTTAAGTCTCCTGGTTATCCTAGAAGACATCACCTTTAACAACCCAGAACTCGATCAACAACCAACAATACTTACCAACAACATCTCACCAGCAATTGTTACCAATAACGAGTTGTTAACAGCCATCTTTCTGTTTGAATTCGAAAAAGTTATGTGAGTTCCCTTATTTAGTGAAACAGCTCTAGAAGAAAAACTTATTACTGCCATGTACACCAATGTGAAAGTTAATGGCCACTTTATTAAGTTAATTCTTAACAGTGGTTCAGCAAACAGCATTATCACATGACAACTCATGAATCAATTAGGTCGCTGAGTTGATTGAGCTGTCAATGCTAGAATCATTACTGTCGATGGCGCCACAAAAACACCTATTGGTAAAATTGATGACTTCCTGATTGAAGTTAATGACATCATTACTCCCATCAAAGTTTTGGTGATGGAAGCAACCCAATACCAAGCACTAATGGGCAATAATTGGTTGTCTAAAAACAATGCCATCCTCGACTGAACCACACAAGAGCTTCAGTTCAGCCAAAATGGCCAACACACATGAGTACCAGCAATGTGTGGCCATTTCAAATCTAACCATGTCACAACATCAGCACCACTTATCGACCTCAAAAAGAAAAAACTAAAGCCTACTTGGGAGGTGTATTAAGCATTGTGAGCTGATGTCGACCACAACAAACTGCCACCAATACTTGCCTGGGATGACAATAACAATAGAAAAGAGGAACAAAGAAAGAATTTATCTGTGGAACCACTATCAATGCTTGAACTGATAACAAAGACCACTATAAGCTACCACTAATACTATCATGGGATAACAACCCAAAGGGAAAGCAAAAAGAGGAACTTATCTGGGAAATGAACGACCTGACCTGGACCAACAATGATGAAAGGGAACTGATACCAAGCTGGGAATAGAAAAAAAGCAACCAAGAGAAAGGAAAAGTGAAAGAAAAAGAGCCACTGCCAACAAACCCATATACTTCCTATCAAATCACAACACCACAACAATTTACCTATCGCCAATCCAAACTAGTGTGTATTAATTGTGACAAGAAATTGTCATCAATGGGCACATGCTATGGCAATAACAAAGAATATCAGACAGCAACCAAGTTCTATTGCCATACATGCCTTATTAAATGCTTTGGAAGACCAAAGCGAGTGGAAAAATGAGATAATACATCATGTTTAGCCTGTGGCAAAACTCTTCTCGACAAAGGAATGTGGAATGACATTTCTGGGAAAGGAGGAACATGCAATGTTTCCTGCCAATACACAATTCTCATCAGTGACTGGGTCAAGAAAGGGACACCAATAGAAGCCACCTGGAGAAAAGCTGTATAGTGATTGGACAGTTGTCCACACAACAATGATAAATTATGGTAAATGGCAATCACCAAAATTGAAGGTGCATCACCAGAAGAAATCAGGACAATTAAAAACAACCCACCAAAACCCATTGAGCTTGACTGGAACGCAAAGCCAGTCATAAATTTCCTGAAACCAGAAAAGTTCCATAAACACTACCAAAACTTGGCACTCACTAGAACAATGACTAGCACAGTTAAATACAAGACTGTGTCACTATTGTTTAATTCCCAGTGACTTTGAATATTGTGATGATTGTGACCTTATTTACAATCCACCACCACGCATGATCTACACAATCCCCAAAGAGAAAGAACCAATTAGCAGCTGTGCATCGAAGTCAAAATCACTGTTCAATCCCAATTCAAACTCCAACAATGACAACAATGAAAATAATAGTTCCAGCTCCATTCAAAATGACAATAACAATAACAACAATATCAACTCAGATTCAAACTCCAACTCAAACTATGAACAATATATCATGCTTCCTGACCTCACCAAAGAACAAAAACTGAAATAGTTCAGTAATAATAATGAAGGTATTATGCCAGAACGCGCACATGATACTGATGCCGGATTTGACTTGAGGTATCCAGGAAAAGATGCCATCAAATTAGAACCACATTCGTGCACTTGCATTGATCTGAAAATAATACTGGAAATCCCAGCAACAACAATGGTTCAACTAGCATTTCAGAGTAGTTTAGCAAAAAGAGGGATTAATATAAGAGGAGGAATAATTGACACAGAATACATAAGAAATATTATTGCCATGCTACAAAATGACTCAGAAAAAGCCTATATTATAGAGCCAAATGTAAAGATAGCACAGACAATATTCTTACCATTGGTTAAAATAGCTCAGTTAGTACCAGTGAGAAATAGGGAAGAGTTAGGAATAACAGCAAGAGGGATACAGGGATTTGGGTCAATGGGTAGAATAGATGTACTAGTTAATATGATGGAGAAAAAAATTGTTGGCCAAGGAAAAATTATCTCAACCAGTCAAGTAATTTTCATTCCACTATATGACCAATATCTGGTAACAATAGAAAGGAAAGTAAAGGACCAAGCACAAATTTTTGAAGCAGAAGCAAGTCTTTGTGAATCAGAAGAAATTGGACTCATCAATCTCCACATACCAGCCAAGAACTATAGCCACATCAAAATTTCTGTCTACAACAACACCAGAAATGTTGTCAATATACCAGAAGGAACCACAATTGGATATTTGACCACAGAAATAGAGGATCAACCACCAAGTACCATTCCAGACTTTTCACAACTTTGTGGATATGTTGATATCACATCACAAACAATATACAGATAAAATGAATGTTACTTGCTCCAACCAGAACAGTTGAGACAAATGAACATAGAAAACTTAGATCCACTCTAACATATGCAACTTAAAATGTTGCTCAACAATTTCAACAACATCTTTGCCAGTGAAAATGAGTTTGGCCGAACTGACATCATCCAGCATCAGATCAAGACTGGAGATGCAATGCCAATTAAACAAAGAGCATACAGAGTGCCACCAGCCAGCCATGAGATCATTCATCAAGAGATAAACCAAATGCTTAACAATGGGCTAATTCAATCATCAATGAGCCCATGGTTGTCACCAGTGGTACTTGTCCATAAAAAGAATGAAAAAATCTGATTTTGTGTGAACTACAGAAAACTCAATGGTATAACTAGTGGAGACAACTATCCAACTCCACGAATACAGAAATTATTCAACACTTTCAGTAGGAACAAATGGTTATCAACATTAGACTTGGACAGTGGTTACTGACAAGTAGCCATGAATTCAGCCAACAAAGAGAAGATGGCATTCACTACTAGAGAAGGGAATTTCGAATTTGAAGTGATGCCATTTGGCTTAACCAATGCTCCAGCTACCTTTCAACGGCTAATAGAAATTGTTTATACTGACTTATTATGGAAATCAGTAGTTGTATACTTGGACAACACCAATGTATTTTCAAAAACATTTGATGATCTTCATCATCTTCAACAAGTGTTTGAAAAACTAAGAAGAGCAGAACTAAAGTTAAATGCAACAAAGTGTTTTTTTGGCAAGACAAAACTAAAATTCTTGGAACACATAGTCAGCAAAGACAGCATCAAAACAGATCCAGAGAAAATAGAGATAGTAAAGAACTCTCCAGTGCTGACCAATATGACAGAACTGAAATCATTCTTGGGATTTGCCAGCTATTATCGGCATTTTATCAAGAACTTTTCCAAGATAATACAGCCATTCAACCAACTGCAAACCAAGAATACAAAATATGAATGGACAGAAAGTCAACAAAAAGCTTTTGATATTCTGAAAAGAAAGCTTATTCAAGCTCCAGTACTGATCTATTCAGATCACAACAAACCATTCATTATTACCACCAATGCATCTGGCCAAGCATTGGGAGCAGTATTATCTCAGAGAGAACCAAACAACAGAGAACATCCAGTAGCATATGCCAGCAGAGGTTTAACACTAGCTGAAAAAAACTATGGAACACCAGAACAAAAACACTTAGTGATATACTGAGCAGTCATAAAATGGAAAGAATACTTGAGCCAGAAGTTTGAAGTATACACAGATCACAAAGAATTAACATCACTTCAAAAACAAGAATTTGGAGATGGAAGACAGTCAAGATGGAAAATGGCACTCACACCATATAATTATACTATACATTATAAAAAGGGAAAAGACAACAGAAATGCTGATGGTTTGTTGCGAATGAGACAAATCTAAGAACATTTTAACCCAAAATATAACAAAACCAGAACAATACCAACAAAAAATATAACAAAAGATGAATATACAAAAATATCAACAACTGCAACATTATATAAACACTCAACAGTTTAAGGAGAATTTATCTCAAATGGAACAAAAGAGTATCAAACAACAATCAAAATATTTTATCACTCACCAAAATATACTGTATCAGAAAAATAGAAAAGATTTAGAGCAACCAACCAAAGTAATTACAGAGTCAGAAAAAGAGACAATATTATTCAACATGCACTCAAATCCAACAGCAGGACACTTTCACAAAGAAACAACCATAGAAAGAACCAGAAAAAGATACTATTGGCCATTAATATATCCAGACATCATCCAATATGTTCAAAATTGTGATGCTTGTCAGCAAAAAAGAGGTACAAAATCCAGTGAACCATTAAGACCAATCAAAGTGGGACAACCATTCGACCATGTTGGAATTGATTTAGTCAGATTATTAACAATCACCAGTGGAGGAAACAAGTACATAGCAGTAGCCATGGACTATCTCACTAAATAGTCAGAGACAAAAGCAATTCAAAGAGCGGATGCAGAATCTGTTGCCCAATTTGTTCATCAAGATTTAATTTGTCGACATGGATGTCCAAAAAAATTATTATCAGACCAAAAAACTTATTTTGTGAACAGAACATTAACAGAATTGAGCCAAAAATTCGGAATTAAGAGACCACTATCATCACCATACCATCCACAAACCAATGAATTAGTCGAAAGATTCAACAGAACATTGTGTGAAGCAATAGCTAAACTCAGCCAAGAAAACCAGAACGATTGGGATTTGTTAATATCATCAGTACTATTTGCTTATCAGACAATGAAGCAAGATACTACACAAGCAACACTATTTGAATTAGTATATGGTAGAACAGTAACACTACCAGTGGAAATAGAAGTCAGCACATATCCAACTGAACTAATAACAGAAGAAAATTTCAAAAACACATTGTTGAGAAGAACATATGACTTAATAGAAACATTAGAAAACAAACAACAAAGAGCAGCTAATAACATACAAAGATCACAAGAGAAACAAAAAAAAAGACATGATAACTAACTACCAGATAAACCAGTTGAATTCAAGATTAAAGACAAAATACTACTATATTGTACCAAAGTGGAAAAACAATGGAGTAGAAAATTTGACCCCAAATGGGATAGACCATTTCACATAGAAGAAATTCTAGAAAATAGAGCTTACAAATTAAGATTGAATAACAAAATCTTGACCAAAGCAGCACATAGAGATTGATTGAAACCATACCACCATATAGCATTATCATCCACCAGTAATATTCTACAATTAGGAGTACAGAGAATACTAGTCCAACCAGATGAGATTCCACGAGATTTGAAACCAATCATTATCATTAACAACAACACATCCAATTGATTGACAAAAGAATATATAAGAACATGGTTGACACAACAGAAGAGATCAGAAAAATAAAAATTACGGACAATATCTATTCACTAGTCCAACAAATTTTTCAATTAATCTAATACCAGAAGATGGAAATTAAAATCAATCAACAAACCATTCGTTACAAAAATACGGCAAAGATACCACAAAACAAAGCACAGAAAAGACTTGAAAATGTTGTTGACAAGATTATGACCAAGATAAAATTGGCCATAACAGAACAACAAATAGTCGGATTACACCAAGAACTTACCAGAGAAACATGGACTTGGTGGACACAACAATTTCCAAAAAACTATTGTTATTTCTATTTGGAACAACACATAAATATCCAAAATTTGTACACCGACAAAACAAAATGGTTATTTGACACAATAATACTGAGACAACTAGAACAATTTGTGGAAAAGAACAATCTAACCACACAAGCTCGAGCCATTTACTGGCTATATATGAGATTTCAAAACCGACCAGAAATCTTACTCAACACAGCAATGGATACAGTTACAAGTAATCAATTGAGAAAAATGACCAACGCCTAATTTGAAGAACTACAAACTAAAATAACACAAGTAATACTCGAAAAAGAAGTTCAGAAAATAATTCAAGAAGGGGAATTAAAGGAGTTAGATTTTAATGGAGCTTAATATTAAAAGGAGGGAATAATGTTACTCATAGAATATAAAAAATATAGTATTATTAATTAGTAGATATTAGCCAATCAGATATAGACATAGTAAATATAGAATTCCAAGATTTCTCTCAGGAGAATTGCAGGATTCCAAGAAATTGCAGGATTCCAGAATTCCAGGATTTCTCTCATCAGGAATTGCAGAATTCCAGAAATTCCAGGATTCCTGTTGTAAGGAATTGAGGAATCTCAAATATGTATATATAGCAATAATATTAAAAGCAGAAAAGACAGAATTAACACCAAGAATTCTTAGCTTAGTTACCACAATCCTCAAATAAATAATTATTCACTATATCAAACCCACTCTTCACTATCAACACTTTATGTTAATAGTAATTGATACTTAACCACACTGGAACAATAGCTCTTGATCATGGCTATTGACAGAATACTAACTTGCAAATTGCCTTGGCTTATTTCTTATTTTATCTTTTATCTTTCTTTATATTTTTTTACTTCTTTATTTTCTGTAATTTTGTTATTGTGCACTAACCAATTGATTAAAAGCGCTGATTACTGATGTCAAGGATTGCTTGGTAAAAGACTTCTGCAAGTGGGTAGAACATGTACAGAAAATATGGATTACTTACCAGAGGATTGCCAACCACCAAGCCGAGAAAAAAATTAACAGACTTGCGAGTCTAGGAAGCTACAGATAAAACAACTATTAAATCTCTGTTCATTATACAAAGGACTCATTTGGAAAACCTTCAGATACCAACCACTTAAAGATATTATCAACAACACGAGTAGTTTTAAGCACCAAGTTATGGGTTTGATATTTGACCTGAGATCCCAAATAATCACTTGTAACATTGGCCACCATGCTGAGAAAAAAATTTGATGAAATTGCGATTCCGGGAGGCTACTGAACAACTATTGAATCTCTGTTTATTATACAAAAGACTCAACCAAAACCTTCAGATAAAAACAAAGTACCAATCTTACTAATATCATTCACCAGACTAATCATTAAGTACCAAGTTATGAGTTTGTTATTTGCCTTAAGACCCCAATTAATCACCTGTAACATTTGGTGCTTCTTGTAAGGTATAATTTTACAAAGAACCAGCACCAATTACATTCATCCAAAAGTGGCAGAATCAGAAAGAATAGGAGCAAACTATTTAGAATTTGCAAAATCCTTATTTTAACAGTACAGCCAATGATTAAGATTAAACAATAACCATTTTCCAGCAGAATCAGTCTTCAACTTCTACATCAATGACAAAATCACAGACTACTTAGGAGGAACAATTAACATTGAATCTGCAAGAGAAAATTTCTATACAGAATTATTCCAACATACCAGCTTACCAAGAAACTACAGTTTCACACCAATCATCAGGGAAATAAACCAAATCATTGAAAGATATACATAACAACAATTTCCAATCACTTATGCAGACAAAGGAAAGAGAAAACTACAAATACCAATAGTGACATTAAAAAGAATCCAACCACCCACTTGGAAGAAAACTAGAGTTGAATTGCTAACAAACTCATCATACCACTATACATTAGGAAGTGTCATTAACATCTTATCAACAGACGTGTTTACATCAAATGCAACATCAACATTTGGACAACTTTCATTTCAAAGTAAACAAAAGAAAGCAGAATTACTAGGAACTTATAACAATTATTTTGAAAAATTTAAATTGTGATTGCCAATGCTATCAAGATTCTGATCACCATTACCTCAACCAGATTTCGAAAATGCAAGTCTTTAGGAAATAATGAAATCAGAAGAGGAGGAAAAAAAAAAAGCTGAAGATCAAAAATTTACTTATCAAAACCCGATTCCAAAAAACCTAGACATTGAAACCCTAAACTTTTGGACTTAGCAAGATCCAAATTTAGAAAATCCAGAAATTGAAACTCCAAATTTTCAAACTTAGCCAAATTGGAATGATCGAAACCCCAATATTAATAATCAACAACACTTACTTCCAGAAATTGTCATCAACCCATCACCAGTTGCTTTATAACAACAGCCACTACCACAACTCCAAATTCAATTATCACTTTAACCACCACAACTCCAAATTCAATTATCACTTTAACCACCACAACAAATAAACTTGAATCAAATAGTGTATGCTCCAATAACAAAACTCGAAAAGTTTACTGGCAAAGATGACAATGCCCAAGTATGGCTGAACGATATGGGAAAAGTCATTGCAGCCAATAGATAAGATAATGCCAAAGCCATATAAGCCATCTCCTACTTTCTCCAGGATATTGCCAACTTATGGTATCAAAGCTTAGCCAACAAACCCCAGGATTTCAATGCATTCAAGCTTGCATTACTACAATATTTCAGCAATAATAATAGTATTAATCATCTAGCAAACACTTTCACCACCATCAAACAAGAAGAAAATAAAGCAGTTACTATTTATTTAGAATGCTTCTACAGAAATCTGTGTCAAATTCAGGCAATCCAGGCTGATTATTTTACAGCGTCACAAATCCTAAATCAATTCATTAGAGGCCTATGCAGCAGCATATTCCAGCATGTACATCCAATGTATCCAATAAACCTTCAAGCTGCAGTTACAAATGCTAGAGATTTTGAAACAGCTGAACTCAAAGCCAACCACATCCAAGCTGTTAATCTAATAATGAATGGATCATCTGAATTGGATTTCAAATTAAAACAATTCAGTAATTCAATTAATCAGAAATTAAAAGAATACTTAGCTAACAATCAGGCAATTTATCAACCTCTACAATAATGCAATAATCAAGGAAACGCAAATTGTTTTCAGAATTAGTTATGTCCATCATCCTCAATCAATCAACAGTGGCCACAAAAGATGCATGTTTGTCACTACTGTGGTAAACAAAAACATTTGAGGATTGACTGCAGGTTAAGAATAGATAACCAATGATCAGAAAATCAATATCAAAACCCCAATTGCTGGTTTCAAACTCCAAGTTACCAAACCAACCCAGTACTATATCAACTGACTTATCTGCTAATGACACAACAGCCAATATATTAACCATCTGTATATTAACCTCTAGTTTATAAACTGCAGTTATCAGTAATATATCAACCACCACAGCCACAAATAATTTATCAGGCATCTGCAATTCAAACATCACCATCAAATCCAGCTCAAATAACATCAGAAAACCCTAGATTAAGACCCAAAACTGGAGATTGGCAATAATTGTCTACCAACCAATTCCCAGTTCATTCAACCAGCCATCAGGATCACACCAGTGGAGTTTAAGAACTGGGTATACTCAAAACCTGAGTTCCCAAAACTATTTAAGTCTCTTGGTTACTCCAAAAGACACTCCATCCAATAACTTGAAAACAAATCAGAAATTACTTACCAGCAACATACTACCAGCCACTGTCATGGAAGATGAGTCACTCGCAGTTATATTCCCCTTCGAAATTGAGGACTCAACATCTATGCCCTTGTTCAGTGGAGCTGCACTCAAGGAAAAACCAATTACTGCTATGTACATAGATGCCAAAGTTAATGATCACTTTATCAAACTTATCCTAGATAGTGGATTAGCAGACAGTATTATCATTAGGCAACTCATGAATCAATTAGGTTGCTGAGTTGACCATGCTGCCAGTGCTAAAATTATAACAGCTGATGGAGCAACAAAAACTCCAATTGGTGATATTGATGATCTACCCATTGAAATCAATGGCATCATAGTACTCATCAAAGTTCTAGTAATAGAAGCAATGTAATACCAGGCTTTGGTTGGAAATGACTGGCTGTCAAAAACCAACGCCATGCTTAACTGGAACACCCAAAAATTACAGCTCAGCCAGAACAGTCAACACATATGTATACTAGCCACGTGTGGCCATTTCAAGACCACTAACACATTAGCACTGCTCATTGAGTTTGAGGAAGAAGAAAAGAAACCTACCTGAGAAGTCTATCAAGTGTTATGGACTGAAAAAAACCACAACAAGTTACTACCAATACCCTCCTGGGATGACAACGGGAAAGGAAACAGAAGGAAAAACTTACCTGGAATTCCAACCAAGCTTGGAAAACCAACAACAACTAAGAAGAGCTAATAAATTGGGAGTAGGAGAAAAATGCAAAAGGAAAAAGAAAAGAAAAGAAAAAAGAACCAATATTACTCACCACCACTACTTATAATCACTATACTTACATTACACCACAATGATCTGCCTATTGTTGACCAAAGCTCATATGTGCCAATTGTGACAAGAAATTGTTATCAATGAGTGCATGCTGTGGCAACGACAAAAAATACACAATGACAACAAAATTCTATTGCTGTCCATACATCCTTGACCACTTTGGAAGACCGAAACAAATTAGAAAGTAAGATAACAAACCATGCTTGGCTTGTGGAAAAACTCTTCTAGATGAAGGAATATGGAACAACATTCCTAGATAAAAAAAAACATGCAACAAATTGTGTCAGTACATGATTCTCATAAGTGACTGGATAGAAAAAGGAACACCCATAGAAGCTGCTTGGAGATGAGCAGTCAAATGTCTGGACAGATGTCCACATGATAATGACAAAATCTGGTAAATGGCACTTGCCAAAATAGAAAGAGCATTACCAAAAGAAATAAAAACAATTAAAAATAATTTACCTGAACCTATAAAACTTGACTGGGACCCAGAACCAGTTATAAATCTCCTAGATCTAGAACAATTTTATAAACACTACCAGAAATTAGCACCCATTAGAAAGGAACAAGAACAACGGTTGAAAGAAATAAATACAAGACTATGTAACTATTGCTTAATTTTATGTAACTTTTAATATTGTAATGAATATGATCTCATTTACAATCCACTAATCTGCATGATCTACATAATTCCAGAAGAGAAGGAACCAATTAGCAGCTGCACATCAGAATTGGAATCAACTTGCAATCTTGATTCAAACTCTGACAATGACAATGATAAAAACAACAGTTTCAGCTCTGCTCAATGTGACAATAGAAAATATAGTGATTCAAATCCGATTTAAACCCCAAAACATATATTTCACTTCCTGATCTCACCAAAGAACAGAAACTTAAATGGTTCAGCAATAATAATGAAGATATTATGCCAGAACACATGCATGATACTAATGCAGAGTTTGATCTGAGATATCTGAAAAAAAATCTCATCAAATTGGAACCCCATTTGCACACTTGTATTAATCTCAAAATAGCACTGAAAATTACAGCAACAACAATAGTTCAGTTAGCATTTAGAAATAGCTTAGCCAAAAAGGGAATCAACATCAAAAGAGGAATAATTGACACAGAATATGTAGAAAATATCATTGTAATGCTACAAAATGACTCAGAAAAGACATATATTATAGATCTAAATAAAAAGATAGTACAGGCAATATTCCTGTCTCTGGTTAAAATAGCTCAATTAGTATCAGTAGAAAACAGAAAAGAATTAGGGATCACAGCTAAAAAGATACAGGGATTCAGATCCACAGATAGAATAAATATACCAGTAAATATGGCAAAGAAAGAAATTATTGACAAAGGAGAAATTATTTCCACCCATCAACCAATTTCTATTCCACCATATGACCAGTACATGGTAGTCATAGAAAGAAAAGTAAAAGATCAGATACAGATTTTTGAAGCAGAAGCAACACTTTGTGAATTAGGAAAGATCGGATTAGTCAATCTACACATACCAGCCAAAAACCACAGCCACATTAAAATCTCTATTTACAATAATACAAGAGACATTATTAAGATACCAAAAAAAACCACCATTGGATACTTAACCACAGAAATTGAAGACCAGACACCATTTCAGACTTTCTACAACTGTGTAGATATGTGAATATTACATCTCAAACCATATATAGATGAGAAGAATGTTATTTGCTCTAATCAGAACAATTAGAACAAATGAACATGGGAAACTTAGATCTATTACAACATATGCAGCTCAAAATGTTACTCAACAATTTCAATAATATTTTTGTCAGTGAAAACAAATTTGGCAGAACTGATATTATTCAACATTAAATCAAAACTGGAGATGCAATGCCAATTAAACAGAAAGCATACAGAGTACCACCAGCTAGCCATGAGATCATTCATCAAGAAATCAATTGGATACTTGACAATAGGCTAATTCAGCTATTAATGAGTCCATAGTCATTACCAGTGGTACTAGTCTGGAAGAAGAATGGAAAAATCCACTTTTGTGTAGATTATTGGAAGTTGAATGGAGTAACCAAAAGAGATAGCTATCTAATGCCAAAAATCCAAAAGCTGTTTGATGCTTTTGGAAGAAAGAAATGGTTTTCAACATTAGACTTAGACAGTGGTTACTAACAAGTAGCCATGAAACCAGAAGACAAGGAGAAAACAGCTTTCACAATTCAGGAAGAAAATTTTGAATTTGAAGTAATGCCATTTGACTTAATGAATGCTCCAGCAACATTTCAATAGCTTATGGAAATTGTTTATACTGAGTTACTGTGGAAATCAGTAGTTTTTTACTTAGATAACACCAATGTGTTCTCAGAGACATTTGATGATTATTTGCATCATCTTCAACAAGTATTTAAAAGATTGAAAAGAGCAGGATTGAAATTAAATGTGACCAAGTGTTTTTTTTGGCAAAACAGAGTTGAAATTTTTGGGACATGTCATAAGCAAAGATGGCATTAAAATAGATCCAGATAAAATTGCAATAGTAAAGAACTTTTTAGTACCAATCAACTTGACAGAATTGAGAGCATTTTTGGGATTCGCTGGATATTATCACTGTTTCATCAAAAACTTTTCTAAACTGGTCCAGCCACTTCATTACTTACAAACTAAGAATGTAAAGTATGAATGGACAGAAGTTCAACAAAAAACATTTGACACACTGAGAAGAAAGCTTATTTAAGCTTTAGTGTTGATGTATCCAGATCACAACAAACTATTTATTATCACCACTGATGCATTAGGCCAGGCATTGGAAGCAGTACTATCACAGAAAAGACTGGATGGAAGAAAGTATTCAGTAGCTTATGCCAGTAGAAGCTTAAGTCCAGCTGAAAAGAACTATGAAACCCCAGCACTAGAACACTTAGCTATCTATTGGGCTGTTATTAAGTAGAAAAAATACTTAAGTCAAAAGTTTGATGTATATACTGATCACAAAGAATTGACTTCAATTCAGAAGCAGGAATTTGAAGACGACCACCATGTCAGATAGAAAATAGAACTTTTACCATTTAATTATACAGTACATTACAAAAAGGGAAAAAAAAATGGAAATGCCAATAGTTTGTTGTGAATGAGACAAATTTAAAAACATTTTAACCCAAAAATATAACAAAAGATGAATATACAAAAATATCAACAACTACAACATTATATAAATACCCAATTGTTTAAAGAGAAATTATCTTAAAAGAAACAAAGGAACATAAAACAACAATCAAAATATTTTATCAACTGTTAAAATATACTTTACTGGAAGAACAGAAAAAATTCAGATCAACTAATTAGAGTAATCACAGAACCAGAAAAAGAGACAATATTATTCAACATGTACTCAGATTCAATAACAAGACATTTTCATAAAGAAACAACCATGGAAAGAACCAAAAAAAAATATTATTGGCTATCAATGTATTCAGACATCATCCAATATGTTCAAAATTGTGATGCTTGTCAGAAAAAAGAAGGAACAAGACCCAGTAAACCATTAAAACCAATCAAAGTGAGACAACCATTTGATTATATCAGGATTGACTTAGTTAGATCATTAACAATCACTGGTAGAGACAACAGATATATTGCAGTAGCCATAGACTATTTTACTAAATAACCAGAAGCAAAAGCCATTCAAAGAACAGATGCAGAATTCATTGCCGAATTTATTCATCAAGACTTGATATGTTAACACAAATGTCCAAAAGAACTATTATTAGATCAAGGAATTCACTTTGTAAATAGAACATTGGCAGAATTAAGTCAAAAATTTGGAATAAAAAGACCATTATTATTACCATACCATCTACAAACAAATGGACTAGTTGAAAAGTTTAACAGAATATTGTGTGAAGCCATTGCCAAAATCAGCCAAGAAAACCAGGACGAATGAAATTTAATTATACCAACAGTATTATTTGCTTATTGGACAATAAAGCAAGACACTATACAAGCAATACTATTCAAATTAGTATATGGTAGAACAGCAACATTACCAGTTGAGATAGAAGTCCAAACCTATCCAACAGAACCAATAACAGAAGAAAATTTCCAAAGAACATTTTTGAAAAGAACATATGACTTAATGGAAACACTAGAAAACATATGGCAAAAAGCAGCTGATAACATCCAAAAGTTACAAGAGAAACAAAAAAAAAGACATGATAACCAACTACCAAATAAATTAGTTAAATTCAAGATTGGAAACAAAGTACTTTTATATCATACTAAAGCAGAAAAACAATAGAGTAGAAAATTTGACCCCAAATGGGATGGATCATTTCACATAAAAGAAATTCTTGGAAATGAAGCTTATAAATTAAGATAGAACAACAAAATCTTAGCCAAAGCAGCATATGGAGATTGACTAAAACCATATTACTATATAGTATTACCATTTATCAGTAATATTCCACAATTAAGAATACAGAGAATACTAGTCCAACCAGATGAGATTTCACAAGATCTGGAACCAATTATAATTATTGGACCAAACATGTAATATTAAACAAAAAAAGAGAATATAAAAACATGGTAGACATAACAGAAGACTTCAGAAAAATGGAAATCACTGACAACATCCACTTACTAACACAACAACTCTTCCAATTAATTCAACAACAGAAGATAGAAATTACTATCAATCAACAAACCATTCGATACTGAGATACCAAAAAGATATCCAAATACAGAAATCAAAGAAAAACAGAAACCACTATTAACAAAATGATTCTGAAAATAAAATTGCAATAGAAGAACCAACAAGTGTTACCACATATTAAGAGTTGACCAAAAAAATTTGGAAATGATGGATACACAAATTTCCAAGAAACTTTTGTTATTTTCACTTGAGATAACACTTAAATATTCAAAACTTATACATAGATAAAACAAAACAATTATTTGACACAATAGTACTGCAACAACTGAAACAATTTGTGGGAAAGAACAATTTGATTACACAAGCCAAAGCCATCTATAGACTATATATGGGATTCCAAGACAGACCAGAAATCTTAATCCAGAATTGGACTCTATTACAATTAACCAAATGGACAAAATAACCAACACCCAATTTGAAGAATTACAGAACAATATAACCTAAGTAATTCTCAAAAAAGAAGTTCAAGAGATACTCAATGACAGAGAGTTAGAGTTAAGAAATTTGAGAGATCTTGACAGAGCTCAATATTAAAAAAAAGAAAATAATATTACTTATAGAATATAGGAAGTATATTAGCATATAAATTAGCCAATCAGAAGTAGTCATAATAAATGTGGAATTCTAGGATTTCTCTTAAAAGAAATCACAGGATTTCAAGAATTTCAAGATTCTTGTACAAAGAATTACAAGATTCCAAAATTCCAGGATTTCTCTCAAAAAAAATTGCAGAATTCCAGAAATTCCAAGATTCCTGGTGTGAAAAATTGAGAAATTGAAGAATTTCAATTATGTATATATAGCAGTAGTGCTAGAAGTAGAAAAAACAGAATCTTTTAGTTAGAGACCTCTCAGTTTAGATCTGATCTAAGCAACTTTTTATTCCCAAATATCAATAAATAATTATTTATTATCTCAATCCACTCTCTACTATCAACATGAAGTGTTGATAGTAATTGATACTTAACCATACTGGAACAATAGCTCTTAATTATGGCTATTGATGGGATACTAACTTGCAATTGCTTTTGTTTATTTCTTTATCTTCTTTTATTTTCTTTATTTCTTTTGTATTTTTTGTTGATTGACTAATTGATTAAAAATTAAAACACTGAGTTACAGACGTTATAGGAACTGGTAAAAAACTTGTGAAACAAGAGTAGAACACTCATAAATTTGAGAATAGCTTACCAAAAGGATTACCGGCCACCACACTGAGAAAGAAATTCAACAGAATTGCAATTCCAGGAGACTACTAAACAACTATTGAATCTTTGTTCATTATACAAAAGACTCAACCAAAATCTTCAGATAAAGACAAAGTACTAATTTTATTAACATCATCTATTAGACTAGTTACTAAGCACCAAGTTATGGGTTTGTTATTTGCCTTGAGACCCCAATTAATCACTTGTAACAACACTTAATTTGCCAAAAGCTCTAAAAAGTATTCTAAAAAAACCAAATAAGCATTTAAAAAAAAGTTATTTTGTAAAACAGAAAGAAATTTTTTATTAAAACCTAAAGCACCAAGAAAAAAAGAGCCAAAATTAAAACCAAAAAACAAATTGTTAAAAACAGAAGCTGCTGAGACTATTTGAGCTTATAATTTGTTATCAAAAACAGTAAAATAAGAAATAAAAACATTTTTTTTGGCATACAACTTAGCCAGTTAAAGACAATTTTTATTCAAAACAACTTTTTTAAATACTTTTAAAGATAGAAAAATAAAAAAACCAGAAACATTATACTTTAAAGCAAAATAACCAAAATATCCACATTTTTCACATTGAATCAAATTTATTCTAGTCCAAAAAAGTTTTATATTACCAAAAATTGGCTCTATGTAAAAAGTAAATTTTAGTTTTTTATCTGATTCAAAACCAATTACAGTACAGCAAACTCTGTTGTTAGTTTTAAATAATCAATTTATATTACAAGTTTTTCTACCAATCTCTTTCAATAAAGCACCAAGATCATAAACAGTTGTTTTCATGAAAAAAAGAAATAAAAGAGTCTTAAATTGATTCTTAAACATTTAAATATCATGATTTTTTACAGCTTTTGCCATACATACTAAATTTTTTTCAATTAAAAATATTTATTTTGATGCCAACAAATCAGCTTAACTTGATTTAGTAAATTTTATCACAGCTTTTTGTCACAGTTCAATCAGTTGTAAACAGATTGACACAATTTGACCAAACTTAAATACTACAGTAATAATTATTTTTTTTGACTTATCTATAAAAATTTCTTTGATTATTACAGTTTAATCTAAGTGCACTTTTTGTTTCTTAAGATTATTGTTTATTTTAATTCTTTTTTCTTTAACCAACAATATAGTCTTATTCATATTTTCTTTTGAAACAAATATTAATTTAATAATTTTCTCAAATTTTAAAAAAATAGTAGCCCCTCAAAACTATTAATTGTTGAAAAAAGTTTTCTAATTACTTGAGTTTTTGCTGTTACTGATTTTTTTTTAACAACTGAAAGATTAATATCTAAAGCAAAAAATTTCCTGACAGATACTTCTATTTAAGTTTTTATAATTTTGGAATCTATTCACCTTTTTTCTAGAAAGATATTAAGAAAAAAAGAAAAAAATTCTTTATTTTTATTTATTCTATAGTTAAGTATATCAATAAAAAAACCACAATCCAAGCTGGTATTAAATCTTTTAATTTTAAGAGTTATTATAGCTAAGCCAAAAAAAACCCACTATTAGCACTTATTGAGACATTATTAATTTTCTCATTACTTGATTTATCATCTATATTTGAATATATATTATTACTAAGACCAGATTTAACCAAGAAAATTTTTTTTTATTACCAAAGTACTTGATATTATTTACAAATACTCTTTTTTTTAAGAGAAAGTACCATTAACAAAACTATAAAGAGTTCTTTTAGGTACTTTTTTCTTGGACATATTGTCATTTAAAGCAGCTTTCAGATTTATTACAAAAAAATTATTGACTTAAAAAAATATTGAAAATAATAATACTAAGATAACTAAAAACAAAAACTTCTTTTTTAAAAAATTGCTCTTTAAAGAATTTTAGACATAAAAGAAAAAGAAAATTTATTTTATTAATAATTATTATATATTTTATAAATATAATTTAATTATTATTTATTTTTATATAATATAAATATTATATATATTAAAGCTAAATTATGCTAAAATTAATACATAATTAATTATTTAAGCCAATTAAAATTATTTTAAATTAAACAAAAAAAACATAATTATTATTATTATTTTATTAATATTATTATTTAAATAATAATAAAATCACTTATTTAATTTATTATTGTTATTTTATTAATTTCAATTTTTGCTTTTTAAAAATTTAACAAATTATTGAAAATATTATTATTTATATTTACAAAATTTATTTTTAAAAACTTTTTAAACATATTAATTTTTGTTTTATTAAAATTTTTTATTTATAATTTATTATTATTATTATTTAATAATTTGTTTTATAATAAAAGTTTTTTTAAAAAACTAATAAATTTAATTATAAATTTTATAAACAATTTTATAATTAAAAACCAAATAATTTAAACTTTAATATTTATAATAATACTATATTTAAAAGTTTTTTACCAAAAACAATTTTTTTTAAAATATTAATTTTAATTAAAATAAGATAACAATAATATATTTTTATTAATAAATAAATTTAAAAAACCAAAAAAATAAAACAAATTTAATTATTAACTTATATAATTTTTTTTATTAAATATTTAATAAATATAATCTAATTATTATTTAAAGATGCAGATGGTGTTAAATGAGCCAAATTTAAGGATAATATGGCAGCAAATGCTACTATGTTACATGAAAATTTTCTTGTGGCCAGTATGCATTCAAACCTGGATGTGATGTGAGTTGCTTTCTGTAAAGTGTTATGTCTGTCTGCTGATACAGTTTTTAAGAAGAAATGATTCAAAGACTATAATCATGTTTTCATTAAGGAGTCATCCAAATTTCACAAGCTGAAGCTCTTGGTATCAAAGTTAGTTAAGGCATCTTGTTTAGACTCTTTTGGGGAATTTACATCTTTGTTTAGCAAATGAAAGGGTTTGAATTCAGTTAATGCTTCCGTGGTGAGGTTTCTTTTTCTGTCAGGTTTCTTCTTTGATGCTATTCAATCAGTTTTGTCTAAAGTTAGGAAGTTATATTGCTCCTCCAAAATGTTGGAAGTGGAATGTGTCAGAGAATCTAGAATTAAGTCAGCAATAAATAAGAGGATGGAAAGTTTTGAATTGAACAAAGGTCATACTATTAGAAGTGTGCTGAAATGTTCCTTTCGCAAAGTGACTTTGGATTATCTAGTCATGAATAATAAATTGGTTTTAGAACCTGATCTGGTTAGAACCAAGGTGAATGTGGTCATAGAAGGGTGAACTAAAAAGCACAATGTGGTTTTTGTTGTCTCTGGTGTATGGCATTGCCAATATCAGTCTTTGGAGTATGTTTTTAATGATGTCTTTTCTAATGTGATGTGCCCAATTGATTTTGATGAGATGTCTGATGTCATCTTAAATCTGCCTGATGGAAAAGTGGCTGGTTTTTCTGGTATCTCAAATAAGTTATGGAAACATTGTGACAGATTGGTTTTGAATATGCTTTTGGTGCTTTTGAATTCTTGCTTGGATTGTGAATTTATTCCTGGGCCTTGGAAGGAGGCTTGGGTGTCAATAATCCCCAAACCATATGAGTAGAAGGGTGTTTTCACAAACACTCATCCTAATTGCTTTGATTGAGATGGCTTGCAAAATTCTCTCCAAGATTCTTTCGGACAGGATTTCTTTTGCATGCAGTAAGTTTAATGTTTTTAGAAGGGATAATTTTTCTGTTCTAAAGGGTATGACCACACAATCTCCTATTTTCACTATTGGATCAGTTATTGAGGATGCTTTAGAAAAAAACTATAAGCTGTGGCTGATATTGCAGGATATGCAGAAAGCTTATAATTCTGTTGGCTGAGAATATCTTAGAGAGAGCTTAGTTAGGATAAAGATGTGTGACAAGTTCATCTGGTTTTTTGGTGGCATTCATAATGGTCGGGTTAACAGGGTTATGACAGATTTTGAGTTGACTGATAGATACCAGATGCATGATGGTTTGGACCAAGGAGAGATGTTTTCTCTTCTTCTTTGGCACATATTTTATGATCCTCTTTTGTGTGAAGTCAAGAGACAAAGAAGTGTGTATGGATACAGATTAAACTCTTACTTCATGACCAGAACTGGTAGCTCTGAATCTTAGAATGGTTTGACTTCTTTTCTTGCTGCAAGTGTTTTTGTTGATGACATTATTTGGGTTAGTAGCAGCCAGACTGCTATGCAACATATTCTCAATATTGCTAGTGAATTTTTTTGGATTAATAACATTTCGATCAATAATGACAAAATGGTAGCCATTCCCATTAATTGCAAAGTCTCTAAGCCTTGTTTACTGATCAGCAGTTTGCCTATTTTGATAGCCAAAAAAGAGGAGTCTTATTGATACTTGGGCATTTTTCTGTCTACTGAAGGTTTGTTAAAGCCTAGTTTAACTAGGACCCATCTGGATGTCCGGTTTTTTATCAATCTTGTGCTAAAAAAGGCTGTTTCTAACAAACAGTTCTCGTATTTAGTGTCAGTGGTCTTTTACCCCATCATTGCATACAGAACTCAGTTTAGTTTTGTTTCTATTAATGTATGTGCAAAATGGGACATTATGATTTGCAAGGACTTGAAATCCAAATCTGGTTTGCCACGTGACTTTTCCAATGATGCTATTTACCATCTTTTTCTGTATGGTTTGAAGTCTTTTGAACAGATCCAAGCTGAAAGCAAGTCAGCTTCTGTTGTTGGTTTTGCCAATTCTGTTGATATCTTGGGCTGTTTGTTTGTGCATATATTACATAATTTGCAGGTCCTCAGCTGGCACCCTTGCCACCCCCTGCTTTTTCCTTCTCATGTTAATATCAATCCTTTGAATAACTTTTTGGCTGGTGTTGTCCAGATTTTTTTGGGGTGTGACCTTTTTCTGAGTGGTTTCATGACCAATGCTTTTCATTTTCCAAGTGGAACTCTTATGTCTGTTATTCTTAGTGACCCCACTTTTTATAATTGTGTTTTTTTGCTTTGGCATTATGAAATTGCCTTTGTTGAGCAGCTTTATAGTCATACTGATTCTGTCTTCGAATGAAGGACTTTCAAGTAGTAGAAAAGATTGGACCCTTGGAGCCCAGTTCTTCACTGGTTTAACATTTCTGTTCGCTATCTAAATGACTCTGGACCACCTTCTGTTTACAATTCTCTATTGTTATGTGATGGTTTATCCAACATTTTTGAGTCTTATGAGTTTAAAGTTGTGTGCAATTGTCTGTTGAGAGTTGATTCTGGTTATCTTTTTTTATTTACAGATGGTTCTCTGAATGGGCTGGGTACTCTGTTTTTTTTGAGGACATTAATTTGGGTTTGGATGTGAGGGTTTCCAGATTAATTTCTTTTACAATGGTGAAATTACAGGCCATTGCTCTGGCTCTTAAGTGTGTTCTTCCTTCTTATTCGGTCAACTTGTTTTCGAACAGCCAAGCTGCTTTAGATGCATGCAAGTCAGAATCCTTATTGACTTATCCAGATTTCAGAAATTGGTGTTGGATCAAGTGTCGCCATGTTACTGATGTTATTTGATACAAAAATTTGAATGTTAATTGGATTAAAGTTAGAAATTATTCTGATGTTTTGGGAAATGAGCATGCTGATGCTCTTGCTGGAGCTGCTGCATTCTCTAATATGCATCTTCCTCACATGATTAATGAACATTTTCTCAAGGCTGGTGATATTACAGTGTCTGGCAATTCTAGGCATTTTGTTCATGACATTTTCCGATCTGTTCACTGTGCACACTGGGAGGTTGGTTCCAGGTCTCAAGTTTTGGTAGATAGTCTATGTGCTAATGTTGATTGGTCTAAATTTTCTTTGGTTTAGCATCCGGATTTTCATATGGCTGCTGGTTTTACTAGTGCTTGGACTGCTGGCTTGCAGACATATTTTATGAAGACATTGTATCATCATCTTTCAATTGCTGTGCATAAGCATCTATATAATAAAAGTTACCCCAGTGTAATATGTCTATTTTGTGGTAATGTTGAGGTTTGGACCATGTGTTTTTTTGTCCATTTGATGCTGCTGGTCATGCTTAGTTGGTGGAGGTTTATGCATCTGCTTGGAAGGCATACTCAGGCTTATCTCGCTTTTCTTTATGTGTTTTGTAGTTGCTTTCTACTTGCTTCTCTGATGTTGGTGTTGGTATAGCTCTATGTAAGGGCTTCATTTTCAAGGAGTGGTATTGTAAATCTGTTGCTGTTTTTAAAGATTCTAAGATTACAGTTCGGAATATTGTGGCCTTTGTGCATGAATTTTGTCTTGTGTTTCGTGATAATGTTTGGCTAGTACATGCTAAGCACTAGGCAGTTATGGAGAAAGGTGGCATGATTCCACGTGATAGTTCTGTTCCTGTTTCTGTCTCTAGTCTTTTTTTGGTGCTCTCGGCTGGCATGGTTATGTTGTTAAGTGTTGTGGATGCATTTAGTGTTTGTTTTGGGTTTCATGAATCTTGTTTATTCTTTTCTGGTTTAGGTGACATGGTTTCAGTGCATATAAGTGCCTAGTGTTGTCTTGACTAACCTAAGTGGCTGGTCACATATAGAAAATGCATGATTTACATCTAGTTTAGATTATCTGTATGATGTATTGTACTAGGCAGTGTTTGGACCTTATTCATTAAAAAAAAAAAAAAAAAAAAAACTATAAACAAAATTATACAAACTATTATGTATCTTAATATATTATTTTTTTTAAAATAAAAACAAAAATAAAAGTAAAATTATTTTTTTTATTTTTTCTATAAAAATAGTATTATTAACAAAATTATAAATTATAAATTTTTTAAATAATAATAATAATTTTGGTAAATAACAATTATTATTATATATATAATTTTTTTATTATTATTATTAGAGTTTAACAAGCAAGGCCCAACTACTATCTAATGCAATATGACTACATAGGGTCTTAAATTAGATGTAGTTCACACGTTTTCTACATGTAACCAGTTACTCGAGCCAGTTCAGGCTATACTACATTGATGTACCAGAAGAAAACTTACCCAAAAATAACATCTTTCGAATAACCAAAAACAGAGTTGCACTACAAAAAACCAATCCAACCAGCCATTCAGCTGTTTTTAAGGCATCAGTTTTAACATCAATAGGCTCATGTTTCCAAAGGAACAACAAGTTAGAAAACACCTTATTATCCAAACTAA
The DNA here is from genome assembly GCA_016748015.1 of Geosiphon pyriformis. Lineage (NCBI taxonomy): Eukaryota > Fungi > Glomeromycota > Glomeromycetes > Archaeosporales > Geosiphonaceae > Geosiphon > Geosiphon pyriformis. Next base: position 711,358 of record JAAOMT010000697.1, read on the forward strand.
CTGGATGTTCTGAATCACCAAACATATCAATATCCTCCATGCAGCATTCTTTTTTTAAAGAAACCACTTCCCTCCCCAACTTACCAACAATCTTACTAAAAAAACCCATATATACCATGATCTCATTGACCTTAAGGCCAAGTTTACTGCTTAAGACCAAATCACCATTAATAAATTGCTCAAACAATTTGACCAAGAAACCAATTGGTTTAACAATAGACTCAACCAAAGTAGAAAGCTTAACCAAATCAGATTCCAAAGAAGCCAACTGGAAAGACACTAAAGAATCACCAACAATCATAGAAGAGAAAGTAGAAGCCGCCAAGGGAGGAAACTCAGAAGAATCTAGGGAAGTAGAAGCTTTTGCATAAGAAACACCACCCACAAAACGAGACTTGAAAACCTTGGGAACTTTGGGAGTAGGAGGTGAGGAAATCTTGCAATCCACAGCCAGATGACCCATTTCTTGACACCTAAAGCAGTGCTGGCAGCCAGAAGTTTTCCACCAGATACAACATTTCCTTAGAGTACCAGTCTTGACTACAGCAGAATCCAAATCGCCTTGAGAGTCAAATGTAACCAAAGCAAACTGGGAATAACAACCAGAATCAGAAGAACGAAAGATGAAACATGTTTGATCACCAATCTGAGAAATCATATTACTGATTTCAAAGATGATACAGCCAGAAGGAAGGTTGACCAATTTGGCCTTAAACTTATTACAAGACAAAATAGTCTCATTTTGATTCACTAAAGGGAGGATTCTAATACTATCCTTGCCCATCAAGACTGACCAATGCTTCAAGACAGACACAGCAGAGTCTGACTTTTCAAAATAAACCACCACATACTGCTAAATGTCAGCAGGCTTCAGCACAACACGAGTAACACTACCAAATACACTGAGAGCCAACTTAACATCAGCAGCAAACACACCCAAAGATACATCATGCAGTACAACAGCAGCAGGAAGGGAACCAGATTCAGAAACCACCAAAGACTTGGCAATTTTGAGAGTGGCCAAACAAATAGAGCTTGTAAGCTCAACCAGAAACGCAGCTTCCAAAGACTGTTGAGAAGCAAACTCCACACAGAAAAGCTTCACATTGTCTTTTGAAACAGATTTAGCACCCAAGAAACCATGCACAGACTGAAAAACAGTCTTAACATGAGCCAATTTGATCTTAAAAGTAGCACCAAGCACCAGAGTAGAGGCCACCCACCCAGCAAACCTTTGACGACTAGTAATAGTTTCTCAAACACCACCAGAAGTAGCACCAAAAACTAGAGAAGGAGATGAATCAGTTTCTATTTGATTAGCCCAGTTCTCAAAAACAGGTGACCCAACAGGAGGAGATTGTTTTGCTTCTAAAACTGGCAATAATCTGTTGGAAGACACCACATTTGGCAACACAGCCAGTGGTTGATCTTGGCCTATCTTGGATGACATGCCAGATGATGCTATGGAGATCTCATTGGGAACCACAAAGGGGTTCGGTGTAACAATAGCAGAGGCAAGCGACTGCCCCCACTTTTCTGAACTTTTGGTCTTTTTGACCATTTTTTTTGAAGAAAAAGTGCTAGCAGCACCAGATGTTGAAGCTATAAAGAGAAATACCAGCTTATTTACTGGTCTATTATTAAAAACTTTTGGGCTTTTGGTTGGGGTGGAGGCAACACTGGGACTAATCCAGGTGTATCTCTTTAAGGGGACTTTGACTGATGAGAAACCAGCCAAAGATAAGGAAGTTGCTTTAGTGGCTACCAAAAGCAGCTTATCACGATTACTGGGTAAGGGAAAGGCTTCTAAAACGTTTTGTCTAGTTGCTTTTACAACAGAAAGAGCTCCTCTGATTGAAATTTTATTAGATATCTCAGAACAGATATTAGGTGCAGCTTTTTTACTCTTTGCTCTGGTCATGGTCATAAAATTAAAGAAACAAAGAGTTTTTCATATATAATTACAAACTATAATATATATATAAATATATAAATTATTAATAAATTGTAAAAAAATATTTAAAAATAAGAAAAATAATAATAATAAATTATTATTATTATTATTATTTTAAGTAATAACCAACTTGTTGTAAATTTTATTTAAAACACAATAAACAAAAATTAAAAATTTTAATTTAATTATTAAAAAATAAAACAAAAATAAAAAATTATTTAAAAAGATTATAAAAGTAAAACATAATAGAATTTATTTATTTAATTACAGTTATTATAAAAATAATTTTTCTAAACAATATAACAATTTTTATTACTTAATTAATATTATAATAAAAATAAAATTAAACAATAAAATTAATAACTTTTTAATTAAACAAAATATAATATAAAAGATTAATAATATATGTTTTAAAAAAAAAATTTGAAATATTAATAATAAATATGTAAAAACTATAAAAATAAACATAATTTAAAAAATTAATAATAAATATTTTAAAATAAATATAATTTATGTATTTTTTATACATAATTAATTATTTAAGTATTTAATATATATATATATAAACTAATTATTTATTATAAAAATATAATAAAAAGTTGGTTTAATATAATACTTTTTTAAATTAACAAAAAACTTATATATATATTTAAATTTTATTTTTATTTTTTATTTTTTTATTACATATTATGAATATGACCCAACTATTATCTAATATAATATAACTATTCAAAATTCTAAATTAAATGTGAATTATACACTTGCTATATATAACCAGCCACCCAGCTAATTAAAACTATACTATATGACAATATTAATAATAATATTTCTTATTACACTAACAAAAAACAAATAATCTGCTTTTAAACTAAAATTGATAGTATAACTTTCTTTTATCTTTAGCAACCTTATTATACTATTTGAAATCTTAACAGAAAGACCATAAATAATATCAAATAAGAAGTTATCTCTATACAATAAATCTCTACAATTCATATCTGTCTAAAGTTTTAAATTAGACACATAAATTTACTCTTTATAACTAATAACCAGGCTGTATACAAAATCAACCACCTTAATTGCAACAAAATTAGCATTTTCAAAAACTGTCTTGGCTTTTACTAATCAGATCTCAAACATGAATCTCTTATACAAAACAATATATAAACTTATGTCAAGAACACATAAAACCAATAATTAAAGAACTACAAATAAGACCAAAGATGCTACTATTAAAGACTTCTAAAAAGAAGAGCATTTATCCAATAAATCTTAATAAGTAAACAAATCCAAGCCACAACTAAAACTGTGATCCAAAAACTCTATTTTCCTATAGTATATATATAATACACTTGGATAATTATAATTGTATAAGTGTTTCCTAACTGTTACAGATAATTTTTTATGAACTGTTTTTATTAAATATGTATACAGGCCAGTTATTTGTTTGCTTATATAGCCAGCCACTATATGAGAATTAAGATACTAAACCAAAATAGTGAGCTTCTAATTAATGTTACCAATACACAAAAAATCTATAACATTAACACCAAATCCAACTTTCCATTAAAAATATCTTATAATACTGTATGTATTTTTAATAAAATATTGAGCATTGTCTGAAATTACCATATTATTAGTTAATAAAATTTTTTTCTAAACATACATTGGAAGAATAATCTCCAAAAATACAGTCTGATTAGCAAGCTTATCAGCAATCTCATTGTTCAATACACTAAAATGATTTTTTATCTTTGTTCAATTTACAAAAATTCTTTTATTCTTAATTAAATTGTTAATATATTAACACTTAATTCAACACTTATTGTAAAAATTAGATGCCACCAACTTCAACTTAGCTTAATATATATCTATAGAAGTCTGACTATCAAAAAAGATTATAATGTTGAAAAAAGCTAGAACATATTCAAAAGTCAGTATTATAGTTTACAATTCAGCCAGTATTAATGACAGCAAACCATAAATTTCTATTTTTATGCCTAGACTCAGATCAAAAAAGTAAATAGCAGTACTATCAACCACTTCAAAAGATCCAAATTTCTTAATAGAGCCATCAATATATACTGAGATCTTAGGCAAAGACACATTTTTTAACTGAAAATAAACAGCACAAAAACTACTTACATCAAACACATTTGTATTAAAACTGGAGCCAGAAGCAGATTAAAGATTATAAACCAGACTATTATCCTTAATGAATTCTAAAACCTGTATAAACCAAAAAAAAATTAGACCTTTGGGATTCAACTACTTTCAATAACAAAAATCTTTCTAGTAAAAGCACATTATATGATTATTCAAAAATTAATTTGCAAATATTATGCCAAAATACTTAAGAGACTTATAAATCTAAAAATATTTAACTTAACCCAAAATATCTATTACAGAAATCTTATCTTTGAAGTGAAAAGCATTGAACAAATTATTGTACAAACAAATTCAATTGTGCAAAAAGATTCAAGCAATACTAACAAGAAAGTTGTTTACCAAATTGACTTTTAATTTAACTGGAAACCAAAGAAGATTACAAAAAACTCACCCTAATATCTGCAAATTCAACAATTTATGTTGAAAAAGCCAACCAAAAATACCATAAGCATTGGCAAAGTACAATATTAATACTACTTTCCCTTCCACTTGAATCTGATTAAAAGGCTTTAAGTTGTATAGAAATAAATAGTACATAGTCTTATTAGGAAAATTGTTTAATAGATTGGCTTTGGTCTTTAAGCCTTTTCTAATTAAACAGTCTTATATATCACATGTGCTTTTGTTAATAAAGCTGAACTAAGTTTATATTTAACAATTGGCTGCAAAACTACAAAAACCAAATAAAAAAATTGTTTGTCCAAAATGGTTTTACATAAAACCATTGACACAAAAAACTTTACATTTGAATTAGTCTTTTTTAAGCTTGAATAAAAGAATTTTTTGGTTAATAAAAAGATGTCCAAATATTAATAAACTTTACTAGTCTTAGCAATTAAAATAAAAGAACTACTTATACTCAAAAAAACATTATTAGATCTTGAGTTTATTGGAATCGCCACTTTTTTTTCTGTATTTATTAAAATGTCTATAATGTTAAAAAATTTGTTAGCAATGTTCAGAATGTTTTGTGTTATTGTATAACAATTGTTAATCCAAATCATATCATCCATAAAAACACCAGCAGCCAGATATAAAGTTATATTTATATTTGTCTTAACTTTACCAGTTCTGAAAATAAACTTAGAATCCATATAGTATTTATAAACTGAATTGTGTTTTTTTATCTTATACAAAAGAAGATCATAAAAAATTCTTCAAAGAAGAAGTTAAAAAACTTCTTTCTAATTTAAGTCATCATGTACTATATAACTATCAAACAAACTGAAATCTATTATTACTCTATTTCTATGACCATTGTAAATATGACCAAAAAATCTAATAAATTTATCACATATTTTAATCCTTCTCAAACACTTTTTCAAATGTAATTATTTTACTAAATCATAAGCTTTTCTTATGTCCTAAAGTACCAATCACATCTCTTTGCCTTTTTCCAAGATATTTTTTATTATAGATCTAACAGCAAAGATAGAAAAATGAGTTAAAGTGTTTCTCAATACTGAAAAATTGTTTTCTTACAGAACATTATACTTGCTACAGACCTCAAATATTCAATTAAACAAAACTTTTGAAAAATTTTTTTTTGTAGTTTTAATAAAAGCAATTGGTTTAGTATTTATTAAAACTCTTTTTTATTTATAAGACTTTAGAATTATTAACACTCAAGCTTTTCTTTAAACATTAAGAACAGATTCAATCTTCAAACACAAATTAAATAGACTCAAAAAAAATTTCAGAACATACTTATTATATTGTTTTCATATTTCATTGAAGATACCAAACAGTTTAATAGTTTTGTTATTAAAAAGTATATTAACTATTAATAAAAACTTATCATGACCAATAAGCCTCATAACACTAGAAAACATATCATTCTTAATATACTTAAGAAGTGCAAACTGTCTTTCCTAATGAACAGTATTACTCATAAAAAGAAAAACAGATATAGGGAGAATAGTAAACCAATAAGTGAATAGTATATAACACATGAGCACATTGCTCAGCAATGTAGAGCAATGATAGAAATTATGGTACATTGCTCAGTAATATGGAGCAATATCAGAAAATACAGCATATTGCTCAACAATGTAGAGCAATGTTAGAAAATTAGAGCACATTGTTTAACAATGTAAGCATTGCTCAAAAAATTATAGCACATCACTCAGGAATGTGAATGATCTTATAGAACATCAATTATGTATATATAGTGGTAGTGTTAGAAATAGAAAGATAAAAATCCTTCAGTTAGAAATCTTCCATCCACAAATATTAAATAAATAAATCATTTACTATCCAAATCCACTCTCCACTATCAATACTTTATGTTGATAGTAATTGATACCTAATCATGCTGGAACAATAGCTCTTGATTACAGCTATTGATGAGATACTAATGTGCATATCACCTTGGCTCATTTCTTTATTTTCTTTTATTTCTTTCTTTGATTTTTACTGTTGTATACTAACTGATTAAGGATTAAAGCATTGAGTAATTGACATCATGGATAGCCTGGTAAAAGATCCAGAAATAAGGGTAAAATTATATATATATTAATAGATAACTTACCAGAAGGGCATGACTATTAGAATAAACTGGCCACTAAGCTGAAGACAGAAATTGGGAACACAACTCACCAACCAACTACATTATCATTAAATCTCTGTCCATTATACAAAGGACTCAACTTTAAAACCTTCAGATACAATTAATGTACCAGTATTACCAGCATTGTCAAGATATTGAACACTAAGTTACAGATTTGTTATTTGATTTGAGACTCCAAATAATCATCTTTAACATTTGGTACTCCCTGTAAGGTATAATTCTACAGAGAACAGCACCAACCATAATTATTCAAACAGTAGCAGAATCTGAAGAAATAGGAACAAACCATTTAGGATTTGCAAAATCTTTATTTCAATACTATCACACTCATTTTGAATTAACAAATAATAGTTGGCCAACTGAATCAGCTTTCAATTGCTATGTCAACGAAAGAATAGTATATCACTTAAGAGACCAAGGAGATCCAGAATTCACCTTCAACAATTTCTTCAGTGAATTATTTCAAAGTACCACTCTTCTACAAAATTACCTATTTGCACTCCTAATTACAGAAATAAACAGAGAAATTAAAAAATACACCAAACAGAAATTTCTTATCACTTTGCAGACAAAGACAAAGGAAGGCTACAAACACCAGCAAGAACACCAAAGCAAATCCAACTACTTACTTGAAAAAAACAAAGATTTGATTTACCTGCTAATCCATCATATTACCACACACCCAAAAGCATTATCAATATAATAAACACAGCTACAACAAGTGCAACAATGCCACTAAACAGAATCTCATTCTAAAGTAAACAAAAAAAGACAGAGTTATTAGGAACATATGACAATTATTTTGAGAGATTTAAATCACAATTCCCAACATTATTAGGAATTTGATCACCACTACCACAACCAAATTTTGGAGCCATTAGTCTTTGGGAAATAACCAACTCCAAGGAAGAAGAAAGTAGCAATTGGGAAGTTAATAAGCAAAACCTGATCCTAGAACATTCAGAAATTAAAACTCTGGTTAATCAAACTCTGGAAAATCAGAATAATCAAAATTCTGATGTAATTAATCAGCACTTACCTCCAGTAATCATAATTAATCTACTACCAGCTCCACCAAATGCCCAACAGCAACAACAGCCACAACTGCTACCTCAACAACAAATTCAGCAGCAACCACAACCCAACTTAGATTCAATGGCATATGCACCAATAGCCAAACTCAAAAAATTCACTGGCAAAGAGAACAACACTCAAATATGGCTAAATGATGTGGAAAAAGCCATTGCAGCTAATAAATGGAATGACACTAGAGCCATGCAAGCCATCTCATATTTTTTCCAGAATACTGCCAATTCATGGTACCAAAGCCTGGTCAACAAATCCCAAGATTTCAATGCATTCAAAATTGAGTTCTTAAGATACTTCAGCAACAATAACAGTATTAACAGGCTAGCAAACACATTCACTACTATCAAACAAAGAGAAAATGAAGCAATTACTACTTATTTAGGACACTTCTACAGGAATCTGCACCAGATCCAAGTTATTAATGCCAATTATTTCACAGTGGTCCAGATCTTAAATCAGTTTATTCATGGATTATGCAGTAGCATTTTGTAACACATATGTTCATTGCATCCTATCAATCTGCAAGCAGCCATCACAAATGCCCAAGATTTTAAAGCCGCTGAACTCGAAGCTAAATACACCCAAGCTATTAACTTAGTAATGAATGGATCATCTGAATTGGATTCCAAATTGAAACAATTTAGTAATTCCATCAATCAGAAATTAAAAAAATACTTAGCTGACAATCATGCAATTTATTAACCACCACAATGACACAATAATTCTGGAAACCCAAATTGTTTCCAGAATCAGTTACATCCATCATTATCAACCAATTAACAGTGACAACAAAAAATGCATGTTTGCCACTATTGTGATAAACAAAGACATCTACAAATCGATTGTTGCCATTGCTTAAATAACCAATAATTGGGAAATTAATATTGAAACCCCAATTACCAGTTTCAAATTCTAAATAACCTACCAAACTCAGAGCCATATCATCAGAATTACATACCTATAACACAGCCACTTTATCATCCACCAGTATATCAAGCACCAATTTATCAACTGACAACACTGACAATTTATTAGCTGCAGTCACAACTCATTTATCAGCTGCAGTCTCAGGTAATTTATTAGCCCCAACAAATTCAAATACTGCCACAGAACTTACCTCAAAACAAAACCCAAAGGCTAAGATTAACCCAACAAAGCTGGAGATTGTTAATGGTAATTCATCAACTGATCCCCAGTTCTTCCACATAATCAGCAAGATCTTGACAATAGAATTTGGGCACTGGGTATGCCCAAAACCTGAATTTTCAGAACTATTTAAGTCTCCTGGTTACCACAAAAGATGCCCAACCCAATAATCCAGAAACCAACCAACAACCAACACTTACTAGCAACATTCCGCCAGCTACTATTACTGAAAACGAATCATTGGACACTATCTTCCTGTTTAAACTTGAAGAACCGTCGACCACACCATTATTTAATGGAGCCACTCTAAAAGAAAAACCTATTATGGCCATATATACTGATGCCAAAGTTGATGGCCACTCCATCAAACTGATCCTAAACAGTAGATCAGCTGGCAGCATTATTACAAAACAACTCATAGACCAATTAAGTTACCAAGTTGATTGTGCTGCCAGTGCCAGGATTATAACCACTAATGGAACAACAAAAACTCCCATTGGTGAGATCAACAACTTCCCCATCGAAGTCAATAGTATCATGGTCCCAATCAAAGTACTGGTTATGGAAGCCACCCAATACCAAGCACTTATTGGAAATAATTGGTTATCCAAAACCAATGTGTTATTTGATTGAAATATGCAAAAGCTTCAAATTAGCCAGAATGAACACACACACATATCAGCCATGTGTGGCTATTTCAAGACCACCAACTTGACAACTCCACTTATCAAATTTGAGGAAGAGGAGAAGAAACCTACCTAAGAAGCCTACCAAGTTTTCTGAACTAACACTAAACACAATGAGCTGCTGCCAGTACCTTTGTGGGACAACAACAGCAAAAAAAGCAGAGTGAAGAACTTACCTGAAAAGCCAACCAAGCCTGGAAAACCAACAATGACCAGAAAGAACAAATAAATTGGTAATGGAAAGAAGACAAAAAAAAAAAGGAAAGGAGAAAAAAGAAAAACCAACAACCAACAGCAACCCCACTTATAATTCCTATACTACACTCCACCAATCCACTTATTGCCACCCAAAACTGGTATGCATTGATTGCAGCAAAAAAATTGTCGTCAATGAGTGCTTGTTATAACAACAATAAGGAGTACACCTCAGCAACAAAATTCTACTGCTGTTCATGTGTCATTAAATACTTTAGAAAGCCAAAACGGGTTGAGAAATGGAACAATGAATCATGCTTGGCTTGTGGAGAAACTCTTCTAAATGAAGGAATGTGGAATGACATTCCTGGACAAGGAGAAATGTGCGATGAATCATGTCAATACATGATTCTCATAAGTGACTGGGTGAAAAAATGAACATCCATAGACACTGCCTGGAAATGAGCTGTCAAATGTCTGGATAGATGTCTACACAACAATGATGAAATCTGGCAAATGGCACTCACCAAAATCAAAGGAGTGATACCAGAAGAGATAAAAACAATTAAAAATAACTCATCTGAACCTATAGAACTTAACTGAGACCCAGAACCAGTCATAAATTTTTTAGATTCAGAACAATTCCACAAACATTATCAAGAGCTAGCACCTACAAGAGAAGAGCAGAAGCAACACTTAAAAGAAATCAATACTCAACTATGTGACCACTGTTTGATTCCATGTGACTTTCAATATTGTAATAAGTGTGACCTCATTTACAATCCACCACCATGTATGATTTACACAATCCCAGAGGAAAAAGAACCAATCAGCAACTGTATATCTGAATCAGAATCAATTTTCAATTCTGATTCAAACTCTGACAATGACAATGATGAAAATAATGATTTCAGCTCTACTCAAAATGGCAATGAAAATATCAGTGATTCAGACTCCAATTCAAACCCCAAAATATATATTGTACTTTCTGATCTATCTAAGGAGCAGGAACTCAAATGTTATAGTGACAATAATGAAAGTATCATGCCAGAATGTGTGCATGATACCAACACAGGGTTTGATCTGAAATATCTGGAAAAAGAAGCCATCAAATTGGAACCAAATTTGCTGTTACCAGTAGAATTTTAGCTATTAATTAGCATGAAATTACCCTTATAATTCCTATTATTAATTAGTATACATTATTATTAATTTGATTATCACTTATTATTTAATCAAATTATCAAATATCATTACTCAATCAATAATCCGATTTGTACTCTAGAAATTAAGATGATCAAATTACACAATATCCTGAACTTTTTAACATAGTTAAAATTTGCCGAAATTAATGAAAATTGCCGAAATAATTAATAGTTCAGTGAAATAACTTGTAAATTTGCCGAAATGTATCTTTAGTTTACCCAAATTATAGCAAAGAGAAAAGTACAAGTTCAAAGACTAGTACTACAACAAGTTGTATAAAAGAAGAGCTTCTCTCTTCAAGAAAATATATCTTTCCATAGTACCTTACCATAGTATCTTACTTTAGATATCTTAATTGAAACAAATCACCTTTTACAAAATCAAATAAAAATTAAATATTTGAAAACCAAATTCTTAAATTATTACACTTGAAATTCCCTTAACACAACTAACGTTTTGAAATTGATTAGCTAACAATTTCAATAAACTGTTAGTGACTTCAGGCCTGGATAGAAAACGTTTCCCTTGATAAATTTTATTTCTTTTACATTTTTTTTATTTTTATTTTTATTATTATTTTTCTTATCATAATCATTAGAGTAGTCTACAGACAAGATTCCTGTAGAAGAGTTGACTTTCACAGCAAAGTAACTACACATTTTTAGTAAACTTCCAGACAAGCAATTCCTGGGAAAGAGTTGACATTTACTACAACATAACTACATAAAGTAACTGGCAAGGAATTGGCCATTCCACTTATAAGCCCAGCAGTTCAAATTATAGGAGATAATTTGAAAATAAATTCAGTTATTGGAGGTTCAACTACTTCTAGAAAATGTGAATTTAAAACAAACAGACATTAATAACATTTAAGAAAAAAGACTGAAAACCTCCAGTAATATTTGGTGTTCTTCCACAAAAATAACACAGCAACAACAAATTCAAAATGGTGACCACACCAGACATAGCAACTCTAGAGTATTACCAGTCAATTTACACCCACTGTAAACAAAGATTCAACATCTCAGATGGAATTGAAGTTGTCAAGAAATCAGTATACCAATACATTGAAAACTGCATTAACAATTATTTTTTTGGAAACTACAACATTTCAGAAGTTAGAAGCAACCTTTACAATAATTTAGTGCACTATTCACGATTGGAAACAGAAGACCTAAACAGTGAAACACTTGCTACCTACTTCCAAGAACTTAATTTTAACATTATTGAGTATTGTGAAGAAAATACCCAGTACAGTCTCAATACTTTATTGACTTTGAATCAGAGACAGAAACAAGCAACAAAAGCAAACAAAGATTGAAGCAATACTCAAAAACCATGCCAAATACACCAACATTACAAAAGACAACTACCAAACACTTGCAAACACCTAAACAAGAAACCAGTGTCAAATTACCACTTTCTATTACCTCATTTCCAATTTCACTTGTTCAACCACAAACACCAAGTTCACCACTTAACTATTGTTACTCATAGAAATATAGGAAATATATTAGCATGATTAGTAGCCAATCAGAAGTAGGCATAGTAAATGTGGAATTCCAGAATTCCTCTCAAAGGAATTGCAGGATTCCAATTATTTTAGGATTCCTGTCGTGAAGAATTGAGGAATTGAGGAATCTCAATTATGTATATATAGCAGCAGAATTAGAAGCTAAAAGAAAGGACCTTTTAGTTTAGATTTAATTTAAGCAACCTTCCAATTCTCAATAAATAATTATTTTATATCTCAATCTACTCTCTATTATCAACATGAAGTGTTGATAGTAATTGATACTTAACCACACTGGAACAATAGCTCTTGATCACGGCTATTGATGAGATACTAACTTACCAAATTGCCTTGGTTTATTTTCATTATCATTATTTTCTTTATTTTATTTATTTCTTTCTTTGATTCTGTTGTGCCTACTAATTGATTGAGAATTAAAAGCACTGAGTTATTGACATCATGGATAGCCTGGTAAAAAACCCAGAAATAAGAGTAGATTTATATATATTATTAGTTAGCTTACCAGAAGGACATGACTGCCAGAATAAATTCGGCCACCAAGCTGAGAAAGAAATTGGGAAACAACTGACAACAAATGACAAATTGTTGTACTATCAAATTTCTGTTCATTATACAAAAAACTCCATTAAAACCTTCAGATACAACACTTTCAGAATATCATCGACGGAAATAGCTTTTGAGCACCAAGTTATGAGTATTATTTGACTCAAGACTCCAAATAATTCAACTGTAATATTTGGTGCTCCCTGTGAGGTATAATCTTATAGAAAACCAGCACCGACAACACCAAACCAAAAGTGGCAGAATCAGAAATAATAGGGACAAACCATCTAGAATTTGCAAAATTCTTATTTCAACAGTACAGCCAGCAGCTAGGCCTAAACAACAACTATTACCCAGCAGAATCAGCTTTCAATTTCTACATCAACAAAAGAATTACAGATTTTCTAGAAAGACCAGTTGACATTGAATTAGCAAGAGAAAATTTCTATTTGGAACTAATCCAACACACCAACTTACCCAGAAATTACAGCTTTGCACTCATCATCAGAGAAATCAACCAAAAAATTGAAAGATATACACAAAGGACATTCCCTATTATTTACCAGGACAAAGGCAAAGAAAAACTACAGACACCAGCAGTAACATCCAAAGGAATACAAATTCCTAATTGGAAAAAACAAAGAATTGAATCTCTGATATACCCATCATACCATCACATGCCTGGAAGTACTATTAACATCACATCAGCAGACGCATCTACCAGTACAAAGATGCCGCTAGCAAGAATTGCATTTCAGAGTAAACAAAAGAAAAACAAACTATTAAGAGCATATGGCAATTATTTTGAAAGATTTAAATCGAGATCACCAACATCATCAGGATTTTGATCACCACCTCATCAGCCAGATTTCAGAACTGTCAGTCCCTGAGAAATTACTGAATCAGAAGAAGAAGAAGACGAGGATCAGGAATTTAATTACCAAAACCCAATCCTAGAAGACCTGAACATTCAAACTCAGCAACATTTAAAAAATTCAGAAATCAAAACTCCAAATATTCGAGCCCCACCAAATCAAAGAAATCAAAATTTCGAGTTAATTCATCAGCAAAATCTACCTCCAGTTATTGTCATTGATCAACCACTAATTGAGCCGATTGATCTAATGGCCTATGCACCAATTGCAAAACTTGACAACTTTACCGGTAAAGAAGATGATGCTCAAGTATAGCTGAATGATGTAGAAAAGGCCATCACAGCCAATGAATGGAATGATACCTGGGCAATACAAGTCATTCCTTACTTTCTCAAGGATATCGCCAATTCATGGTACTAGAGTTTGATTAATAAACCACAAGATTTCAATGCCTTCAAAGTGGAATTCCTAAAATACTTCAGCAACAATAACAGCATCAATTGCCTAGTCAACACATTCACCACTATGAAACAAGGAGAAACTAAAGCAGTCACCACTTACCTGGGACACTTCCATCAAAATTTGTGCCAAATTCAAGCAATTGACGCCAACTACTTTACAGCACCACAGATCCTCAACCAGTTTATCTGTGGCCTGTGCAGCAGCATCCTGCAACATGTACATCCGTTGCATCCAAGCACACTTCAAGACGTAGTCACATGCACCAGAGATTTTGAATCCGCTGAGTTAGAAGCCAACTACACCCAAGCTGTTAATCTAGTAATAAACGGATCATCTGAATTGGATTCCAAATTGGAGAAGTTCAGTGAATCAATTAATAAGAGATTAGAAGGATACTTAGCTAACAATCACGCCATTTATCAGCCTCTACAATGATGCAATAATCAAGAAAACTCTAATTATGGCCAAAGTCAACCACATCTATCTTTATCAACCAATCAACAGTGGCAACAGGAAACGCATATCTACCATTATTGTGGTAAACAAGGACATATTCAAATTAACTGCTGCCAGCATTTAAATAACCAACAATCAGAAAATCAATATCGAAACCCTGATCACCGGTTCTTAACTCCAAATCATCAATCAAACTCAACACAATATCAAACTATTTACCTGTCAATGATGCAGCAATCAATTTATCAACCACCAGTATATCAAGCTCCAATTTATCAACCAATGGCCCCAATTTATCAGCCACAGCCACAGGTAATATATCAACCACAACTGCCAACAATCTATTAACCCCAAACAATTCAGACTCCACCACAGCCAGCAGAGTCCAAAGACCAAGACTCACGCAGCAAAACTAGAGATCATCGATAGTAGTTCATCAGCTAATTCCCAGCTCCTTTAGTCAAACAGAATCTCATCAATAGAATTTGGGCCCCGGGAATCCCCAAAACCCGAATTCTCAGAACTATTTAAGTCTC
This sequence comes from Geosiphon pyriformis, assembly GCA_016748015.1. Lineage (NCBI taxonomy): Eukaryota > Fungi > Glomeromycota > Glomeromycetes > Archaeosporales > Geosiphonaceae > Geosiphon > Geosiphon pyriformis. Next base: position 726,778 of record JAAOMT010000697.1, read on the forward strand.
CTGATTACCCCAGAAAATGCCTCACCCAGCAACCAGAAACCTACCCAAAAACAATAAACACGTACCAGCAATATTTTGCCAGTAACAGTTACCAACGACGAATTACTGGACACCATTTTTCCATTTGAATTCGAAGAACCATTAACCACACCATTATTTAGTGGAGCCACACTGGAAGAAAAGCCAATTACTACTATGTACACTGATGCAAAAATTGATGACCATCCCATCAAACTAATTCTTGACAGTGGTTCAGCAGACAGCATCATCACACGACAACTCATGAATCAATTAGGTCACCGAGTTGATTGAATTGCTAGCGCCAGAATCATCACAGCTGATAGAGCAACCAAGACTCTAATCGGCAAAATCGATGACTTACCAATCAAAATTAACGGCATCATAGTACCAATCAAAGTACTCATTATGGAAGCCACCCAATACCAAGCTCTAGTTGGTAATGACTGGCTGTCCAAGACGAACACCACTCTGGACTGGAATACACAAGAGCTTCAACTCAGCCAGAACGGGCAACACACACGAGTACCAGCAACATATGGCCACTTCAAGGCTACCAACACCATGGCACCACTAATCGACTTTGAGGAAGAAAATACAAAACCTATCTGGGAAGCCTACCAAGTGTTGTGGGCTGACGAAGAGCACAACGAGCTGCCACCAATACTCTTTTGGGACGACAATGGGAAAGGGAAGCAAACAAACAAACTTACCTGAGAAACTGACAATCTGACTTGGACCAACAACAAACAAAAAGAAGCTTCCAGTTGGGAATGGAACAAAGATAAAGGAAAAGAAAAAAAAAATGCCACCAACTGCCACCATTTATAATTTCTACACCCACCACATTCCACAACAATCCAATTATCGATGACCAAGGCTTGTATGCATTAATTGCGGCAAGAAACTGTCGTCAATGGGTGCATGCTGTGATAACGATAAGGAATACCACACTACAACAAAGTTTTATTGTCATCTATGCTTACTCGAATGCTTTGGATAACCAAAAAGGCAAGGAAAATGGGATAACCAATCTTGTCTTGCTTGTAGAAAGACCCTGCTAGATGAAGGGATGTGGAACAACATCTCAAGACGTGAAGGAACGTGCAATGCATCGTGTCAATACATGATTCTAATAAGTGACTGGATAAAGAAAGGAACACCAATAGAAGCAGTCTGGAGAAGAGCCATGCAGCAACTGGACAGTTGTCCACATGATGATATTACAGGAAATTATTTCTGCTGTTAAAGTAAATAACAAAACCTGTAACTTGGTGCTCAAAAGCTACTTCCATTGATGAGGTTCTACAAGTGTTGTATCTGAAGGTTTTGATGAAGTCCTTTGTATAATGGACAGAGATTCAATAGTTGTTTTATCCGTAGCTTTTCAGACTCACAAGTCTGTCAATTTTTTTCTCGGCTTGGTGGCTGGCAATCCTCTGATAAGTAATCTGTATTTTCTGTACATGTCCTACTCTCTTGCAGAAATCTTTTACTAAGCAATCTTTGACGTCAATAATCAGTGCTTTTCAATCAATTGGTTAGTGCACAATAATAAATAAAAAAAAAATAAAAAAAAAATAAAGAAAGAAAAGAAATAAGCCAAGGCAATTTGCAGATTAATATCTTATCAATAGCCATAATCAAGAGCTATTGTTCCAGTGTGATTAAGTATCACTTATTATCAACATGAAGTGTTGATAATGGAGAGTGGATTGAGATATGGAATAATTATTTATTGGATGATTTTGTTTCTAGGCTAAGAATTCTGTAATATTGATTCTGTCTTTTCTGTTTTTAACACTACCACTATATATACATAATTGGGATCCCTCAATTCCTCGATTCTTTATGACAGGAATCTTGGAATTCCTGGAATTCTGCGATTTCTTTGAGAAGAATCCTGGAATTTCATATTTAATACGCTTACTTCTGATTGGCTAATAATTATGCTAATATATTTCCTATATTTTTATGAGTAACATTATTTTTTCCTTTTAATATTAAGCTCCATCGAAATCTAACTCATGTAATTCCCTCTTTTGAAGTATTTCCTGAATTTTATTTTCAAGAATTACTTGTGTTATTTGGGTCTGTAATTCTTCAAATTAAGCATTGGTGATTTTTCTCAATTGATTACTGGTAACCATATCTATTGCTTTGTTGAGTAATATTTCTGGTCTATTCTAAAATATTGTGTATATTTGGTATATGGCTTGGGCTTGCGTGGATAAGTTGTTATTTTCCACAAAATGTTCTAATTGTTGTAGTATTCTTTTGTCAAATAATCACTTTGTTTTATCCATATATAGATTCTGGATATTTACATATTGTCTCAAGTAAAAATAACAATAGTTTCATGAAAATTGTTGTATTCACCAATTCCAAGTTTTTTTAGTCAACTCTTGATATAGTGACTCTTTTGTCGATTCTTTTATTGCTAATTTTACTTTCATCATGATTTTGTTCACTGTATTTTCAGTTTTTTTCAGTGTTTTGAGTTGTAATGTCTTTCTAGTATCTTGATATCGAATAGTTTGTTGATTGATTGTAATCTCCATTTCCTGGTGTTGGATTAATTGAAAGAGTTGTTGTGCTAGTGTGTGAATGTTGTCTGTAATTTCCATTTTTCTAATATTTCCTGTCACATCTACTATGTCTTTATATATTCTTTTGATTGGTAAATTTAACCTGTTGTTGTTGATAATAACGATTGGTTCCAGATCTTGTGGAATCTCATCTAGTCAAACTAGTATTCTCTGTACTCCTAATTGTGGAATATTACTGGTAAATGGTAGTGTGATGTCGCAATATGGCTTCAGTCGATCTCCATGTGCTGTTTTGGTTAAAATTTTGTTATTCAATCTTAATTTATAAGCTTCATTTCCTAGAATCTCTTCTATATGAAATGGTCCATCCTATTTGGGGTCAAATTTTTTACTTCATTGTTTTTCCACTTTGGTACAATGTAGTAATACTTTGTCTCCAATCTTGAATTCAACTGGTTTGTCTGATAGTTGACTATCATGTCTTTCTTTCTGTTTTTCTTGTAACTTTTGAATATTATCAGCTGCTTTTCTTTGTTTGTTTTCTAATGTTTCCATTAAGTCATATGTTCTTCTCAGCAATGTTTCTTGAAAATTTTTTTCTGTTATTGGTTCAGCTAGATATGTATTAATTTCTCTCTCTACTGGTAACGTTGCTGTTCTCCTATATACTAATTCAAATGGTGTTGCTTGTGTAGTATCTTGTTTCATTGTCCAATAAGCAAATAGTACTGATGGTATGAACAAATCCCAATCGTTCTGGTTTTCTTGGCTGAGCTTAGCTATTGCTTCACACAATATTCTATTGAATCTTTCTACTAATCTGTTGGTTTGTGGATGGTATGGTAATAATAATAGTCTTTTGATTCTGGATCTTTGGCTCAATTCTCTTAATGTTCTGTTCACAAAATGAGTTCTTTGGTCTGATAATAATTTTTTTGGACATCCATGTTGACAAATCAAATCCTGATGAACGAATTTGGCAACGGATTCTGCATCCGCTCTTTGAATTGCTTTTGCCTCTGGCCATTTAGTGAGATAGTCTATAGTTACCACTATGTATCTGTTTTCTCTGCTGGTGATTGTTAATGGTCTGACTAAATCAATTCCAATATGGTCAAACAGTTGTCTCACTTTGATTGGTCTTAATGATTCACTGGGTCTTGTTCCTCCTTTTCACTGACAAGCATCACAATTTTGAACATATTAAATGATGTCTGGATACATTGATGGCCAATAGTATCTCTTTCTGGTTCTTTTTATGGTTGCTTCTTTGTGAAAATGTTTTGCTGTTGGATTTGAGTGCATGTTGAATAATATTGTCTTTTTTTCTGGCTCCGTAATTACTCTGGTTGGTTGATCTGGATCCCTTCTATTTTTCTGATAAAGTATATTTTGGTGCATGATAAAATATTTTGATTGTTGTTTGATACTTTTTTGTTCCATTTGAGATAAATTCTCCTTGAACTGTTGAGTGTTTATATAATATTGCAATTGTTGATATTTTTGTATGTTCATCTTTTGTTGTATTTTCCATTGATATTGTTCTGGTTTTGTTATATTTTTGGGTTGAAATGTTCTTAGATTTGTTTCATTCGTGATAAACCGTCTGCATTTCTATTGTCTTTTCCTTTTTTATAATGTATAGTATACTTATATGGTGCAAGTGCCATTTTTCATCTTGACTGTCTTCCATCTCCAAATTCTTGTTTTTGAAGTGATGTTAATCCTTTGTGATCTGTGTATACCTCAAACTTCTGGCTCAAATATTCTTTCTATTTTATAACTGACCAGTATATTGCTAAGTGTTTTTTTTCTGGTGTTCCATAGTTCTTTTCGGCTGGTGTTAAACCTTTGCTGGCATATGCCACTAGATGTTCTCTGCCGTCTGGTCCTCTCTGAGATAGTACTGCTCCTAATGTCTGGCCGGATGCATCCATGGTGATGATGAATGGTTTGCTGTGATCTGGATAGATCAGTACTGGAGCTTGTATAAGCTTTCTTTTTAGAATATCAAAAGCTTCTTGTTGACTTTCAGTCCATTCATATTTTGTATCTTTGTTTTGCAGTTGGTTGAGTGGCTGCACTATCTTAGAAAAGTTTTTGATAAAACATCAATAGTAGCTGGCGAATCTCAAGAATGATTTCAGTTCTGTTATACTGGTCAGCACTAGAAAGTTCTTTACTATTTCTATTTTCTCTGAATCTGTTTTGATGCCATCTTTGCTGACTATGTGTCCCAAGAATTTTAGTTCTGTCTTGCCGAAGAAGCACTTTGTTGCATTTAACTTTAGTCCTGCTCTTCTTAGTCTTTCGAACACTTGTTGGAGATAATGAAGATGATTATCAAACGTTTTTGAGAATACATTGGTGTTGTCCAAGTATACAACTACTGATTTCCACAATAAGCCAGTATAAATGATTTCCATTAACCATTGGAAAGTTGCTGGGGCATTGGTTAAGCTGAATGACATTACTTCAAATTCAAAATTTCTTTTTCTAGTAGTAAATGCTGTCTTTTCTTTGTCAGCTGAATTTATGGCTACTTGCCAGTAACCACTGTCCAAATCTAATGTTGAGAACCATTTGTTCCCACCAAAAGCATCGAATAATTCCTGTATTTGTGGAGTTGGATAACTGTCTCCACGAGTTACACCATTGAGTTTCCTGTAGTCTACGCAAAACTGGATTTTTCTATTCTTCTTACAGACAAGTACCACTGAAAACAACCATGGACTCATTGATGGTTGAATTAGCCTATTGTCAAGCATTCTGTTTATCTCTTGACAAATGATCTTATGGCTGGTTGGCGGCACTTTGTATGCTCTTTGTTTGATTGGCATTGCATCTCTAGTCTTGATTTGATGCTGGATGATGTCAGTTTGGCCAAACTCATTTTTGCTGACAAAGATGTTGTTGAAATTGTTAAGTAATCTCTTGAGCTGCATATATTGGAGTGGATCTAAGTTTCTCATGTTTATTTGTTTCAATTGTTCTGATTGGAGCAAATAACATTTGTTTTGTCCATAGATTGTTTGTAATGTAATGTCAACATATCTACAAAGTTGTGGAAAGTCTGGAATGGGGTTTGGTGGTTGGTCTTCTATTTCTGTGGTTAAATATCTGATGGTGGTTTCTTCTGGTATGTTGATAACATTGTCAGTGTTGTTGTAGATGGGAATTTTTATGCTACTATAGCTTTTGGCTGGTATGTGGAGATTGATCAACCCAATCTCTTCTGATTCACAAAGGTTTGCTTCAGCTTCAAAAATTTGTCTTTGCTCTTTTTCTTTCTTTTCTATTGCTAGCATGTACTGGTTATATGGTGGAATAGAAATAGCTTGACCGGTTGAGATAATTTTTCCTTGGCCAACAATTTCTTCTTCCGCTATATTAACTGATACATCTATTCTACCTGTTGATCTGAATCCCTATATTCCTTTCGCTGTTATTTCTAATTTCTCTCTCTTTCCTACTAATACTAACTGAGCTACTCTAACCAGAGGCAGGAATATTGCCTGTGCTATTTTTTCATTGGGCTCTATTATGTAGGTTTTTTCTGAGTCATTCTGTAGCATAGTAATGATATTTTCTATATATTCCGCATCAATTATTCCTTCTCTTATATTGATCTTTCTTTTCACTAAACTACTCTTAGATGCTAATTGAACCATTGTTGTTGCCGGAATTTCTAGTGCTATTTTCAAATCAATGCAGGTGCATGAATGCAGTTCCAATTTGATGGCATCTTTTCCTGGATATCTCAGATCAAACCCTGTGTCCATATTATGTGCACATTCTGGCATAATACCCTCTCCATTGTCACTATACCATTTCAACTCTTGTTTCTTGGAGAGATCTGATAGTGCAATGTATTGTTTATGGTTTAAATTGGAGTTTGAATCTGAGTTGGAATCATTTTTGTTGTTATTGTCATTTTGAATGGAGCTAGAACTGATGTTTTTATTGTCGTCATTGGAGTCTGGATTGCAATTGATCAGCAATTCTGATTTTGATGCACAGCTGCTGATTGGTTCTTCTTCTTCAGGGATCAAGTAGATCATGCGTGATGGTAGATTGTAAAGGAGGTCACAATTGTTACAATATTCAAAGTCACTGGGAATTAAACAATAGCAATACAGTCTTGTATTCAACTGTGTTAGCCGTTGTTCTTGCTTTTCTTTAGTGGGTGCCAAGTTTTGGTAGTGTTCATGGAACTCTTCGGGTTCTAGAGAATTTATGGCTGGCTCTGCATCCCAGTCAAGCTCGATGGGTTCTGATAGGTTGTTTTTGATTTTTCTGATCTCTTTGGGTGTCGCTCCTTCTATTTTGGTGATTGCCATTCTCCACAATTTGTCGTCGTCATGTGGACAACTGTCCAGTCACTGCACAGCTCTTCTCCAGACCACTTCTATTGGGGTTCCTTTCCTTATCCAGTTGCTTATTAGAATCATGTATTGACATGATACATTGCACGTTCCTCCATGTCCTGAGATGTCGTTCCACATTTCTTCATCTAGTAGGGTCTCCCCACAAGCGAGACAAAGTTGGTTATTCCATTTTTCTTGCCTTTTTGGTTGTCCAAAGCATTCAAGTAAGCATGAACGACAGTAAAACTTTGTTGTAGTGTGGTATTCTTCATTATCACCACAGCATGTGCCCATTGATGACAGTTTCTTGCCGCAATTGATGCATACCAGTCTTGGCTGTTGATAATTGAATTGTTGTGAAGTGTAGTGGGTGTAAGAATTGTAACTGTTAGTCGTTGGTGGCATTCCTTCTTCCTTTTCTTTTCCCTTTCTTTTATCTTCGTTCCATTCCCAACTTGAGGCTTCTTCTTGTTCATTATCAGTCCAAGTCAGATTGTTGGTTTCCCAGGTAAGTTCCTCTCTTTGCTTTTCCTTGGGGTTGTCGTCTCATAATAGTACTGGCAGTAGCTCGTAGTGGTCTTTGTCATTGGTCCAAGTGTCAATGGTGGTTTCACAGATAGGTTCTTTTCCTTGCTCCTCTTTTCCATTGTTATTGTCGTCTCAGGTGAGTATTAGCGGCAGTTCATTGTGATCAGCATCAGTCCACAAGACTTGGTAAGTTTCTCAAATAGGTTTCTCTTTTTCCTCCTCCAGTTTGATCAATAGTTTTTCTCTTGGAGGAGTCTTGAAATGGCCACACGTGGCTGGTACACGTATGTGTTGGCCCTGATATGTTAGCTGGAGTTCCTGGATGTTCCAGTTTAACATCGCATTGACTTTGGATAGCCAGTCATTACCAATGAGAGCTTGGTATTGAGTGGCTTTCATCACTAGAACTTTAATGGGAGTCACAATGCCATTGACTTTGAAAGAGAAGTCATCAATTTTGCCAATTGGAGTTTTGGTCATTCCATCAGCTGTGATAATTCTGGCACTGGCAGCTTGATCAACTCGGCGACCTAATTGATTCATGAGTTGTTGTGTAATGATACTGCCTGCTGAACTGCTATCAAGGATCAATTTAATGAATTGACCATCAACTTTAGCATTTGTGTACATCGCGGTGATGCGTTTTTCATTAAGAGCGGCTCCATTAAATAATGGTGTACTTGATGGTTCTTTGATCTCGAATGGGAAGATGGCGGCTAGTAATTTGTCATTGGTGACTGTTGCTGGCGGAATATTGCTAGTAAGTGTTTGTTGTTTTTGGGTGGGTTCTTGGTTGCTAGTTAAGGCGTCTTCTGAGGTAACCAGGAGACTTAAATAGTGTTGGAAAGTCGAGTTTTGGGTGGTGTCTGTACCTGAATTCCAAAAATGGGGTCCTAAGCTCTGGTGAGAAGAGCTGGAGACCAGTTGATGAACAACTATTGCCGATCTCTAATTTTGAGCAATTCTGGATCTTGGGTTTCCTGATGTCATCGTAGCTGAGTTTTGGAGTAGTGTTTGGATTGATGGTTGAAACCGATAAATTATTTGGGGCTGCGGCTGATAAATTACTGGAGGCTGCTGTTGATAAATTGCCAGTGGCTGCGGTTGATAAACTGAAAGTTGATATACTGGCAGTTGATAGATTGGTTGCTGCATCATTGGCAGATAAGTATTTTGATATTGGTCTTAATCTTGATTTGGATAATGATTCGGAGTTTGAAACCAGTGATCAGAATTTCTGTATTGATTTCCCAATTATTGGTTGCTATAAGTATGGCAATTAACTCAAATATGGCTTTGTTTACTATAGTTGTGGCAGACATGCATTTCCGGCTGCCACAATAGACTATGTGTGGTTGAAGATGATGACCATGATTGATTTTGGAAATGATTTGCGTTTCCTGAATTATGGCGTTATTGTGGTGTTTGATATATGGCACGATTGTCAGCTAAGTATATCTCTAGTTTCTGATTAATTGACTCACTGAATTGTTTCAGTTTGGAATCCAATTTAGATGATCTATTCATTACTAGGTTTACTGCTTGAACGTGGTTGGCTTCTAACTCAGCTGCTTCAAAATCTCTGGCATGTGTAACTGCAATAGGGAGATCAACTAGATGCATTGGGCATACTCGCTGAAGGAGATTACTGCACAAACCTCTAATAAATTGGTTTAAAATCTGTGACGCTGTAAAATAGTCAGCTTGAATTGCTTGAATCTGGTGTAGATTTCTATGGAAGCATCCTAAGTAAGTGGTGACTGCTTCAGTATTTTTTTGTTTAATGGTGGTGAAAAAGTTGGCTAACTTGTTGATACTATTATTGTTGCTGAAATATCTTACGAATTTCATCTTGAAGTCATTAAAGTTTTGGGGTTTGACAGCTAAACTTTGATATCATGCATCCATGGTGTTCTTTAGAAAGTATGGGATGGCTTGAAGTGCTCGGGTGTTATTTCATCCATTCACAGTAATGGCTTTCTCTATGTCATTTAGCCATACTTGTGCGTCATCTTCTTCACCAGTAAAGTTGTCAAGTTTTGTGATTGGTGCATAGGCCATTGGATCTAAGTTGGGTGGTTGTGGTGGCTGTTGAAGTGGTTGTTGTTGTACTGGTTGTTGGGGTGGTAGTTGAAATGGCTGTTGTATGAGTTTGGCTACTGGATTAATCGGGGGTTGATCGATGATAAGTTTTGCTGATTACTTAATTCAGGGTTTAGATTGTTCTGCCTTTGATGATTCGGAGTTTCAATTTCCAAATTTTCTAAATTTAGACTTTGCTGAGCTTGAATATTCAGGGTTTCAACTTCCGGGTTTTCAGTGATCAGGTTTTAGTAAGTAAATTCTTGATTTTTCAATTCTTTTTTCTCTTCTTCTTCAGATAGTTCTTACAGGGTAGCAATTCCAAAGTCTGGTTGAGGTGGTGGTAATCGAATTCCTGATGGAGTTGGTGATCATGATTTAAATTCTTCAAAATATGCTTTGTATGGTCCTAGTAAATCTTCTTTCCATTGTTTGCTTTGGAACTGGAATCTTCCAACTGTTAATGTCATATTTGAGGTGGATGCGTCTGCTGATGAGATGTTAATGGCGCTTCCAAATGTGTAGTGATATAATGAAGCAGTTGGTGATTCTACTCTGTGCTTCTTCCAACTAGGTAACTGTATTTCTTTTGGTGTTGCTGCTGGTGTTTGTATTCTTCCTTTACCTTTGTCTGCATAGGTAATAGAAAATTGTTGTTGAGTGTATTTTTCAATAGTCTGGTTGATTTCTCTGATTATTGGTACAAAACTATAGTTCCTTGGTAAGTTGGTGTGTTGGAATAATTCTGTGTAAAAGTTTTCTCTTGCTGCTTCAATGTTAACTGTTCCTTCTAAGCATTTAGTGATTCTGTTGTTAACATAAAAGTTGAAGGCTGATTCGGCTGGGTAATAATTACTGTTTAATCTTAATTGTTGGCTGTATTGTTGAAACAAGAATTTCACAAATCCTAAATGGTTTGCTCCTATATTTTCTGATTCTGCTACATTTAGATTTGGGTTGGTGCTGGTTTTTTGTAGAATTATATCTCACAGAGAGCACCAAATGTTATAGGGGATTATTTCTGCTGTTGAAGTAAATAACAAAACTCATAACTTGGTGCTCAAAAACTACTTCCATTGATGAGATTCTGTGAGCATTGTATCTGAAAGTTTTGATGGAGTCTTTTGTATAATGGACAGAGATTCAATAATTGTTTTATCCATAGCTTCCCAGACTCGCAAGTCTGTCAATTTTTTTCTCAGCTTGGTGGCCGGCAATTCTCTGGTAAGTAATCCGTATTTTCTGCACGTGTCCTACTCTTTCGCAGGAGTCTTTTACCAAGCAATCCTTGACGTCAATAATCAGCACTTTTCAATCAATTGGTTAGTGCACAATAATAAATCAAAATAAAATAAAGAAAAAATAAAAGAAAAATAAAAAAAGAAAAGAAATAAGCCAAGGCAATTTGCAGATTAGTATCTTATCAATAGCCATGATCAAGAGCTATTGTTCCAGTGTGGTTAAGTATCACTTATTATCAACATGAAGTGTTGATAGTGAAGAGTGGATTGAGATATAGAATAATTATTTATTTGATGATTTTGTTTCTAGACTAAGGATTCTGTGATATCAATTCTGTCTTTTCTGTTTCTAATACTACTGCTATATATACATAATTGGGATTTCTCAATTCCTCAATTCTTCATAACAGGAATCCTGGAATTTCTGGAATCCTGCGATTCCTTTGAGAGGAATCTTGGAATTCTGGAATCCTGCAATTCCTTATCGGGGAATTCTGAAATTCCTGGAATCCTGCAATTCCTGAGAAGAATTCTGGAATTTCACATTTACTATGCTTACTTCTGATTGGCTAATAATTATGCTAATATATTTCCTATATTTCTATGAATAACAACAATGATGAAATTTGGAGAATGGCAATTAGCAAAATAGAAGAAGTGATACCCAAAGAGATTAGAGAAATCAAAAACAACCCACCAGAACCCATTGAGCTTAACTGAGATGCAGAGCCAGTCATAAATTTTCTGAAACCAGAAGAGTTTCATGAACACTACCAGAACTTGGCACTTACTAGAGAAGAGCAAGAACAACGGCTAGCACAATTGAATACAAGACTGTGTCGCCATTGTTTAATTCTCAGTGACTTTGAATATTGTAACAATTGTGACCTTATTTACAATCCACCACCACACATGATCTACACAATCCCCAAAGAGAAAGAACCAATCAGTAGCTGCACATCGGAGTTGGAATTGCTGCTCAATCCCAATTCAAACCCTAACAATGATAACAACAAGAATAATGGTTCCAGTTCTATTCAAAATAGCAATAACAATAACAACAATATCAACTCAGATTCAAACTTTGACTCAAACTATGAACAATATATCGCACTTCCTGATCTTACCAAAGAACAAGAACTGAAATGGTTCAGTAATAATAATAAAGATATTATGCCAGAACGTGCGCACGATACTGATGCAGAATTTGATCTGAGATATCTGGGAACAGAAGCCATTAAATTGGAACCACATATGCACACTTGCATTGATTTGAAAATAGTACTGGAAATTCTAGCAACAACAATGGTTCAATTAGCATTTAGGAGTAGTTTAACAAAAAGAGAGATTAATATAAGAGGAGAAATAATTGATGTAGAATATGTGAGAAATATCATCGCTATGCTACAAAATGACTCAAACAAGGCCTATATAATAGAACTGAACAAAAAAATAGCACAGGCAATATTCTTACCTTTGGTTAAAATAGCTCAGTTAGTACCAGTGAGAAACAGGGAAGAGTTAGGAATAACAGCAAGAGGGATACAGGGATTTGGGTCAACAGGTAGAATAGATGTACCAGTTAATATAGCAGAGAAAAAAATTGTTGGCCAAGAAGAAATTATCTCAACCGGTTAAGCTATTTCCATTTTACCATATAGCCAGTACATGCTAGCAATAGAAAAGAAGGAAAAAGAGCAAGAACAGATTTTTGAAGCTGAAACAAGCCTTTGTGAATCAGAAGAGATTGGACTAATCAATCTCCACATACCAGCCAAAAGCTATAGCCACATAAAAATTCCCATTTACAACAACACTGGCAATATCATCAACATATTAGAAGAAACCACCATCAGATATTTAACCACAAAAATAGAAAACCAACCACCAAACCCTATTCCAGACTTTTCACAACTTTGTGAATATGTCGACATCATATCACAAACAATCTATGGATGAGACAAATGTTATTTATTCCAACCAGAACAATTGGAACAAATGAACATGGAAAACTTAGATCCACTTTAATGTATGCAGCTTAAGATGTTGCTCAACAATTTCAAAGATATTTTTGCCAGTGAAAACGAGTTTGGCTGAACTGACATCATCCAGCATCAGATCAAGACTGAAAATACAATGCCAATCAAATAAAGAGCATACAGAGTGCTGCCAGCCAGCCACGAGATTATTTGTCAAGAGATAAACTGAATGCTTGACAATGGGCTAATTCAACCATCAATGAGCCCATGGTCGTCACCAGTAGTACTTGTTCATAAAAAGAATAGGAAAATCCGATTTTGTGTGGACTATAGAAAACTCAACAGTGTAACTCATAGAGACAGCTATCCAATTCCATGAATACAAAAATTATTTGACACTTTTGGTGGGAACAAATGGTTCTCAACATTAGACTTAGACAGTGGTTATTGGCAAATAACCATGAATTCAGCTAACAAAGAGAAGACAGCATTCACCACTAGAGAAGAGAATTTTGAATTTGAAGTGATGTCATTTGGCTTAACCAATGCCCCAGTCACTTTCCAACAGCTAATGAAAATTGTTTATACTGGCTTATTGTGGAAATCAGTAGTTGTATACTTGGATGACACCAATGTATTCTCAAAAACATTTAATGATCACCTTCATCATCTTTAATAAGTGTTCGAAAGATTAAAAAGAGCAGAACTAAAGTTAAATGCAACAAAGTGCTTCTTTGGCAAAACAGAACTAAAATTCTTAGGACACATAGTCAGTAAAGACGGCATCAAGATGGATCCAGAGAAAATAGAGATAGTAAAAAACTTTCCAGTACCAACCAATGTGACTGAATTGAAATCATTCTTGGAATTTGTGAGCTATTATTAATGCTTTATAAAGAACTTTTCAAAGATAGCTCAACCACTCAATAATCTGCAAACCAAGAATACCAAATATAAATAGACAGAAAGTCAACAAGAAGCTTTTGATATTCTGAAAAGAAAGCTCATTCAAGCTCCAGTACTGATCTACTCAGATTACAACAAACCATTCATCATTACTACTGATGCATCAGGCCAAGCATTGGAAGCAGTACTATCTCAAAAGGGACCAGACGGCAGAGAATATCCAGTAGCATATGCCAGCCGAGGTCTAACACCAGCCAAAAAGAACTATGGAACACCAAAACTAGAATATTTAGCAATCTATTGGGCAGTCATGAAGTGGAACAAATACTTGAGCCAAAAGTTTGATATATACACGGATCATAAAGGGTTAACATCACTTCAAAAGCAAGAATTTAATAACGGCCGTCAATCCAGATAGAAAATGACACTATCATGATATACTTATACTATACACTATAAGAAAAGAAAAAACAATGGAAATGCTAACAGTTTGTTGTGAATAAGACAAATCTAAGAACATTTCAACCCAAAAATATAACAAAACCAGAACAATACCAACAAAAAATAACAAAAAATAAACATACAAAAATATTAACAACTCCAACATTATATAAACACTCAACAGTTTAAGGAGAATTTATCTTAAATGGAATGAAAGAGTATCAAACAACAATCAAAATATTTTATCATTCACCAAAATATACTTTATCAGAAAAATAGGAGGAATCCAGATCAGCCAACCAGAGTAATTACAGAGCCAGAAAAAGAGACAATATTATTCAACATGCACTCAAATCCAACAGCTGGACATTTTCACAAAAAAGCAACCATGGAAAGAACCAGAAAAAGATACTATTGGCCATTAATATATCCAGATATCATCCAGTATGTTCAAAATTGTGACGCTTGTCAGCAAAGAGGAGGAACAAAACCCAGTGAACCGTTAAGACTAATCAAAGTGGGACAATTATTCGACCAGATTGGAATTGATTTAGTCAGACCATTAACAATCTCCAGCAGAGGAAACAGATATATAGCAGTAGCCATGAACTATCTCACTAAATGGCCAGAGGTGAAAGCAATTCAAAGAACAGATGCAAAATCCATTGCCGAATTCATTCATCAAGATTTAATTTGTAGACACAGATGTCCAAAAGAATTATTATCAGACCAAGAAACTCATTTTGTGAACAAAACATTAACAGAATTGAGCCAAAGATTCAGAATTAAGAGACCATTATCATCACTATATCATCCACAAACCAATGGATTAGTTGAAAGATTCAACAGAACATTGTGTGAAGCAATTGCCAAACTCAGCCAAGAAAACCAGGACAAATGGGATTTGTTCATACCATCAGTATTATTTGCTTATTGGACAATAAAGCAAGATACTATACAAGCAACACCATTTAAATTAGTATATGGTAAAACAGCAACATTACCAGTAGAGAGAGAAATTAATACATATCTAGCTGAACCAATAACAGAAGAAAATTTTCAAGAAACATTGCTGAGAAGAACATATGACTTAATAGAAACATTGGAAAACAAACAAAGAAGAGCAGCTGATAATATTCAAAAGTCACAAGAGAAACAGAAAGAAAGACATGATAGTCAACTATTAGATAAACCAGTTGAATTCAAGATTGGAAGCAAAGTACTCTTATATTATACCAAAGCGGAAAAACAATGGAGTAGAAAATTCGACCCCAAATGGAATGGACTATTTCACATAGAAAAGATTCTAGGAAATGGAGCTTACAAATTAAAACTGGATAACAAAATTTTAACCAAAGCAGCACATGGAGATTGACTGAAGTTATATTGCAACATCACACTACCATCTACCAGTAATATTCCACAATTAGGAGTACAAAGAATACTAGTCCAACCAGATGAGATTTCACAAGATCTGGAACCAATTGTTATTATTGACAACAACACGTTAAATTGATTCAGCAAAAGAATATATAAAAACATGGTAGACGTGACAGGAAATATCAGAAAATGGAAATTATGGACAACATTCACTCACTAGCATAACAACTCTTTCAATTGATCCAACACTAGGAAATGGAGATTACAATCAATCAACAAACCATTCAATATCAAGATATTAGAAAGACATTGCAACCCAGAACACAGAAGAAAACTGAAAATATAGTGGACAAAATCATTGTGAAAGTAAAATTAGCAATAAGAGAGTTGACAAAAGAGGCACTATATCAAGAGTTGACTAAAGAAACTTGGAATTGGTGAATACAAAAATTTTCAAGAAACTATTGTTATTTTTACTTGGGACAACACATAAATATTCAGAATCTATATATGGATAAAACAAAGCAATTATTTGACAAAAGAATACTACAACAATTAGAACATTTTGTGGAAAAGAACAACTTATTCACATAAGTCTGAGCCATATACTGAATACACACAGTATTTCAGGATAGACCAGAAATATTACTCAACAAAGCAATGGATATGGTTACCAGTAATCAATTGGGAAAGATCACCAATGCTCAATTTGAAGAATTACAGACCCAAATAACACAAGTAATTCTCGAAAACAAAATTCAGGAAATACTTCAAGAGAGAAAATTAAACGAGTTAGATTTTGATGGAGCTCAATATTAAAAGGAGGAAATAATGTTACTCATAGAAATATAGGAAATATATTAGCATGATTAGTATCCAATCAAAAGTAGGTGTAGTAAATGTAGAATTCCAGGATTCCTATTTCCCGATGAGGAATTGCAAGATTCCAGAATTCCAGGATTTCTCTCAAAGGAATTGCAGGATTTCAGGAATTTCAGGATTTCTGTTGTGAAGAATCGAGGAATTGAGAAATCTTAATTATGTATATATAGCAGCAGGATTAGAAGCTGAAAGGAGGGACCTCTCAGTTTAGATTTAATCTAAGCAACCTGATACTTAACCACGTTGGAACAATAGCTTTTGATCATGACTATTAACAAGATACTAACTTACCAAATTGCCTTGGCTTATTTTTATCATCATTATTTTTTTTATTTTATTTCTTTCTTTCTTTGATTCTGTTGTGCTTACTAATTGATTGAGGATTAAAAGTGCTGAGTTATTGACATCATGGATAGCCTGGTAAAAGACCCAGAAATAAGGGTAGATTTATATATATTATTAATTAGCTTACCAGAAGGGCATAACTGCCAGAATAAATCTGACCACCAAGCTGAGAAAAAAATTGGGAAACAACTGACAACAAATGACGAATTGCCACACTATCAAATCTCTGTCCATTATACAAAAAACTCTATCAAAACCTTTAGATACAACACTTTCAGAATATTATTGACGGAAATAACTTTTGAGCACCAAGTTATGGGTATTATTTAATTCAAGACTCCAAATAATTCAACTATAACACCGTTTCTCCAAATAAAAAGATTTTCAGTCACCTAGAAATCCTATTCAACAGCAAGAACCAATATTAACCAGCACCAATATCATTGAGTACTTACAGGAAAATGAAAGTAATCATTCAAAGAACTTAGAAAGTGAAGAAACTGAATCAGAACCAGAAGAAATTACAGAGAATGAAGAAGAAATGACAACTGTTTATATTGCAAAAATTCCAGAATTTATTGGTGAAGATAATAATACTAGTCCTCAAAAATGGCTTGACAAAGTTTAGAAAACAGGAGACACAAATGATTGGAATGCAGCAAAAATGCTCAAAACAATCTCATACTTTCTTCAAAAAACTGCAGAAGAATAGTTTGAAAACTTGGAAGATTTTTTTAAAAACTGGCAAGCATTCAAAGATGCTTTTTTACAACAATTCACTGACAACAACACCTCTATTACTCTCTGCAATTGCTTTCACAATATTAAACAAGAAACATCTGAGACTGTTATGACTTATCTTGAAAGATTCAACAAACTCCTTTGACGAATTCAACAATTGGAAACCAATGATTACTATTCTGATGCCCAGATTCTGGATCAATTTATAGCTAGATTAAAAGACAAACTCATTAAGAAAGTTTGCCCACATGTACCAGCAGACTTAGCAATTGCTATTAGATATGCAAAGAACTATGAAATGGCAATGGAAGAAGCAAACCACACTAAACTCGTCAACCTAGCTATTGGAGAAACCAGTTCAGCAGTTGAAGAGAAGATAGACCAACTCACAAAGAAAGTTGAAAGCTACTTCACAAACTAACAACAACAACAACAACAACCACAAAGATATCAACCTCCACAACGATGTAACCAAAACAATTTTGAATCACTCTTCAACAACCAACCTCAAAATTGTCATTATTGTGGAATTTCAGGACACTGGAAACAAAATTGTAGAAAATTACAAAGAGACCAACAAAATAGAAGTAATCAACATTATTCTTCACCACAACAATCTTATTACCAATCTCCACCACCAACTTATTATTCATCAAGACCACAAAATCAAAACAGTTACTATCAACCAGTTCCACAACCAATGCAGCAACAATATTAGCAACCTTTACTAATTCAGCAATATCAGACACCATCCACTTAACAATATCAAGTACCAGTCAGAAGATTGGTTCAACATAACCAATTCACACCCCAAAGTCAATTTCAGAATAACAACAACAGAATCAACTCAAATAACCAGTTGGTTCTCCGAAATTCTGGTCAACAAAGACCTAATTACTATCACACTTAACTCAGTTATCTTACAATTCCTGAAGAATCGGATTTTCAACAATCTGCACTTTCTGAAGGTGAAGTTGCAGCACTAAGATCAAATCCTTCCAACAACATCATTCCACCAGCCCAAATTGTCCAAAATGCCAACCTTTCAGATATTTTTTCATTCAAATTTGAAGCCAATAAATTACCATTCTTGTTTAATAATGCAGCAGCTAATAAACAAAAAGCTATCACTGCCATGTACACTGAAGCTATAGTAGAAGGCAAACCCATTCGACTAATTCTAGATAGTGGATTAGCTGGAAGTATTATTACTTACCAGTTAATGCAACAACTTCAAAGAACTGTTAACAGACCAGTCCAAACTGTAATTGTTACAGCAGATGGTATAAAAAAGACACCAGTAGGAGAAATTGACAATTTTCCATTTACCATTGATGGAATTATCATTCCAGTCAAAGTTCTTGTCATAAATGCACCTCAATACCAAGCTTTGGTTGGAAATGATTGGCTTTTTAAAGCTTATGCAAACTTGGACTGGAAAACTCAGGAATTAAAAATCTTATACCAAGGACAATACACCATAGTACCTGCTACTTGTGATACTTTTAACAAATAATCAGAAAAAGCCCCAGTATTTGAATTTGAAGAGAAGAAAGAAATGCCACTTACTGAAACCTACATGGCTCTTGAATCAACATTCAATTGGGCTAAAGAAACAGAACAGAAGATTTTTAAAGAATCAAGAGGATAAAAAAAAGTTAGATATTTTACACCAGAATTATGGAAACCACCACCCTATATTCCACTCAAATGCAAAAATTGCAACAAAAAACTTTCATCAATGGGAGCATGTATTTCTCCAGAAGAGGAATATGAAACTCGTACCTGCTACTTTTGTAAAGCATGCCATAAAAAACGATTTGGATATCCCAAAAAGAGTGGAAAATGAGACAAAACACCTTGTCTTACATGTGGAGATATGTTACCAGAAGAATACAACTGGATTGATGTTGCAATGAGAGGAGGAGTATGTAATCAAATCTGTCAATATGCTCTATCAATTTCGAAAAAAGTCAGAAGAGGAACACCATTTGATGCAGCATACAACAATGTTTTCAATAAACTTTACCACTACTCTCATGATGCTGAAATGATTTTTGACCTAGCAATGGCATTAATCAATGGAGCCACCCAAGAAGATGTCCACCAAATGAAAGAAGCTGAATACATTGAGTATATTATGGAATTAGCTGGATTTGATTATGAAGATAAAGTAAAAACCTACCACCAAATTGCAAGCCACATATACCCGACCCAAGAAGCTCAAATTCAATGATTAGAGCAAATGAACATTCAATTGTGTGAAAAATGCATCATGCCTTGTGATGACAAATGGTGTCCAGAATGCTATGCTTTTAGCATTCCCCTGCCAGAAGAAAATAATGAAAAGGAAATCGAATTTGGAGTATCTAAACTGGTAAAAGAACTACCAACCACCTCTATCTATCTTTTTGAAAAGCAACCACCTCTACAACTTAAATATTTTGACAACCATGGCCAAGAAATCAGACCAGAAAAAGCACATGAAATTGATGCTGAATATGATCTAAGATACCCAGGAAAAGATACTTTGGTTCTCCAACCAAAGTTATTAACAAAAATCAATCTCAAAATTGCTCTTAAAATTCTACCAGGAGCAATGGTTCAAATTGCATCCAGATCATTATTGGCAAGCAAAGGAATCAATATTAGAGGAGGAGTTATAGATGCAGGATATACTGGAGACATTACTATCATGTTACAAAATGAAACAGACAAACCATTTAGGATTGAACATGCTGAGAAAATTACCCAAGCAATTTACCTACCCTTAATCAACATTTTGGGTTTACAATCAATGAAGAACAGAGAACAATTGGGAAAAAGTGAAAGAGAAACTCAAGGTTTTGGTTCAACTGAATGATTTACAGTGCCAGTAAACATAGCTCTCAATACACAAAATGAATCTTACCAGATTTTTCAACTTCCTTAACCAATTATTATTTCACTTTTTGGAGAACATCACGAAATTTACACTTGCTCAAAACTCACTACTACTCAACAAATCTTTGAATCCAATGAACAAATCTGTTTGAAGCATGAAATCTCAATTCCAAACATTTATATTCTCAAAGGAATAAAAAAATTTTGAGTTACATTTTACAACTCTAATAATTACCTCATTGTCTTATTGAACAAACTAGAGATTAAAATCATACACAATAACATTTTTCAAGATGAAAACCCTCAAATTGTCTCTAATTTCATCAAAATTATAAGACATACACTACTTCCAAATCCAAACATCATTTCTACCACTGAAAACTACCACCTTTTGGAAGAAAAACTCTCTCAAATCAACATGGGTTCTTTAGAACCCTAACAACAAAGACAATTGAAATAGCTAATAGTTAAATTTGCAGATATATTTGCAAAAAACAACAATAACCTGGAAAAAACTAATATTGTTCAACAGCAGATCCACACAGAAGATGCTCTACCAAAAAGACAACAAGCTTATTGAGTGCCACCTGCCAGCCACCAATTCATCAGAGAAGAGGTTCAAAGAATGCTCAATAACAAATTGATTCAACCATCAAGAAGTTCTTGGGCTTCACCAATAGTTTTAGTTAAAAAAAAAACGGAAAAATCAGATTCTGTGTTGATTATAGACAACTGAATAGTGTTATAATTGGAGATGCCTACTCTCTTCCAAGAATTGATGACATGTTAGATGCTCTAGGAAAAGCCAAGTTCTTCTTAACTTTAGACTTGGAAAGTGGATACTGACAAGTCGAAATGGACCCAAAAGATAGATCCAAAACAGCATTCACCACTTAAGGAGGAAACTATGAGTTCAATGTTATGCCTTTTAGACTCTGCAATGCATCAGCAACATTCTAACAACTCATGGATGTTGTATATGAAGGACTCTTGTGGCAATTAGTAATTGTCTATCTTGATGACACTAATGTATACTCACCAAACTTTAAAGCCCACCTTATCTATCTATGAGAAGTTTTTTAATGATTACAGAAAGCAGGATTAAAGTTGAACATTGAGAAATGTCACTTTGGAAAAACAAGTCTAATCTTTCTTGGACACATTGTTAGCAAAAATGGAGTCAAACCAAACCCTGGAACAATCAGTGCTGTCAAAAACTTTTAAACTTCTAAAAATACCACAGAACTAAGAGGATTTGTAGGATTAGTCTCCTATTATCGGAAATTCATCAAAGAATTTTCAGAAATTGCCAAACCACTCAATTATCTCACCAACAAAAATGTGCCATACAAATAGATGGAAAAACAACAAAAAGTTTTTGAAACCCTCAAAACAAGATTGACAACAGCCCCAGTTCTTGCTTACTCAGACTTCAACAAATGGTTCCAATTAGCCACTAATGCTTCACACATAGCTTTTGGTGTCATCTTATCACAATTAGATGAAAATGGCCAAGAACAAGTCATTGTCTATGCCAGCAGAACACTCAAGCCAACAGAACTCAAATATGGCTCAACTGAATTAGAAGTGGCTACAGTTATTTGGACTCTTAAACATTTTCAACAATATCTGAAGAATGGAAAAGAATTTGACATCATAACGGACAATATTGATCTCAAATGGCTTAATAAAAAAAAAACTGAACAAAGTGCCAAACAGTCTCAATGGAATGATTTCCTAGCAGACTACAGATACATTGTACACCACAAACCAGGAAAACTACACACCAATGTTAATAGCCTTTCAAGAATGAGACAAGATTAACACCACCAACAATCTCATTATAACATACTACTACTAGCAAAACAACAAAACAACAATGAATCCCAGAAATTACAACAATCTTAAAAACTATTTGAAGACTCTCACTATGCTAGAAAATTGGTCTCCAAGTAAAAAACATCGATTACAACACCAGTCCAAACAATATTTTATATACCACAACAAAATTTATTACAAAAATTATAAAAACCCAAACCAATCACTCAGATTAGTACAGAAAAATGAAAAAGAAACAATTCTATACAACATGTACACAGATCTTTCTTCAGCACACTTGGGAAGAGATGGAACAATTCAAAGAACTCTTAAACATTATTTTTGGCCTCACATGCAAAAAGACATTTGACAATATGTAGAATTCTGATAGTTGTTAAAGAAGAAGAGAAACTCGCCCTACAGAACTTTTAAATCCAATCAAAATTGGACAACCTTTTGACAGAGTTGGAATTGATTTAGTCAGACCATTACCTATCACAACCCAAGGAAATTGTTATATTGCAATTGCAGTAGATTATCTTACCAAATGGTCTGAAGCTAGAGCCATCTAAAGAACAGATGCAAAATCAGTAGCAAATTTCATCTATGAAGACATTATCTGTAGACATAGATGCCCAATTGAACTTTTATCTGATCAAAGAACACATTTTGTGAACAACCTAATACAAAAAATTTGTGAACAATTCAATGTCAAAAGACCTCTATTATTACCTTATTACCCTCAAACAAATAGACTTGTAGAATATTTTAACAGAACATTGTGTGAATTTTTAGCCAAAGTCTCAACAGATTTTGAGCAGGAATGGGATATCTTTATTCCATCAGTGTTATTAACATACAGAACACTAAAACAAAATACTATGAAACACACACTATTTGACTTAACTTATAGAAAGACAGCAATATTACCAATCAATTTCACAGTGGAAACATACCCTGTGCAACTAATTAATAAAGAAAACTTTCAAAAAACACTTCAAAGAAGGGCCTATACTCTTCTTAGTACACTGGAAGAAAAAAGAAGGATAGCAGCAACTCATATTGAATATTCCTAAGCTCAACAAAAAGAAAGACATGACAACAAATTACCACCTATTACCAACGAATTTAAAGTTGGAAATAAAGTTTTCTTACACAGAACTAAGACTGAAAAACAATGGAGTGGAAAATTTGAAAACAAATAGGATGGACTATTTTATATTCACGAAATTCTAAACAATGGATCATATAAATTAAGACTTGATGACAAAGTACTAACAAAAATTGCACATGGAGATAAATTGAAACACTATCATTCCAGAAACATACCTGAACCATTAATTCCACAAATTGGTATACATTTCCCTTTAATTAATCCTGAAAATATTCCCCGAAATTTAGAACCAATAATCATAATAGAACAACAACCAAACTTGAACACTTAATTCAACATAATTTTACAATAATTCCTTTTTTTATAAACATACAAAGAAAAAAATAGCAAATAATTACAAAAATACACAAACCCAAAAACAAATAAAACCTCATATCCAAAAAAAATAATTTTCTTTATTCTCTCTTTTTCATTAATTAGTCAATTTTATTATGATTATTCCCCGAAATATTCAACAAATATCCCAAAAATTAATGTTAGCCTTGAAAACACTTCTTGACTTATCCATAACAATTAATGGAAGTCAAATTAATTACATTCAAAAAAAAACAACAGCTCCAGTAGTAAATAATTTTCAGAACTACTACCCCTATAAAAGAAAAACAAGAAGTCACTCTGAAAATAGGTTATCAGAACTTTTGAAGCAAGCACTGAAAGAAAATTTTTTATTTGTCCCTATTGACATTCCACCAAATGCCACAATTTAACAACAACTACTACTATTTCTCAATGAACAGAACAAGGAACATACCTTTATATATAGATATTTTTATATTGGAAAAACACTTTATGAACAAAAACTGGAACTTGAAGCAACCAACATCACTCCTGAGGCTATACAAAAACAAATTCACAATGAATTTAAGACAGCAGCTGGATCAACAAACACTTGCTACAAACTTAGAGCAGCTTTTAGACTCTATGATTTATTCAACACTTGTGAAAACGTCTTACAAAATCTAATACTGCAACCAATAAAAGTTCAATACATTGAAAAGCTCACAGAACTGAAATTTCAACAATTTTCAGACCAAATCACTTCAATTATCTTGAACCACTATCTTAATATCACAGATAGTGCTTGGACTTTGATGGAGCTCAGTCTTGAGGAGGAGATTATATTACCAGTAGAATTTTAGCTATTAATTAGCATAAAATTACCCTTATAATTCCTATTATTAATTAGCATACATTATTATTAATTTGATTATCACTTATTATTTAATCAAATTATCAAATATCATTACTTAATCAATAATTCGATTTGTATCATAGAAATTAAGATGATCAAATTACACAATACTCTGAACCATTTAACATAGTCAAAATTCGCCGAAATTAATAAAAATTTGCCGAAATAATCAATAGTTCAGTGAAATAACTTGTAAATTTGCCGAAATGTATTTTTAGTTCACCCAAATTGTAGCAAAGAGAAAAGTGCAAGTTCAAAAACTAGTACTATAACAAGTTGTATAAAAAAAAAGCTTTTCTCTTCAAGAAAATGTATCTTCCCATAGTATCTTACCATAGTATTTTACTTTAAATATCTTAATTGAAACAAATCACCTTTTACAAAATCAAATAAAAATTAAATATTTGAAAACCAAATTCTTAAATTATTACACTTGAAATTCTCTCAACACAACTAACATTTTGAAATTAATTAGCTACCAATTTTAATAAACTGTTAGTAACTCCAGGCCTGGATAGAAAATGTTTCCTTTGATAAATTTTATTTCTTTTACATTTCTTTTATTTTTTTTATTATTTTTCTTATCATAATCATTAGGGTAGCCTACAAACGAGATTCCTGTAGAAAAGTTGACTTTCATAGCAAAGTAACTACACATTTTTAGTGAGCTTCCAGATGAGCAATTCCTGAGAAAAAGTTAACATTTACTACAATGTAACTACATAAAGTAACTGGCAAGAAATTGGCTATTCCACTTATAAGCCCAGCAGTTCAAATTATAGGAGATAATTTAAAGATAAATTCAGTTATTGGAGGTTCAACTACTTTTAGAAAAGGTGAATTTAAAACAAACAGATATTAATAACATTTAAGAAAAGAGACCGAAAACCTCCAGTAATATCGCACACATGTATTGATCTCAAAATAGCTTTGGAAATTTCAGCAACAATCATGGTTCAATTAGCATTTAGGAGTAGCCTAGTAAAAAAAGGAATCAACATCAAAGGAGAAATAATTGATGCAGGGTATATAGGAAATATTATTGCTATGCTACAAAATGACTCTGAAAAAGCCTATATTATAGAGCCAAATAAAAAGATAGCACAAGCAATATTCTTACCTTTGGTAAAAATAGCTCAATTAGTGTCAGTGAAAAACAGAGAAAAATTAGGGATTACTGCTAGAGGAATACAGGGATTTGGATCAATGAATAGAATAGACATACCAGTTAATATGGTGGTGGAAGAAATTATTGACAAAGGAGAAATTATCTCAACCCATCAATCAATTTCCATTCCACCATATGACCAGTATATATTACTTATAAAAAGAAAAATAAAGAATCAGGGTTAGTTGTTTGAAGCAGAAGCCACCATTTGCAAATTAGGGGAGATTGGACTCATTAATCTCTACATATCAGCCAAAAACCCCAAAAACATCAAAATTCTCATCTACAACACAACTGGAAATGTCATTGAAATACCAAAAGGAACTATTATTGGATATTTGACCACTGAAGTTGAGAATCAACCACCAAATCACATTCCAGATTTTCCACAGCTTTGCAGATATGTGGACATTACATCACAAACCATCTATGGACGAAATGAATATTATCTGCTTCAACCAAAACAATTGGAACAGATGAACATGGGGAATCTAGATCCACTTTAATGGATGCAACTCAAGATATTATTCAACAATTTCAATGACATCTTTGTTAGCAAAAATGAATTTGGCTGAACCAATATTATCTAACATCAGATCAAGACTGGAAATGCAATGCCAATTAAACAAAGAGTATACAGAGTACTACCAGCTAGCCATGAGATCATTTGTCAAGAAATCAACTGGATGCTTGACAATAGGCTAATTCAGCCATTAATAAGTCTATGATTATCACCAGTAGTACTAGTTCATAAGAAAAATAGAAAAATCCATTTTTGTGTAGACTACTAAAAACTGAATGAAGTAACAAAAGGTGATAGCTATCCAACTCCAAAGATCCAAAAACTATTCGACACTTTTGGAGGAAATAAATGGTTCTCAACACTGGACTTAGATAGTAGTTACTGGCAAGTAGCCATGGATCCAGCTGACAAAGAAAAAACAGTGTTTACTACAAAAGAAGAAAATTTTGAGTTTGAAGTCATGCCATTTGGCTTGATGAATGCTCCAGCAACATTCCAATGGCTCATAAAAATTGTTTATACTGGATTACTATGGAAATCAGTAGTCGTATACTTGGATGACACCAATGTGTTTTCAAAAACATTTGATGATTATTTGCATCATCTCCAACAAGTATTCAAAAGATTAAAAAGAGCTGGATTGAAACTAAATGCAACCAAATGTTTCTTTGGAAAAACTGAACTCAAGTTTTTGGGA
This sequence comes from Geosiphon pyriformis, assembly GCA_016748015.1. Lineage (NCBI taxonomy): Eukaryota > Fungi > Glomeromycota > Glomeromycetes > Archaeosporales > Geosiphonaceae > Geosiphon > Geosiphon pyriformis. The sequence continues at coordinate 753,692 of JAAOMT010000697.1, forward strand.
CATGTGGTGAGCAAAGACAGAATCAAAACAGATCCAGACAAGATCAAAATAGTTAAGAACTTTTTAGTACCAGCCAACTTGTCAGAACTAAGGACATTTTTGGGATTCGCAGGCTACTATTACTGCTTTATCAAGGACTTTTCTAAATTAACTCAGCCATTTTACCATCTACAAACCAAAAATGTGAAGTATAAATGGACTGAAGCTCAACAAGAAGCATTTGACACATTGAGAAGAAAGCTTATCTAAGCTCTAGTATTGATGTATCCAGATTACAACAAACTATTCATCATTACTACTGATGCATCAGGTCAAGCATTGGGAGCAGTACTATTACAGAAAAAATCTGATGGAAGAGAGCATCCAGTAGCTTATGCCAGTAGAAGTTTAAGTCCAGCTGAAAAAAACTATGGAACTCCAGCACTGGAACACTTAGCAATCTATTGGGCTGTTATCAAATAGAAAAAATACTTGAGCCAAAAGTTTGAAATATATACAGATCACAAAAAATTGACTTCAATCCAAAAACAAAAATTTACAGACAATTGCCATGCCAGATAGAAAATAGAACTTTCATTATTCAATTATATAGTACATTATAAAAAGGGAAAAAACAATGGAAATGCTGACAGATTGTCGTAAATGAGACAAATCTAAAAACATTTCAACCCAAAAATATAACAAAAAATGAACACACAAAAATACCAACAACTCCAGCATTATATAAATACTCAATTGTTCAAGAAAAAATTATCTCAAAAAGAACAAAACAACATAAAACAGCAATCAAAATATTTCATCAATCATTAAAATATACTTTACCAGAAAAACAGAAGAAATCCAAACCAACCAACTAGAGTAATTACAGAATCAAAAAAAGAAACAATATTGTTTAACATGCACTTAGATCCAACAGCAGAACATTTTTATAAAAAAGCAACCATAGAAAGAACCAGAAAAAGATACTATTGGTCATCAATGTATCCAGACATTATCCAATATGTTTAAAATTGTGATGCTTGTCAAAGAAAAGGTGAAACAAAATCCAGTAAACCATTAAGACCAATCAAAGTAGAACAACCATTTGATTACATTAGAATTGACTTAATCAGACCATTAACAATTACTAGTAAAAACAACAGATATATTGTAGTAGCTATAAACTATCTTACAAAATGGCCAGAAGCAAAAGCCATTCAAAGAGCAAATGCAGAATCCATTGCCGAATTCATCCATCAAGATTTGATATGTCGACACAGATGTTCAAAAGAACTACTATTAGATTAAGGAACTTATTTTGTGAATAAAACATTAACAGAATTAAGTCAGAGATTTGGGATAAAAAGACCATTATTATCACCATATTATCCACAAACCAATGGACTAGTCGAAAGATTCAATAGAATATTGTGTAAAGCAATTGCCAAAATCAGTCAAGAAAACCAAGATGAATGGAATTTGTTTATATCATCAGTATTATTTGCTTATCGAACAATGAGACAAGATACTACACAAGCAATACCATTTGAATTAGTATATGATAGAACAGCAATATTACCAGTTGAGATAGAGATTAAAACATATCTAACTAAACCAATAACAGAAGCTAATTTCCAAGAAACATTGTTAAAAAGAACATATAATCTAATAAAAACACTAGAAAACAGATAATGAAAAGCAGCTGATAATATTTAAAAGTCTCAAGAAAAGCAAAAAGAACGACATGATAACCAATTACCAGATAAACCAGTTGAATTCAAGATTGAAGACAAAGTACTTCTACATTGTACCAAAGCAAAAAAACAATAGAGTAGAAAATTTGACTCCGAATGAGATGGACCATTTCATATAGAAGAAATTCTTGGAAATAGAGCTTATAAATTAAGATGGGACAACAAAATCTTAGCCAAAGCAGCACATGGTAATCAACTGAAACCATATCACCAAATAGCATCATCATCCACCAATAATATTCTACAATTAGGAATACAATAAATACTAGTTCAACCAGAGGAGATTCCATAAGATCTGAAACCAATCATAATTATTGGACCAAACACGTAAAATCAAACAATGAAAGAATATATAAAGACACAGTATATGTGATAAAGACAACCAAGAAAAAAATGGAAATACCAGATCATATTCACATCTTAGCTCAACAATTATTCCAGGCCTTAAGTCAACAATCTTTAGACATAGAAATTATTATTAACAACCAAACAATTTGCTATTGAAACACCAAAAGTAAGACAAAAAATACACCATATTAGTGGTTACCAAAGAATGATAAAAACTGGTCAGATAAAATAATAAAAAAAGTAAAAAACACTTTTGGGAAAATATCTATTATGGCACCAACAGAAAAACTTACAAAAGAGAATTGGAAGCAATAGACAAAACAACTTCCAATATCATACTGTTACTACCAGTTAGGTCGAAAGTTAAATATTTAAGAGTTGTATATCGACAAATTCAAGAGGATATTTAACCAAAACATTATACAGCAAATTGAAGAATTTATTGGGAAAAAGACAAACTCAACACTACATGTGAGAACAATTTACCAACTGCACAATATATTTCAAAACTATCCAGAAATACTGTTACACTCTAACATGAAAACCATAACCATTAACCAATAGGGAAGAATAAACAATATACAAGTAGAAGATATGAAAAATAAAGTTAAACAAACAATACTAAAAAAAGAAGTATTAGAGCTAATTCAGAATGAAGATTTCAATAGAGCTCAATATTAAAAAGGAGAAAATAATGTTACTCATAAAAAGAAAAACAGATATAGAGAGAATAGTAAACCAATGAGTGAATAGTATGTAGCATATGAGCATATTGCTCAGCAATGTAGAACAATGATAGAAATCATGGCACATTGCTCAGCAATATGGAGCAATATCAGAAAACATGGCACATTGCTCAGCAATATGGAGCGATGTTAGAAAATTAGAGCACATCACTCAGCAATGTAAGCATTGCTCAAGAAATCATAGCACATTGCTTGAGAATATGAGCAATTTCGTAGAACATCAATTATGTATATATAGCAGTAGCATTAGAAGTAGAAAGATAAGAATCTTTTAGTTAGAAATCTTCCATTCACAAATATTAAAATAAATAAATCATTCACTATCCAAATCCACTCTCCACTATCAACACTTTATGTTGATAGGAATTGATACCTAACCATATTAGAACAATAGCTCTTGATTATGGCTATTGACAAGATACTAACATGCATATTGTCTTGGCTCATTTTTTTATTTTCTTTTATTTCTTTATTTCTTTGATTTTTACTGTTATATACTAACTGATTAAGGATTAAAGTACTGAATAATTGACATCACAGATAGCCTGGTAAAAGACCCAGAAATAAGAGTAAAATTATATATATATTAACAGATAGCTTATCAGAAGAGCATAACTGCCAGAATAAACCGGCCACTAAGCTAAAAACAGAAATTGGGAACACAACTCACCAACCAATTATATTATCATTAAATCTCTGTTCATTATACAAAAGACTCAACTCTAAAACCTTCAGATATAACCAATATACCAGTATCACCAGTATTGTCAAGATATTAAACACTAAGTTACAGATTTGTTATTTGATTTGAGACTCCAAATAATCATCTTTAACAATACTAAAACAAATTCTTAACCAATTTATCAAAAAACTAAAAAATAGTATTCTTTAATCTATTAAATCCCATTATTTTGGTAGTTTATAACAAACTATAATACTTGTCTGTGATTTTAATTAACAGAGCAAGAAGTCAATTATATCTAAACTGTCAACTTAGCCATAAATAAAACATCAGATATCAATGTTAAACTTATGTAATTAAATAAGAAATTGATTTAAAAAATCGAAAAATTTTTAGCAAAAAACTCTAAAATTTATTAATCATTTCAATATAAAAATAACTTTAGCAATCATTAATAATAGAATTAACAACAACAATAAAAATCCTAGAAGTTAGATCTCTATAATTGTTACTATTGTCAGAAATTCAAACACATTGCAAAAAATTGCAGAAAAAAACTAGCTGATCAAAACTAAAGAAGTCAATATTAATTACAATTAAAATATTCTTATGCTATAGAATTTTAATATTTTTTACCACCACACTCACAACTACAATATTCACTTCAACAAACTCTGATTTATTATCAGCTTTTATAAGCAATGACACTAATATCATCTCAGTATTAAGCACTAATATATAACAATTCCAGACTTCAAGCCATTAACTATAATTTGAGATAATAAAACACCAATAGAAATTAAGCGCAACTTATTAATAAACCATTTAGATTAGTAAATTAAAGCAACATATTACTACAAACAACACAAACTAGATATTCAAATTAGGCTTTATATCTTAGTTTTATAAAAATCCTAGATTTTGGTAATATTACATTTTTTAAAAAAAAAAATATAATTGTAATTACTAATTCTTTTTTTTAAAACACTAATCAGACTATTAAAACAATTTTTCTTATCACAATTATTAAGAATGATATCTTGGTTACTATATTTTTATTTGATATTAACAGTTTAAATACTGCTAATTTTTTTAGCAAAGCTGCTATTAATTAGAATAAGCCAATTACAGCAATATATACTAATGCCAAAATAGAACAGTTAAATATCAAATTAATATTTAACAATAGATTTGCAAACAATATAATTATAAAACAACTTATGAATCAATTAGATTACTAAATAGATTGTACAACCACTACTAGAATAATTATTGTGGATAAAAATACCAAAATATTGATAAGAGAAATTGATAACTTTTTCAAAATTCATAGTATTAACATTCTAATTAAAGTATTTATTATAAAAGCCACTTAGTATCAAGTCTTTATAAAAAATAATTGATTAACTAAAACTCATACTATGTTTGTCTAAAACATTTAAAAACTCCAAATTATCTTTAATAAACAATATATTAGAGTACTTACTATATATAGATACTTTAAAATAATAGCTCTAAAACAATTCTTAATTGAATTTAAAAAACCTACTTTTTAGTTAATCTTAGAAACCTATTAAGTTTCTTGGATTGATAATTTTAGAACAAAATTATTACTATCTTTTACACAGAAAAAAAAGAGTAAAAAAAAAATTAACAAAAAACCTTAGGCATTACCATCAATCTATTTAACTTCAAATTAGAAAAATTAATTATATTAACTACTAAAATTAATTTGTATTGATTGTGGAAAAAAGTTATTTTCAATAAATGTTTGTGTTAGAGACAATAAAGTATAACCAACTGCTACTAAATATTATTGTTAATCTTGTGTATTAGAATGATTTAGATAATTAAAACAACAAAACAAATAGAATAATATGTTATGTCTTATATATGATAAAATATTAACAAATAAAGAACTATAAAATAATGTCTTTGGCAAAGATAAAACATATAATAAATTCTGTTAGTATATTATTCTAATCAATAATTAGACTTAAAAAAAAACTCTTTTTGTTACTGTCTATAGTTAAGCAATAAACTAATTAGATTTATACTCTTATAATAAAAAAAATTTAGAAAATGGCCACAGCAAAAAAGAAAAGCACTATTATTAATAAAATACATATCATAAAAAATGCTTTAATAACTATTAAAGAAATAAATAATCTATTCATAGATAATTCTAAAGCATTTTAAGATCAGTACCAAAAACTTGCCCTTATTTGAAAAAAACAAAAACAAAAACTAGTGTATTTCAATACAAAGCTGTATAATCATTGCTTAATCTTTTGTTATTTTTAGTACTGTAATAAGTATGATTTCTTGTTTAATTCATCTCTAAAAACACTATATTTTATTTTTAAACTACCAAAACCTAAAGAAAAATATGAACTTACAATTAAAAACATATTATTTTAAAAGCCAAATAAGACTACTAAAATAAAACAGTATTTTGCTTATCCCAACTTCTTTAAAAAATTGAAATTAAAGTGGTATAGTGATAATAATAAAAGAATATGCCTTAAAAAAACATATATAAATAATACTAGATTTAATTTGAAATACTCTGAATAATTTTTTATAATTATAGCACTCTGTTTTTTTGTAAAGATAAATCTTAAAATAGCTTTAGAAATTTCTATTAACACTATAATCTAAGTAAAATACAACTATAAAAATAAAGTAAAAGTATATTACCAAATTACAAGTCATACTTATTTGATCAAAGAAGCTTAAATTCAACAATTAAAGCAAATAAACATTCAACTGTATGAAGAATATATTATGTCTTGTGATGATTAATAGTGTTTAGAATACTATGTCTTTAGCATTCTTTTGCACAGTAAAAAAGACAAACATAATATTAAATTTGAAAAACTTGAACCAGAAAAAAAAATTGCAATTACATTAATTTACTTGATCAAAAACCAGTTTACCATAAAATTCTTAATGAAAATCAATTTTAAAATTGCTCTTGAAATCTTACCAAGAGTAATAGTTCAAATTGTTTTTCAATTATTATTGGCAAGCAAAAAAATCAATATTAGAAAAGAAATTATAGATGCAGAATATACAAAAAACATTACAGTTGTGCTACAAAATAAAACTGAAAAACCATTTAAGATTAAGCATGTTGAAAAAATTATCCAAGCAATTTATTTATTCTTAATTAACATTTTGGGTTTATAACTAGTTATTTAAAGAAAACAATTAAACAAAAATAATAAAAAAATCCAAGATTTTGGTTTAACTAAACGTTTTATAATTCCAATAAATATAGTTCTTAATACACAGAATAAATCTTACCAGATTATTTTATTTTTTCAACCAATTATTATATTATTCTTTGGAAAATATTACGAAATTTATACTTGTTTAAAACCAACTACCACTTAACAAATTTTTGAATTAAATAAACAAATTTGTCTAAAACATGAAATCTCAATTCCAAACATTTATATTTCAAAAGAAATGAAAAAATTCCAAGTTATTTTTTACAATTTTAACAACCACTTCATCATTTTATTAAATAAATTAGAAATTAAAATCATACATAGCAATATTTTTTAAAATGAAACCTCTTAAATTATTTCTAAATTTATTGAAATTGTGAAACATATCTTTTTTCCAAATTCAAATATTCTGTCTACTACTGAAAACTATTATCTTATTGAAGAAAAACTTTCTTAATTAACATATATCTTTTGAAATCCTAACAACAAAAACAATTAAAACAGCTAATCACTAAATATGCTAATATATTTACCAAAAATAACAATAATCTAAGCACATAAAGATCAACTGAAACTATATTACAATATAGTATTATTATCTACCAATTATATTCTACAACTAAAAGCACAATGAATACTAAATAAGATTCCACAAGATCTAGAACCAATTATAATCATCAATACAAATATGTCAAATTAAACAACTGCAATAATATATAAAAACATGGTATATGTAACAAAAATAACAATAAATAATAAAAATTACTGATGACATCTATTCACTCGCACAACAATTATTCTAACTGATTTAACAACAAAACATAGAAATTACAATCAACCAATAAACTATTTAGTACAAAGATATTAAAAAGAAAACTCAATACAAAATGCACAGAAAACCAGAAAACATTATAAATAAGATAATAAAAAAAGTAAAATTGTCAATAAAAATACCAGAAACAGCTATATTATATCAAAAATTGATGAAAAAAACTTGAAATTAGTGAATACAACAATTTTCAAAAAACTTTTGTTATTATCACTTGGAACAAAACCTAAACATTCAAAACTTGTATACTGACAAAACAAAATAGTTATTCAATACAACAATACTACAACAACTTGAAAAATTTGTAAGAAAAAACAATCTGTTTACACAGACATAAGACATATATTAGTTATATATAAGATTTTAAAATTGACCAACAATACTATTTAATTCAGTGATAGATATAGTTATCATTAATTAATTAAGAAAAATGACCAATACCTAATTTAAAGAATTGCAGATCAAAATAATTCAAGTAATTCTTGAAAAAAAAGTTTAAGAGTTAATCAAAAATGAAGAGTTAGGAAATATATAAGATTTTAATAGAGTTTAATATTAAAAAAAGAAAATAATATTACATATAGAATATAGAAATTATATATTAGTACATAAATTAGTCAATTAAAATAGACATAATAAAAGTGGAATTCCAAGATTTCTCTCAGAAAAATTGCAGAAATCCAAAATTACAAGATTCTTATGTAAGGAATTACAGGATTTCAGAATTCTTTTCAAAAAATTACAAGATTTCTGGCTAGAAAATTAAGGAATTTAAGAAATCTTATACAATAAAATTTATGTATATATAATAGTAGCATTAGAAGCAGAAAAAAAAAATTCTTAGTTGAAAAACTTCAGTTCCAATTTTATATTCATTCTTTTATATGATAGTATTCTATAAATTAAAGTAAAAATATCAAATATCAATAAAATATTTATTACTATTGCAATCTATCTTTTTATTATTAACAACTTATGTTGATAATTGCTAATACTTAACTACACTAAACCAATAGCTTTTAATTATGGCTATTGATAGAACACTAACTCTTCTTGTCTTGGCTTATTTCTTTATTTTTATTTATTTTATTTATTTCTTTGTTGTTTGTTAGTTACTAATTGATTTGAAAAATTAAGCACTAATTAATTGACATTGTTACCAGTAGAATTTTAGCTATTAATTAGCATGAAATTACCCTCATAATTCTTATTATTAACTAACATATATTATTATTATTTCAATTATCACTTATTATTTAATCAAATTATTAAATATCATTACTTAATCAATAATCTGATTTGTACTATAGAAATTAAGATAATCAAATTACACAATATTCTGAACCATTTAATATAGTCAAAATTCGCCGAAATTAATGAAAATTGGCCAAAATAATCAATAGTTCAATGAAATAATTTGTAGTTTGCCAAAATGTATCTTTAGTTTACCAAAATTATAGCAAAGAAAAAAGTGCAAGTTTAAAGACTAGTATTATAATAAGTTATATAAAAAAAGAGCTTTTTTCTTTAAAAAAATGTATTTTCTTATAGTATCTTACCATAGTATCTTACTTTAAATATCTTAATTAGAACAAATTATCTTTTATATATTCCAATAAAAATTAAATATTCAAAAACCAAATCTTTTGATTATTACACTTGAAATTCTCTTAACACAACTAACATTTTGAAATTAATTAGCTACCAATTTCAGTAATCTGTTAATGACTCCAGGTCTGGATAGAAAACGTTTCTCTTGACACAATTCTATTTTTTTTATATTTTTTTATATTTTTTTATATTTTTCTTATTATAATTATTAGAGTGGTATTACAGATAATTACTTGGTTGTTAGAGTAAATAACAAACCCATAACTTGGTGCTTAAGGCTGTTGTCAATGATAAAAATCTAAAGGTGTATTTATCTGAAGATTTTGGTTGAATCTTTTGTATAATGGACAGAGATTCAGTGGTAATAGTTTTATCCATAGTTTCCCAAAACTGCAGTTTTGTCAATTTTTTTCTCAGTATGATGACTAGTGTTTCTCCTGGTAAGCTAACCTCAATCAAGTGTTCTACTCTTATTTCTGGGTCTTTTACCAATGCTATATCTTGACGTTAGTACCCTGCATGTTAATTCTCAATAGAGTTAGTAATAATAACAATTAAGACAAGAAAATAAAAGAAATAACATAAAGAAATAAGCCAAGGCAATAAACAAGTTAGTATCCCATCAATAGCCATGATCAAGAGCTATTGGTCCAGTGTGATTACATATCAATAACTATCAACATGAAGTGTTGATAGTGAAGAGTGGATTTGGATGGTGGATGATTTATTTATTTATTATTTGTGAATGAAAAATTTCTAACTAACTGATTCTCTTTCTTTTCTTCTAATGCTACTGTTATATATACATGATTAATATTCTATGAGATTGCTTATATTTCCAAGCAATGTGCTATGATTTTTTGAGCAATGCTCATATTGCTGAGTGATGTGCTCTAATTTTCTAATATCACTCCATATTGCTGAGCAATATGCTGTGTTTTCTGATATTGCTCCATATTGCTAAGCAATATGTCATAATTTCTAATATTGCTCCATATTGCTGAGCACTGTGCTCACATGCTAAATACTATTCTCTTATTGGTCTGCTATTTTCTATATTTGTTTTTTTTCTTTTATGAATAATATTATTTCCTCCTTTTAATATTGAGCTCCATCGAAATCTTCATTCTAAATTAGCTCTAATATTTTTTTTTCTAGTATTGTTTGTTTGACTTTATTTTTTACATCTTTTACTTGTACATTGTTTATTCTTCCCCATTGGTTAATGGTTATGGTTTCCATGTCAGAGTATAACAGTATTTTTGGATAGTTCTAAAATATGTTGTGTAGTCAGTAAATTGTTCTCACATGTAGTGTTGAGTTCATCTTTTTCCCAATAAATTCTTCAATTTGCTGTATTATGTTTTGGTTAAATATCCTCTTGGATTTGTTGATATACAACTTTTGAATATTCAACTTCTGATCTAACTAGTAGTAACAGTATGATATTGAAAGTTGTTTTGTCCATTGCTTCCAATTCTCTTTTGTAAGTTCTTCTGTTGGTGCCATAATAGATATTTTCCCAAAAGTGTTCTTTACTTTTTCTATTATGTTATCTGACCCATTTTTATTATACTTTGGTAACTGCTGATATGGTGTATTCTTTGTCTTACTTTTGGTGTTTTGATGGCAAATTGTTTGGTTGTTAATGATAATTTCCAAGTCTGAAAGTTGTTGACTTAAGACCTAGAATAACTGTTGAGTTATGATGTGAATATGATTTGGTATTTCCATTTTCTTGGTTGCTTTTGTCATGTCTACTGTGTTTTTATATATTCTTTTATTGTTTGATTTTACATGTTTGGTCCAATGATTATGATTGGTTCCAGATCTCATGGAATCTTATCTGGTTGGACTAGTATTTGTTGTACTTCTAATTATGAAATGTTATTGGTAGATGATGATATTATTTGGTAATATGGTTTTAGTTAATCACCATATGCTGCTTTGGCTAAAATTTTGTTGTTCTATCTTAATTTATAAGCTCTATTTCCAAGAATTTCTTCTATGTGAAATGGTTCATCCCATTTGGGGTCAAATTTTCTACTCCATTGTTTTTCCACTTTGGTATGATGTAAAAGTACTTTGTCTCTAATCTTGAATTCAATTGGTTTGTCTGGTAGTTGATTATCATGTCTTTCTTTTTGTTTTTCTTGTGACTTTTGGATGTTATCAGCTGCTTTTCATTGTCTGTTTTTCAGTATTTTTATTAAGTCATATGTTTTTTTCAACAAGGTTTCTTGGAAATTATCTTCTGTTATTGGTTCAGTTATGTATTGACTTCTATCTCAACTGGTAATGTTGTTGTTCTACCATATACCAATTCAAATAGTGTTGCTTGTGTGATATTTTGCTTCATTGTCTAATAAGCAAATAATAATAATAGTATAAACAAATCCCATTCTTCTTGATTTTCTTGACTGATTTTGGCAATTGCTTCACACAGTGTTCTATTAAATCTTTCAACTAAACCATTTGTTTGTAAATAGTATGGTGATAATACTGGTCTTTTGATTCCGAATTGGTGACCTAATTCTACTAATGTTCTGTTTACAAAGTGAGTTCTTTGATCTAATAGTAGTTCTTTTGGACATTCATGTTGACAAATCAAACCTTAATAAACGAATTTGGCAATGGATTCTGCATTTGCTCTTTAAATGGCTTTTGCTTCTGGCCATTTTGTAAGATAGTTTATGGCTACTGCAATATATCTGTTGCTTCTGCTGGTAATTGTTAATGGTCTGACTAAGTCAATTCCAATACAGTTGAATGATTGTCTTACTTTGATTGGTCTTAATGATTCACTAAGTTTTGTTCCACCTCTTCTCTGACAAGCATCACAATTCTGAACATATTAAATGATATCTGGATATATTGATGGCCAATAGTATTATTTTCTTGTTTTTTCTATGGTTACTTCTTTATGAAAATGTCTTGCTGTTGGATCTGAATATATGTTGAATAATATTGTCTCTTTTTCTGGTTCTGTGATGACTCTTATTGGTTGATCTGAATTTCTTCTGTTTTTTTGGTAAAGTATATCTTTATAATTGATAAAATATTTTGATTGTTGTTTGATATTATTTCGCTCATTTTGAGATAATTTCTCCTTGAACTGTTGAGTATTTATATAATGTTGTAGTTGTTGATATTTTTGTATGTTCATTTTTTGTTATATTTTTGTGTTGAGATGTTTTAGATTTGTCTTATTCGTGACAAACTGTCAGCATTTCCATTGTCTTTTCTCTTTTTATAATGTATAGTATAAGTATATGGTAATAGTGCTATTTTCTATCTTGATTGTCTTCCATCTCCAAATTTCTGTTTATGAAGTGCTGTTAATCCCTTGTGATCTGTGTATACATCAAACTTCTGGCTCAAGTATTCACTCCATTTCATGACTGCCCAATAAATTGCTAAGTGTTCTAATTTTGGTGTTCCATAATTTCTTTCAGCTGAAGTTAAACTTCAGCTGGCATATGTGACTGGATGTTCTCTTCAATCCAGTTCTCTCTGTAATAGTACTGCTCCCAATGCTTGGCCTGATGCATTGATGGTAATAATAAATGGTTTGTTGTGATCTGAATAGATCAGTATTGGAGCTTGTATAAGCTTTCTTCTCAGAATATTAAAAGCTTCTTGTTGTGCTTCTGTTCATTCATATTTCACATTTTTGGTTTGGAGATAATTGAGTGGTTGGGCTATCTTAGAAAAGTTTTTGATGAAGCATTAATAATAACCTGCAAATCCCAAAAATAATTTTAACTCAGTTACATTGATTGGTACTGGAAAGTTCTTGACTATTTCTATTTTTCTTGGATCCGTTTTGATGTCATCTTTGCTTACTATGTGCCCTAAAAAGTTTAATTCTGTCTTGCCAAAGAAGCACTTATTGGTGTTTAACTTTAGTCCTGCTCATCGTAGTCTTTTGAACACTTATTGTAGATAATACAAATAATCATCAAATGTTTTGGAAAACACATTGGTGTCATCTAAATAAACGACTACTGATTTCCACAACAAGCCAGTATATACTATTTCCATTAGCCATTGAAATGTGGCTGGCACATTTGTTAAGCCAAATGGCATCACTTCAAATTCAAAATTTCCCTTTTGTGTTGTAAATGCAGTCTTTTCTTTGTCCACTAGATCCATGGCTACTTGTCAATAACCACTATTTAAATTCAATGTTAAGAATCATTTGTTTCTCCCAAAAGCATTGAATAATTCCTGAATTTATGGAGTTAGATAGTTGTCTCCATGCATGACTTTATTAAGCTTTCTGTAGTCCATGCAAAAGTGGATTTTCCTATTCTTTTTCTGGATAAGTACTACTAATAATAACTATGGGCTCATTGATGGCTGAATTAATCTGTTGTTAAGCATCTGGTTGATTTCTTGACAAATGATCTTATGGCTGGTGGGTGGTACTTTGTATGCTTGTTGTTTTATTGATATAGCATCTCCAGTTTTAATCTGGTATTGGATGATATCAGTTCTGCCGAATTCATTCTCACTGGTAAAGATGTCATTGAACTTGTTGAGCAACATCTTCAGTTGCATGCATTGAAGTGGGTTTAGATTCCCTATATTCATTTGTTCTAATTGTTCTGGTTGTAGCAAATAACATTCATTTCATCCATATATTGTTTGTAATGTGATGTCAATATATCCACAAAGCTGTGGAAAGTCTGGAATGAGGTTTGGTGGTTGGTTTTCTATTTTAGTAGTTAAATGTCCTATAATGATTCTTTCTGGTATCTCTATAACTTTTCCAGTGTTGTTGTAAATAGAAATTTTGATGTGGCTATAGTTCCTGGCTGGTATGTAGAGATTGATGAATCCAATTTCTCCTGATTCACAACGTGCTGCTTCTGCCTCAAAAATTTGGTTCTGATTCTTCACTTTCCTTTCTATGACTACCATATACTGGTTATATGATAGAATGGAAATTGGTTGACTGGTGGAGATAATTTCTCCTTGTCAATAATCTCTTTTTTCATTATATTAACTGGTATATCTATTCTACTCATTGATCCAAATCCCTGTATCCCTCTTGCTGTTATTCCTAATTCTTCCCTATTTCCTACTGATACTAACTGAGCTATTTTGACTAAAGGCAGGAATATTGTCTGTGCTATCTTTTTGTTTGGCTCTATTACATAGGTCTTTTCTGAATCGTTTTGTAGCATAGCAATGATATTTCCCACATATCTTGCATCAATTATTCCTCCTCTAATGTTAATTTCTCTTTTTGCTAAACTACTCCTAAATGCTAGTTGAACCATTGTAGTTGCTAGAATTTCTAGTGCTATTTTCAGATTAATGCAAGTGCACAAATGTGGTTCCAATTTAATAGCATTTTTTCCAGGATATCTTAGATTAAACCCTACATCAGTATCATGTGCATGTTCTGGCATAATACCTTCATTATTGTTACTGAACCATTTTAGTTCCTGCTCCTTGGTGAGGTCAAGAAGTGTGATATATTGTTTATAGTTTGAATCGAAGTTTAAATCTGAGTTGGAATTATTGTTATTGTTATTGCTATTTTGAACAGAACTAGAACTGTTATTTTTGTCATTGTCATTGTCAGGATTTGAGTCAGAATTGATTTTCAATTCTGATTCTAATGTGCAGCTGCTGATTGGTTCTTCTTCTTCTGGGATCATGTAGATTATATGGATCAGTGGGTTGTAAATAAGATCACACTTATTACAATATTGAAAGTCACATGGGATCAAAAAATGGTTACATAGTTGAGTGTTTAGCTGTGCTAGCTGCTGCTCCTGCTCTTCTCTTGTTGGTGCTAATCTCTGGTAGTGCTCATGGAATTCCTCAGGATTATTCTCAATGTTGCCAAAGATGTCAAATATTTGGACATACTTAGGTTCAGGTAGTAACAGAAAGTTGTTTTTTATTTTCAGTAGTTCGCTAATTGTCGCACTTTCTGTTTTTGCACTTGCCATTCTCCAGAGTTCATGCTCATCATGTGGGTATCTTTCCAATTGTTACAATGCTCATTTTTAGACATCGTTGATTGGTGTTCCCTTATATACCCAGTTGTTGATTAGAATTGTATATTGGCAGGTTTTATCACATATTCCTTTATGTCCAGGAATGTTGTTCCACATTCCTTTGTCCAGAAAGATCTCTGCACAAGCTAAACATGGGATATTATCCCATTTTTCCACTCATTTTGGTCGTCCAAAACATTCTAGAATGTATGCTTAGCAGTAAAATTTGGTTGCTGTTAAGTATTTTTCATCATTGTCACAGCATGCATCTATTGATGACAATTTCTTGTCACAATCAATGCATATAAGCTTTGGTTAATGATAGTTAGAGGATTGTAATGGTGTATATTTATGAGGGGTATAATTGTCAATTGGTAGTAACTTTTCTTCTTTTGCTTTTCTTTTTCCTTTGCTGTTCTCTTCCCATTCCCAGCTTGGTATTGGTTTGCTCTTATCATTGTTGGTCCAGTTCAAGTCATCAGTTTCTCAGGTAAGTTCCTCTCTTTGCTTTCCTTAGGTGTTGTTATTCTATGAGAGTATTGGTGGCAGTTTATTATGGTCGTTGTCAGCTCATGAGACTTAATAGGCTTCCCAGGTAGGTTTTTTCTCTTCTTCCTTAAACTCGATGAGTGGTGCTGGTGTGTTGATGGTCTTGAAGTGGCTGTATGTGGCTAGTACACATGTATGTTGACCATTTTGGTTGAGTTGGAGCTTTTGTGTTGTCCAATCCAATATGGCATTTGTTTTAATGAGCCAGTTATTACCAACTAGTGCTTGCTATTGAGTGGCTTCCATTACCAAAACTTTGATAGGGACTATGATGCCATTGACTTTAAAAGGGAAGTCATCAATCTCACCAATAAAAGTTTTGGTTGCTCTATTAGCTGTGATGATCTTTGCGCTGACAGCTCTGTCAACTCGGCGATCTAATTGATCTATGAGTTGTTTGGTGATAATGCTGCCAGCTAATCCACTATTTAAGATCAGTTTAATATGCTGACTATTGACTTTGACATCAGTATACATCGCGGTTATTGGTTTGGTGTTCAGAGCGGCTCCACTGAATAATGGAACTGATGTGATTTCCTCAAGTTCAAATAAGAATATGGCAGCAAGTAATTCATCTTTAGTGCTGGTGGCTGGTGGAATGTTGTGGGTAAATGGCTTCTGATTGGTTTCCTGTTTGCTAAATGCAGCATCTTCTGGAGTAACTAGAAGACTTAAGTAGTTCTGAGAACTCAGGTTTTGGTTATTCCCAGTTCCTGAACTCTGCTGGCATAATCCTGATGGTTGATTTGATGAACTGGGGATCAGTTGGTGGACCACCATTGCCAATCTCTAGTTTTGGGTTACTTTGAATCTGGGGTTTCTGGATGTTATTATAAATGGGTTTTGGAGCAGTGTTTGAATTGATTGTTGTGGTTGATAGACTATTTGTGATTGTGGTTAATATATTATAGGTGGCTGCAGTTAATATATTTGAGGTTGATATATTAGTGTTTAATAAATTGGCAGCATCATTGGCAGGTAAGTGGATTGATATTGATTTTGATTCAAGTAATAATTCGGAGTTGGAAACTGGCGATCGGAATTTCAATATTGATTTTCCAATTATGGGTTACTATAAGCACAGCAATCGGCTCTAATGTAACCTTGTTTACCACAGTTGTGACAAATTTGCATTTCTTGTTGCCATGACTGATTTGTTGATAATGATAGACATAACTAATTTTGGAAACAATTTGCGTTTCCCTGATTATTATATTGTTGAAGAGACTAATAAATTGGGCAATTGTCAGCTAAGTATCTCTTTAATTTCTGATTAATAGAATCATTGAATTGTTTCAGTTTAAAATTCAAGTCAGATGATTCATTTATTACTAAATTCACAGCTTGGGTGTAGTTGGCTTCTAACTCAGCAGCTTCAAAATCTCTAGCATGAGTGACTGCAGTAGAAAGGTCTACTGAATGCATTGGACATACTTGTTAGAGGATGCTGCTGCATAAGCCTCTAATAAACTACAAACATTAAATTTACCACTTATCCATTTCTCAAGACCAGAAGATTTTTAGTTACCCAAAAGTCCTACTTAACAGCAAGAACCCATATCAACCAGCACCAATATTATTGATTACTTACAAGAAAATAAAAGTAATCATTCAGAGAATTTAGAAAGTAAAGAAACTGAATCAGAACAAGAAGAAACTACAGAAAACAAAGAAGAAATAGCAACTGCTTATATTGCAAAAATCCCAGAATTTACTGATAAAGATAACAATACCAGCCCTCAAAAATGGTTTAACAAAGTCCAAAAAACAGAAGATGCAAATGGATAAAATGCAGCAAAAATGCTCAAAGCAATCTCATACTTTTTTTAAAAAACTACAGGAAAATGGTTTGAAAACTTAGAAGAACTATTTGGAAACTGGTAAGCATTCAAAGATGCTTTTTTACAACAATTTACCAACAACAACACCTTTATTACTTTCTATAATTGCTTTTGCAATATTAAACAAGAAACATCTGAAACTGTCATAACCTATTTTAGAAGATTCAACAAACTTCTTTGACAAATTCGATAATTGAAAACCAATGAATATTATTCCAATGCCCAAATTTTGGATCAGTTTATAGCAGAATTGAAAGACAAGTTAATTAAAAAAGTTTGCCCACATGTCTCAAAAGACTTAGCAACAGCTATTAGACATGCAAAGAACTATAAAATGGCAATAGAAGAAGCAAACTATACCAAACTTCTGAACCTTGCTATTGGAGAAACCAGCTCAGCAGCTAAAAAAAAATTAACCAACTTACAAAAAAGGTTAAGAACTATTTTACCAATTAACAATAATAGCAACAACCATAAAAATATTAGCCATCACAGTAACGAAACCAAAACAACTATTCTTCATCAACAAACAACTAAAACCAAAGTTGTCACTATTGTGAAATTCAAGGACATTGGAAACAAAATTGCAGAAAGCTACAAAGAAACCAACAAAATATGAGTAATCAATATTATCCTTTAACACAACAATCTTATTATCAGTCTTCACTACCAGTCTACTATTCTTCAAGACTTTAACAGCAAAACAATTACTATTAGCCTGTCTTACAACAATAATATCAACAATCTCTACCAATCCAACAGTATCAATAACCATCTACATAACAATATCAATTACCAGCCCAAAGATTGGTTTAACACAACTAATTCACATTACAAAACTATTTTCCAACAAACAACAATAAGATTAATCTAAACAACCAGTTGGTTCCTTGAAATTCTAATCAACAAAGATTCAATCACTACTACACTTAATCCAGTTATTTCACAATGCCTAAAGGATCGAATTTTCAACAAACTGTACTTTTTGAAGATAAAGTTGCAGCACCAAGATCAAACTCTTCCAACAATATTATTTTACCAGCCCAAATTGCCCAAAATGCCAACTTTTCAGATATATTCCCATTCGAATTTGAAGCAAATGAATCACCATTCTTGTTTAGCAATGCAGCAGTTAATAAACAAAAAGCAATCATAGCTATGTATACTGAAACTGAAATAAAAGAAAAACCAATTTGGTTAATCTTAAACAGTAGATTAGCTAGAAGTATTATTACCTATCAATTGATGCAACAGCTTGAAAAAAACGTCGACAGACCAGCTCAAACTGTTATTATTACAGCAGATAAAATGAAAAAGACACCAATAGGAGAAATTGACAATTTCTCATTTACTATTAATGGAATCATCATTTCAGTTAAAGTTTTAGTCATAGATGCACTCCAATACCAAGCTCTTGTTGGAAATAATTGGCTTCTCAAGACCAATGCAAGTTTAGATTAGGAAATCCAGAAATTGAAGATTTTATACCAAAGACAATACACCAAAGTATCTGTTACTTATGGTGCTTTTAATAAAAAATCTGAGAAAGCCCTAGTATTAGAATTTGAAGAGAAAAAAGAACTACCAATTACTGAAATCTTTATGGCTCTTGGATTACCATCCAATTGGGCTGAAAAAACAAAACAAGAAATCTTTGAAAAACCCAGAAAATGAAATGTTGTTTGATATTCTACACCAAAACCAAGGAAACAACCACCCTATATCCCACTTAAATGTAGAAATTGCAAGAAAAAAATTTCATCAATGAGAGCATATATTTCTTTAGAAAAGGAATATGAAACTCACACTTGTTACTACTGTAAAGCATGCCATAGAGAACGATTTGAATACTCCAAATGAAGTGAAAAATGAGACAACACTCCTTGTCTCATATGTGAAGATATGTTATCAGAAGAATACAACTGGATTGATGTTGCAATAAGAAGAGGAGTATGTGATCAAATCTGCCAATATGCTCTATCAATTTTGGAAAAAGTTAAAAGAAGAACATTTTTTGATGCAGCATACAACAGTGCTTTCAACAAACTTTACTATTATTCTCATGATGCTGAAATAATCTTTGATTTAGCAATAACTTTAATCAATAGAGCCACACAGAAAGATGTCTAACAAATGAAAGAAGCTAAATACATTGAGTACATAATAAAATTAGCTGGATTCAACTATAAAAATAAAGTGAAAACATATTACCAAATTGCAAGTTACACTTATCCAATCCAAGAAGCTCAAATTCAATGATTAGAGCAAATAAACATTTAATTGTGTAAAAAATACATCATGTTTTGTGATGACAAAGAATGTTCAAAATGCTATGCCCTTAGCATCTCTTTGTCCAGCAAAAATAATCAGAAAGAAATTGAGTTTGGAGAACATAAGCCAGAAGAAAAAAATACAACAACCCCAATTTATCTTACTAAAAACCAGTCTGCTATACAACTCAAATACTTTAACAACAATGGAAAAGAAATAAAACCAAAAAAAGCTCACGAAATTGATGCAAGATATGACCTAAGATATCCTGGTAAAGACACTTTGGTTTTTCAACCAAAATTCTTAACCAAAATCAACTTTAAAATTGCTTTTAAAATACTACTAGAAGCAATGGTACAAATCACTTCTCAATTATCATTGACAAGCAAAGAAATCAATATCAGAAAAGAAGTTATAAATGCAGAATATACTGAAAACATCATTATTATGTTACAGAATAAAACAGACAAACTATTTAGGATTGAACATACTGAAAAGATTGTCCAAGCAATTTACTTACTCTTAATCAAAATTTCGGGTTTATAATCAGTCAACAACAGAAAACAACTAGGCAAAAGTAAAAGAAAAATACAAGGTTTTGGTTCAATTGGACGATTTACAGTTTCAGTAAACATAGCTTTCAATATACAGAATGAATTTTACCAGATTTTTTAACTTCTCCAACCAATTACTATTTTACTTTTTGAAGAATATCACGAAATTTACACTTGCTCAAAACCCACCACTACTCAACAAATCTTTGAATTCAATGAACAAATTTGTTTAAAGCATAAAATCTTAATTCCAAATGTTTATATTCCCAAAGGAATGAAGAAATTTTGAGTTACATTTTACAACCCCAATAATTACCCTATTATTCTATTAAATAAATTAGAGATTGGAATCATATATAATAACATATTCTAAGATAAAAACCCTCAAATTGTCTCTAATTTCATTGAAATTGTAAGACATATCCTACTTCCCAATCTAAACATTATTTCTACTACTAAAAACTACTATTTTTTGGAAAAAAAACTCTTTTGAATTAACATGAATCCCTTAGAACTCCAACAACAAAGACAATTGAAACAGTTAATAGCTGAATTCGCTAACATATTTGCAAAAGACAACAATAATCTGGGAAAAACTAATTTTGTTTAACATCAGATTCACACAGAAGATGCTCTACTAAAATGACAACAAGCTTATTGAGTACCACTTACCAGCCACCAATTCATTAGAGAAGAGATTTAAAAAATGCTCAATAATAGATTGATTCAATTATCAAGAAGTTCATGAATTTTACCAGTAGTCTTTGTTAAAAAGAAAAATAGAAAAATCAGATTTTGTGTTAACTATTGCCAACTAAACAATATGACAATTGGAAATGTCTACCCTTTTTCAAGAATTGATGACATACTAGATGCTTTAGAAAAAGCCAAGTTCTTTTTAACTTTAAACTTGGAAAGTAGATACTGACAAGTCGAAATAGATCCAAAAAATAGACCCAAAACAGTATTTACCATTCAGAAAGGAAATTATGAATTCAATATTATGCCTTTTGGATTCTGCAATATACCAGCAACATTCCAGTGACTTATGGATATTGTATATAAAGGACTTTTATGGCAATCAGTAGTTGTCTATCTTGATATTACTGATGTATATTCACCAAGTTTTGAAGCCCATCTTATCTACCTGCAAAAAGTTTTTCAACAATTATGAAAAGCAGAATTAAAGTTGAATATTGAGAAATGTCACTTTGAAAAAACAAGTTTAATCTTTCTTGGACACATTGTTAGCAAAGATGGAGTCAAACCAAATTCTGGAACAATTAGTGTTGTTAAAAACTTTCAAACTTCCAAAAATACCACAGAACTATGAGGATTTGTAGGATTAGCCTTTTACTATCAAAAATTCATTAAAGAATTCTCAGAGATTGCCAAACCACTCAATTATCTTATCAACAAAAATGTGCCATACCAATAGACTAAAGAACAACAGAAAGCTTTTGAAATTCTTAAGACAAAATTAACACCAACACCAGTTCTTGCTTATCCAAACTTCAACAAATGATTCCAACTAGCCACTAATGCTTTACATATAGCTTTTGGTGCTATTCTATCACAATTAAATAAAAATAGCCAGAAGCAAGTTATTGCCTATGCCAGCAAAATACTTAAGCCAACAAAATTCAAATATAGCTCAACTGAATTAGAAGCTGTTGCAGTCATCTGGGCTCTTAAACACTTTTAACAATACCTGAAAAATGAAAAAAATTTTGATATCATAATCAACAATATTGGTCTCAAATGGCTTAATAAAAAGAAAACAGAACAAAATACCAAACAGTCTTAATGGAATAATTTTCTAGCAGACTACAAATATATTATACATCACAAACCAGGAAAACTACACACTAATGTTGATAGCCTCTCAAGAATAAGACAAGATTAATACCAATAACAATTTTACTACAACTTACCAACTTATCAACAAAATAACAAAACAACAATGGATTCCAGAAATTACAACAATCTTAAAAACTATTTGAAGATTCTGACCATGCCAGAAAATTAGTCTCCAAGTGAAAAACATCAATTACAACACCAATCAAAACAATATTTCATATACCATAACAAAATCTATTATAAAAATTGCAGAAACTCAAACCAATCACTTAGATTAGTACAAGAAAATGAAAAAAAAACAATTCTATACAACATGCACACAAATTTTTCTTCAGCACACTTGGGAAGAAATAAAACAATTCAAAGAACTCTTAAACATTATTTTTGGCCTCACATACAAAAAGACATTTGACAATATATAAAATTTTGTGATAGTTGTCAAAAAAGAAAAGAAACTCACTTCACAGAACCTTTAAATCCAATCAAAGTTGAACAATCTTTTGACAAAGTTGGAATTGATTTAGTCAGACCATTACCTATTACAACCCAAAAAAATCATTATATTGCAATTGCAGTAGATTATCTTATTAAATGGCCTGAAGTTAGAGCCATCTAAAGAGCAGATACAAAATCAGTAGTAAATTTCATCTATAAAGACATTATTTGTAGACATAAATGCTTAATTGAATTTTTATCTGATCAAAGAACACATTTTGTAAACAACTTGATACAAAAAATTTGTAAATAATTCAATGTCAAAAAACTTCTATCATTACCTTATCACTTTCAAACAAATGAACTTGTAGAACATTTCAACAGAACATTGTGTGAATCTTTAGCCAAAGTCTCAACAAATTTTGAGCAAAAATAAGATATCTTTATTCCATCAGTATTACTAGCATACAGAACACTAAAACAAAATACTATAAAACACACACTATTTGATCTTATTTATAGAAGGACAACAATATTACCAATTAATTTCACAGTGGAAACATACTCAGTGCAACCAATCAATGAAGAAAACTTTCAAGAAACACTTCAAAGAAGAGCTTATACTCTTCTTAGTATATTGAAAAAAAAAAGATAAATAGTAGCAACTTATATTGAATACTCCCAATCTCAATAAAAAGAAAGACATGACAACAAATTACCACTAGTTACCAACAAATTTAAAGTTGAAAATAAAGTTCTTTTACACAGAACTAAGGCTAAAAAACAATAGAGTGGAAAATTTGAACATAAATGGAATGAACCATTTTATATTCACGAAATTCTAAGCAATGAATTATATAAGTTAAGACTTAATAACAAAGTACTAGCAAAAGTTGCACATGGAGATTGATTGAAACACTATTATTCCAGAAACAATCTTGAATTATTAATTCTACAAATTGGTATACATTCCTTTTTAATCAATCCTAAAGATATTCTCCAAAATTTAGAACCAATAATTATAATAAAACAACAACCAAACTTGAACACTTAATTCAACATATTTTTATAATAATCTTTTTAATAACACACAAAAACAGAAAACAAAAATAGTAAATAATTACAAGAAATACCCAAACCCAAAAAACAAATAAAAACCCTCTACCCAAAAATTATTTTTTTTATTTTTTTTAGTTAGTTATTTTTATCATGATTATTCCTCAAAATATCCAATAAATATCCCAAAAATTAATGTTAACTTTAAAAACACTTCTTGACTTATCCATAATGATTAATGGAAGTCAAATTAATTATATTCAGAAGGAAACCACAACCTCAATAGTAAATAATTTTCAGAATTATCACCCATATAGAAGAAAAACAAGAGATTACTCTAAAATTCAATTACCAGAACTTTTGAAGCAAGCACTAAAAGAAAACCTTTTATTTGTCCCTATTGATATTTCACCAAATGCCACAATTCAACAAAAACTTCTACTATTCCTTAATGAACAGAACAATAAACATACCTTTATACATAGATATTTTCATATTGGAAAAACACTTTATGAATGAAAACTGGAACTTGAAGCAACCAACATTATTTCTGAAGTTATACAAAAACAAATTCACAATGAATTTAAGACAGCAGCTAGACCAACAAATACTTATTACAAACTTAGAACAGCATTTAAACTCTATGATTTATTTAATACTTGTGAAAATGTCCTACAAAATTCAATACTTCATCCAATAAAAATTTAATACATTGGAAAACTCACAGAACTGAAATTTTAACAATTTTCAGACCAAATCACTTTAATTATTTTGGACCACTATCTTGATATTACAGATAGTGCTTGGACTTTGACAAAGCTCAGTCTTGAAGAAGAAATTATGTTATCAGTAGAATTTTAGCTATTAATTAGCATGAAATTATCCTTATAATTTCTATTATTAACTAGCATATATTATTATTATTTTGATTATCATTTATTATTTAATTAAATTATCAAATATTATTATTTAATCAATAATTTAATTTGTATCATAAAAATTAAGATGATTAAATTACACAATACCCTAAACTATTTAATATAGTCAAAATTCGCCAAAATTAATGAAAATTGGCCAAAATAATCAATAGTTTAATGAAATAACTTGTAGTTTGCCAAAATATATTTTTAGTTCACTAAAATTGTAGCAAAAAAAAAAATGCAAGTTCAAAAACTAATACTATAACAAGTTGTATAAAAAAAGAGCTTTTTTCTTCAAGAAAATATATTTTCTTATAGTATTTTATCATAATATCTTATTTTAAATATCTTAATTAGAACAAATTACCTTTTACACATTTCAATAAAAATTAAATATTCGAAAACCAAATCTTTTGATTATTACACATGAAATTTCTTTAACACAACTAACATTTTGAAATTGATTAGCTACCAATTTCAGTAATCTGTTAGTGACTTCAGGTCTGAATAGAAAACATTTCTCTTGACACAATTCTATTTCTTTTATATTCCATTCTTTTTCTTATCATAATTATTAGAGTAGCCTACATACAAGATTCCTGTAAAAGAGTTGACTTTTACAGCAAAGTAATTACACATTCTTAGTAAGCTTTCAGATGAGCAATTTCTGGAAAAGAGTTGACATTTACTACAATGTAACTACATAAAATAACTGGCACAGAATTGGCCATTCTACTTATAAGTCCAGCAGTTCAAATTATAGAAGATAATTTGAAGATAAATTCAGTTATTGGAGGTTCAATTGCTTTCAAAAAATGTGAAATTAGCAACAGATAAACAGTAACAACATTCAAAAAAAGAGACCAAAAACCTTTAGTAACAACATCAAAAATAGCTTGGTAAAAAACCTCAAAAAAAGAGTATAAAGTTTAAAAAATTTACAGATAGCTTACCAAAAGAACACAACTGCCAGAATAAATTAGCCACCACATTAAAGATAGAAATTGGACAGAATTACAATTCCAAGAGACTACTAAAACAATATTGAATCTCTGTTTATTATACAAAAAATTTAAACCAAAATTTTCAGATAGTTCTAACCATATCAGTTAATGAATATCAAGTTATGAATTTGTTATTTATATTAACACTCCAAATAATTATCTGTAACAATGGTATTTGATTTTTTTATACAATTAATATTAATATCTTTTTATTTACTTTTTTAATATTAAAATTTAATAAATAAAAAATTATTATTATTATTATTATTATTATTATTATTTTTATTGATTTACGAGTGAGATCTAAACACCACCTAGAGAAATACATCAACAACAGTGATCTAAACTAGGCATAAATCATGCACTTTCTACACATGACCAGCCATTTGGGCCAATCAGAATAACACTAAGCACCTATATGAACTGAGACTGAATCACCAATTCCTGAAAAAAACAAACAAGACTTGCGAAGCCCAAAACAAATGCCAAATGCCTCAGCAATACCCAGCAACCTAATAACACCCACAGAAAGGAGCAAAGACAACCCAAAAACCAATATCAGAGCTGAACCATCAGGTAGAATTAAGCCATTCATTTCCATAAAAGCATAATGCTTTGTATGGACCAACCAGACTTTATCCCTAAAAGCCAGACAGAAAGTGCACAGAAAATTTACGACCTTCAAACTCATGATTTTGGGATTACCAAACACAGACACTGCCTTTCAAATTCATCCATCAAATACAAAACCTTTGCAAAGAGCAGTATACACATTAACATTGAATGCACAGGATGAAAATAACTAAAACACATAAAAAGACAATTGAAAAAGACCAGAAAGCACTCTCCAAGCATCCGCATGGGTATCCAACAAATGGCAACAAGCAGAGTCATTAGCCACACAAAAAAAGACATGATTTGACACCTTAATATTTCCACAAAATAAGCAAATCACACTAGAGTAAAGTCTGCTGTATAGCCATTTCCAGACAGCCACAGGTAGCTGATAATACAAAGCTTTCATAAAATAAGTATGGGCACCAGATGAAAACTTACTGGTAAAACCAACATTTATATGCAAATCAGGATGCCAATATTATTATTATTAAATTTTTTAATATTATTACTTTTTTTACTTTTTTTTAAAAATTAAAACATTAATATTATTAAAACCCAAGTTTTTTATCTTTTTTTTCAAATTTATTATGTATTTATATTATTAATAATATTAAAATTAAACAAAAAAAATTTGATTTTATTGAATAAAATATTAAAATAACTAAAAAATAAAAAAAAACTATTTTTATAAAAAATCACTTTTTAAAAATTTTAAAACAAAAAAAAATTTAGTAATTTATTTTAATATTTAATATTTTTATAAAATATAATCTACAAAAAAAAGAATATTATTAACAAAAATATAAATAAAAATAACAAATAAAAAAATTTAGAAAAAAATTATTTATTTTTCAAAATTTTTAAAATATTATATTGTTATATTATAAAAAATAAATAAAAAATAACAAATAAAAATTTAAATAATAATAATATATTAAAGATTTTGGCAATTTATAAAAAATAAAATTATTAATTATATAATTAAAATATTGATTAATATTAAAACTAAATTTAAATATATTTACATAATTAATTAAAAACTTATTTTAAATGTTAAAAAAATCTTATTTCAATAATAATAAAAATTAATTCAATATTTTTTGTTAACTTATTTATTAATAAAAATTATCAAAAAAATACAATTTTATTGTTTTTATATATTGATGTATTTCAAATTTAAAAAATTGTTTTATAAATTGTGATTATAATCTTAAACCCCGGTTTTTGGGTAATATAATTATTATTTTGCAATATAATGGATAACATCACAGATATTTAATGATTCTTTTCATATTTGATTGTAGGTTTAATTTCTCAGGAAAACGTGATACCTATTGATTACTCCATTGGTTACACGGGTGAAAGGTTGCAAAATGTATCAGGTATTCTCTACCCGATACAACTCTAGCAAATATCTAGTATGTGATCCCTTCATATCAGATATAACTATTTAATATCAGTATTCAATAATTCAGCCCCCGTTTTCAAGAAGTTCGTCCTCATCCAGCCAAAAGGGAAATTTTTATAGGACCGTTTCTTTCACCATATAAATACTTCACTAACAAGTTATTAACAAATTCACTCTTTGGACACCATAATAAACATGACTTCCCTTCAAAGTTCAGCAAACTCGAACAGAACCAAACTTGTAGATTCTTTAAACACCAATATTCTATCATTGGTACGGTTCATTCATGTTTTCAAGTTATATATTGTCCTTTTTTTCGATTGACGAAATTCCCATTTTCGACTTACAACTAATTAACGTTTTGGTACTTGCTTAGGCTGGAATCACAAGTATTGGATGGCGAAAGTATACTTATACTTGTAGTTCTGAACAACTCCGAACGTTTGCAAGTTCTGTTTCTCAATTAAAGCGCCGCTTCGAAGCATACAACTACACACAACGAAACTCAGATACGCTTAGTTTAATTCAAGACCCAATAATAATGAACCAAATTCGACTTTTGAACCGCCGAATACCTTGCGTATGGAGATATGCTGACAATTCAACAACAACAACTACTCAGGAAACATCGAAAAATTTTGCACCAAATAAAGTTCGTTCAAAATCACAACTTGAATTGATTTTTTCACAATCCAATGAAGGGATTGAAACAGAAATTACAAGGGAGTTATGGTTATTTTGGTTGAATCATGAAGAGAAACCTGAAAATATTGATAACTTGGAAGGGTTAGAAGGTTTGTCTTGAACATAACTTTTTTTTCAATAAAACGCATACATATTAAAAACCTTCATTTCGTTTAAATGATTCATACGCTTATCAAAAAATAGATTCATCACTCGGTGATTGCAGCTTTTCATGGCAGCAATTAGACTCCCCACCATTGGAATATGAATTATTTATAAAAGCATTTAGAAACTTAATTGGCCGGTAAGTTTTTTTCAATCACTTATTAATAACCCTTCATAAAATAATAATGTACACTTGCCTATGCTTGAATCCTGGGATGTTAAATCTCGGTCATTGACGTTTCATTAGTCGATTGGTATGCTTTAGCAGCATACTTTTTATAATAGTTCTTATGAACAATCGAGAACTTAATGCTCCAAGGGAGGTTAATGGCTTTCGCTAATCGCCTCAATAAATTGGATAATGCTTTTTTTATATATTTATTTATTAAAAAAACCCTTTAGCAGACAAATACCATACATATTTACGAGATCGTTTGATATTCCTTTCATCATAATTTGATCCTAAAAATTATTTTAATTTTTCAAACAAAGATCAATGATAAATCAAGGAGGAATTCCCCTCGGCGATTGGTACTCATTTCCTACATTGTCCACTAAAGTGGTTGACGATGGGTAAGTGATATTTGACCTTTCAAAGTTGACTGGAAGATTAAATTGCTTTATAAATTATAATCGTTTCGTCTAAATTAATATGCTTTTCATTAAATTCATTTTAATTATAACCAAAAATATCTAGTATCCTATCTTGTAAATTTGATTTGCACCTTTCATCAACAAACCTTATATTTCAACCAGTCGTGAAATATCGAAAAATCCGGCTGCTTCAAGACTCCGATCTTAAAGCCCCTTCAAGTTCCCGAGTTCTCTTGGCTCCTTCTGGTTTAGAAGCAGAACTTTTACCTGATAATCATATTTCACATGAGAACGCAGCGGCTATTTTCGCCGAGTTTTATGAATTCTTCAAATTTGACATATTAAATTCAATTGAAGCTATGGATCCATCTCTTCCTGGTCTTGTTAAGGTGAGGTTAACCGATGGAACCTTCCAAAGAGAAGTACCTTACCCGGCAAGGTATATTTACGTGATTGTCGGCAGCCCGGCCACTCATAACGAAGGAATCATACCCGGAATCGGAAAACGTATCACTGCGTTAGATAAAATGTCTGGACAACCAGGAAACTGGCTTTTAAGTTCAATAGAAAGGAATACTCTGCCTGAGAACGATATTGAATGGTGGAATTTTAGCAATTATATAAAAAGTGTTGATAGCCGAAATCAATCGCAGCAGCATTTACATCGAAATTCTAAAGAAAACAATATGATCTCATCTCACACATTATATTCCTCAGTACCAGAAACCACAATGACCCCAAATACACCTGGGCTTGCGAATGACTCTTCAAATTCACCCGGAAAACCACAAACTCCACAAATGAAAACCTCTACTACTTCACAACCTGCTGCGCATGATACATATCCATCACCCCCAGATGGGCTCAATTCTTCTACACGTGAATATACATCATTTATATCTCCTGATATAATTCCTACTGTTACTGAGGATGTCCTTGGTTCTCTACCAGAGCCAGCTCTTTTCATCCCAAATTATGAAACTTATTATGATGACGTGGACAAAAAAATTACTGAGGATGATTTCGACAAAGATTTTACTGATCAAGATTTTGACTTTTTTGCTTCCAATCACGAGGTTTGTAAATGATATTTAATAAATTAATGAATATGAAAAAATAATAAATTAGAGTTTTTTTTTTTACTTTGAAAAAATAAATCAAAATTCAGGCACCACCACCCACAAGTGTCAATCATTCTACACCAACTCCCGAACTTCCTGGATCAGTTCGTGCAGAGGACCTTTCTAATGAAACACCTGGAGGACACCAATGCCTTACTCCGTTGAATTGCCCTCATTCAACTCCTGACCTTTCATATATTGTGCAACCAACTAAAAATCCTCTTGTACCTCCTCGATGGGCCCCTTTAATATTTCCTCATATCGATGAATCTAAATATATCAATCCTCAAATACCCTATCATCATTCTCTCAACGCATATTCGATGTCTTCCATTCAAATCTCGATCCCGTCATCTAATTCCTCCAAAAGGAAGCATTCTGATGTTTATCAACCCGATTACCGCCCAGCATTTTTGCCAAAAAGAAAAAAGGCTAAAACTGAAAAGAAAAATAAAACTATTGAAACGGAAAACAGTGATACTGAACAAGAAAATCAAATGGACGAGGAAATCGACTCTGACTTTTCGAACGACCGTGAGGAAAGCGATAGCTCATCATCCTACTTATCCTTGAGCGAATTTGAAGAAGAAATTGATAACGAAAGTGATACCTCCGAATTCAATCAAGACGATTATGAAGATGAAAACATTGATCGATTTATGGACTATATTAATTGTGCAAGATTCTTTATGTTATGGGATAACTTTGACAAAATCAGAGACAAGAAATTCACACCTCTTGTCCAAATTACTCCTAATGAACCTCTTGCGAAAAAGGCTGCCTATATATTGCGTGACCATATTGTGTTTGGTTCTTATCCTTTTGCTGGTGAACACTTAGAAGGTGGTGAAACTACACGCAAGATTAAAGAAAGACAAAGTCGCCTCAAGGAAGCATTCGATGATGGTGAATAGGGATTATACAATAATAAAGGATGTTTCTAGATTATAGTCTGAATCATTTCTAACTTTAATTTTTTTTTAGAATTACCAACTTTTGCCGCGTATCCTAGCGAAGTCAAATCAATAATACAAAGACTGAAGCTGGTTTTGAATGACATACCGAACTCCTTCCCAAAGTCGGGTGATAATTTGCAACTTTGCGTGAAAGGCCCTCTCAAGATGATAGAGTATTGCACTTTAAATGGTAATTTATTTTCATGAAGTAACCTGAAATTTTCATCTATTTAAAGATTTATTTATTTTAAAAAAAAATGAAATTACAGAGCAACATCGATATTCAAACACCAAATTCTCGGTTAAGACAAAACAGCCAGAACCTAATTATCAAATTCTACCCTCACCAAATTTGGTTGTTGGTTTCAAGGGTCAATATCATATGGAAGTCTCCACCGACCAGTTGAGATTTTGGGAACGGCACAAACTCGAACCGCCCGAGGGCAAGAAAAAAATTAGTTATTTCGCTCTATATCCAGAATGTGAACAACTCCGACCTCGAGTATCATCATTCTTTAAAAACATTAGCAGAACTTACAAGGTTTGAATTTTTTGAGATTTAATAAAAGGCAAATTATATGGGCCTAACATATTCCCATCTCATATAGAGTTGTGAGCTTGGTACCCATTGTTCGGAGAAAATGAAGAAAATTGAAGATGGGTTGATACCAGTTAAATTGTTACCAGGCAAGTATAAGTAATGATCGGGTAACAATGGATATTATTTTTTTTTAACGCGAATCATTCATCTTTTTTTCTTCTTTGTTCATAGCTATCCATAATAAATCGGATACTCGTCGAGCTCTGGAAAGTTATGAATTCCTGTGTGACGAACTTGGTAATACCTCGAGTTCTCACTGAAAAATACTCGATCAAGATTTCTATACCTTGCTAGAACACAAGTTTTACTTATTATTTCCTTCTCATAGGTCTGAAGTTGAGCGAGATTCTTAGAGCCAAAAAGAAGAACAAGGAGTTAAACCACATTTTGATTTATATGATCAGTCCTTTCACACATCCGACCGCCTATTTCGATTTGTGTAAGCTGTTCGCAAAGCTACAATCACATCTAAAGGAACACCTAAAAAAATTCCCCGGTGATGTCCAACTGTCCGAGTATGTCGTATTACAGATAGTGCCGATTGATCACGTAATTAAATTTAGTACGAACGGAGGTACTCATAAAAAAGGTCTCATGGACATAGCATTTTCGGTCTACACTCGAGCAGCAGTAAGTGTTTTCTTTCATTTACAAAATTTTATACATTTTTTATTTAAAGATTTCCCAGAATAATCATATTAAAATGATGTAATAACATTACTATAAATCTTAACAGCTTCCCAACGAATACGTTCCTCCGTATTTGTTGCCATATCCAGCCCCGGTCAATATAAATTTCCAATTATCTGAAAAACTGCCATCTCGTGAGGAACTCGTAGAAACTGGAATCTCGCTTCATATTGCCTATGGCTACACCCCCGATAGACGTTGGCTAACAAGCGTTTTTACTGACAATGTCGGTAATGTACTTTTAACAAGTACATTGCCATTGAGGGTTAATAATATTGTGGTAAATTTGCGAAAAAAACTGGTGAAGATTTTTTGTCGGAAAAAAACGAAATTTACATAAATTCATAAAATCTTTTGTTCTAGGTCCCACTTCGACCCTTGTTCGAGGAGGTATGGAAACGAGCTCGGGAGTTAAAGGAAGGATTAGATGGGTGTCTTCAAATTGTCATTTGCAAATTCGGTGAGATGAAAATCGAAGAGCGAACAAGTAAGCAGTTTCAAGGTTCCTCAAATTGGTTGAAAATTAAAACTATATTTTTAATCTTTTTTACAATTTTCTAATTTAATAGCATGGTTGAATATAACAGAGGCAATGGCGCCAATTATCTCTGTTGGAATGAACCCGTCTTTCTGCCCAGTCGATGTGTCCCACGAAGACACAGCTAAAGTATACGGAATGGTACTTAACCATCCTATTCCACATAAAGGGTTTCGACCTGCTGCAAGTGGTTATTTACTGGAAGTGGCTTCCGACAGGGGACCACTTTCAACTTTGGAGGTAATGTCTACGATCAAACTTAAAATCTTGAAAAAACCCAATTCATTTTTCTAAATTCCCACATCTCTGTCTGATCATACAGGTTCATCTGCTTCACAGGCCAAATAGCACTGATAAAGGTGCCTTCCTTATGCTCTGGGAAATTCTCCGAGAGTTGCACGCCCTTTCTCGCCTAGATACTACTCCAATCAAGAACAATTGTTTACCGATACATCTCCTACTTGTCGAGCGATTGACCAGAGGAATGCTTGGCATAGCAATGTAGATTAACAATGGTGTGCTAATTTTGGTATCAAAGATAGCAATGTATATATAATTTAAAATAAAATGCTATCTCGTAATAAGATCTTGTATTGTATTCCAAATGTTAACATGATGATTCGTTTTATTAAGCTATCGTATCTTCATTCCGCGAATCTGGTTATATGATATTACCAAAGGAATTTTTCGAGGGTGAGCCAACGAGAGACATTTCTGTCAGCCATTTTGAGATTCTCCTCAGCCCTCTTCTGACAAATATACTCTGATTAGTCTTAACCAAATTATAGTTCGCTACGTTCTTTGCAAGAAGCTACTAACGTGATCCAGAGATAAGGTAACCCCAAGGGCCTAAAACTCTATTGGCCTAGCCTCCTGATTTTCAACTTTTTTTTACCTTCAATTGTGTCACCAGAAATTATCGGCGGTAATGTGATCAGCCCCGAGGTTACATGAAGCGTAGATCGCCCCCGATATATCAGATAAACCAAAAAAATATGGCTGTAGGACAGTCATATTTTTCATATTTTTCCTCCTAAGAGGTTTAGAGAAATGTCAATCGGGGTACCCATCAAACTTTTACACGAAGCTCAAGGTCATGTTGTAACGCTCGAGTTAAACAATGGCACTGTATACAGAGGAAAATTATCGGAGGGTAGGTTTTGTTTTTATTGTAAAAAGTTATCCAACTCATCCCAACTTAATGATTCGCTGTTTCACGGATCTTTACAAAAGCTGAAGATAACATGAACGTGCAACTCCGTGAAATCACGGTTACTGCTCGTGACGGACGTGTCTCACAGTTAGACCAGGTGTATATTAGAGGATCGCATGTTCGCTTCTTCATCGTACCTGATATGTTGAAAAACGCACCAATGTTTAAAAAGATAGGCCCAAACGCAATGAAGGGTAGAGGCATTGGATTAGGAAGAGGAAAGGCTACCGTTGCCCGAGCGCAAGGTTTGTTCCAAGATCCTTTATTGTTAAAAAATAAAAGGCTATTAATTTTGAACTTTGATTTCCTTTATCAAAGCGAGGGGTGGACGTGGGAGAGGTTTTCGCGGTGGTCCAAGAGGGCTTCCACGCGGGGGTCGCCCATAAAAAACGCTCAAGAGTCAACTTGGCAACAGAAATCCAGGCTCAGCATAATAGTGTTTGGTTAACTGGATCAATCATGTTCAATTGACTACAAAATCTGCTCAAAGATATTATATTGGAAGATGAAGAGATATTTGCTCTTAGAAGCGTCATATATTATGTAAACAGGCTTGTCTTTTTTTGCTTTTAATTGTATTTTCTAAAAAATCTATAGCTGTTTTCCAATATTTAGGTTGTTTCCATCTATTTCCCACGATTTTTCTGGAAACAATCGTACTTTTTGTCAAAATTTTTTTGGTCCAATCTGAATTCCCGATTGGCTGCTAAGTGAGATCTAACTTAAATGTCGG
Organism: Geosiphon pyriformis; assembly: GCA_016748015.1. Taxonomy (NCBI): domain Eukaryota; kingdom Fungi; phylum Glomeromycota; class Glomeromycetes; order Archaeosporales; family Geosiphonaceae; genus Geosiphon; species Geosiphon pyriformis. Next base: position 788,705 of record JAAOMT010000697.1, read on the forward strand.
AAAGGGAGCTGAACATAAAATATTTCAAAAATGATACTTTCATTGAAGAGGTATTTTTTACTATTTCTGTTTAAATTTTGGTTCAAAAATTTTTATCGATAAAAAACGGTTAAATTTTGTCAGTTTTCGACGTTAAACTTATCTATCAAGCGAGAGGAGAGGTTTTATGGTGATCAATGAGGGCTTTTGCATGATGATTATCTGTTGATTTTAAAATGTATTCATGAAATAAAAATATAATTGAATTTCACAATTTAATATTATGAATTGATAAAAAAAAATTGGTACAAATATTATGCATGTAATTTTAATTTTCATTCAACTTTCATTATGAATTATTTTTCTACTAAGTTTTTAAACAAAGTATTATAATTCAATTTGGTTTTATGTAATTTTTAATAAAAATTAATTAATATGGGTCATGTTTTTAAGTTTAAAAATAAAAAAAAACCTGAATACTTATAATATTAAAATTATATAATTGAATAAAATGTTAATTATTATTAAAAATCTTTAATTTTATGATTACAATTAAAGCAAAAAGTAAAAAAGTTTTAAACATTATTTTTTTTATAATAACTAATAAAATTTTAACAAAAGAAAATTTTTTTATTATAAAACAGCTAAACAAAATATTTTGGCAATATTTCTTTTAAATATTGATAATAAAAAACTGTCTTTGGTAATTTTTAAAGCATTTTTCTTTATCTTTAGCTAGTAATTCTTTTTTAATTATAGTTTTTTCGAAAAAACACATTAGAGTTAGTTTTAATATTGTTTTTAAAAGTTCTAAAGTTTTTAACAATAGACTAATTAATAAACTAATATTATAATTTAAGAATTTATAAGAAGTATAAAATAATTTAATTATTTAATCATAATATAATACAATAATAATTTACATAATAACAACTATTAAATAATATTAATAATAAGCAATATTTTATAATAACAACAATAAACATTATTTAGAAATATCAAAAATAGAATATTATAATATATTTTTTCATAGAATTACAAATATATATTATATATATATAATAGTTTTAATATTAAGAAAAAAAAACATCTAAATATTTTTTATTTTTTTTGTTTAATTATTTTTTTAGTTTTTATTTTTTAAATAAAATTTTAATCAATTAAAAAAATCAATATTAAAACTCAAATTACTATTGTAAATTTATTAAAAAACTTATTGTATCTCTTTATTAAATAAAGCTATTATTTATTAACTGAATTTTTTGAAAAAATAATTTCTAATCAAAATTATTTACATTATTATTAATTAATTAAAGCTTTTTTATTAAAATTAGGAAAAACACAAAAAAATCATTAATATTTTGTGTTTTTAAATTAAAAAAACACTTTAAATAATTACAAAAATATATTATAATAACAGCAAATAAATTTCAAATTAGTTTTTGGAAAAAAATATATAAATATACAATATAATCAAAATTTAAAAAAATTTACATTATAATATTAATAAAAAATCTTTAACATAATACAATTATTATTATACAACCAAAATTAAAAAACTTACAAAAGATTAATTATAATTAAATTAAGAATATTAATAATTAATATACCAAAAAAATGCTTTTATAATACTAATTTTTTTTGTTTTTATTCTTATTATTATTATTATTATTACTTTATAAAAACCAAAAACTTTAAAAAACAATAAAAATTATTTGTGTTTAATATTATTTTTTGTAATTTTAAATAAAATTTTAAATAAAATTTTTACAGTTATATTTGATTTTTTTTTAATATAAATAATAACAACAATAATATGTTTTTTAAAATAAGCCAAAATTACTGATTATATTATCAAATATAATATTTTTTGGTATTGTTTTTAATAATATTTAGAAAACAATTTTTAGTTGTTAAAAGTTCTCTAAATAAGTAGTTTTTATTTTTGTGTCTAATATTATATTTAAAATCAAATTGGTTTTATTGATTTTTTAGTTAAGTTATTGTTTGGTTTTATTAAATTTAAGTTAGTTTTAAAAAACAATATTAAGTTGTTTTATATAAATTTTGCTTTTAAAACTTTTTTAATTATTGTTATTAAAATTTTTATTGGTAATTTTTTTTTTAACTATACTTTAGATTATAAGTTTTTTATAATAGCTTTTGTTTTTTTTATTTTTATTTTTTTTTTATTAAATTTAATGAGCAAAGTCCAAATACTGCCTAGTAACAATACATCAAAATAATAATCTATACTAGGTGTGAATCATGCTTTTACTACACGTGACTAGTCATTCAAGCCAACCAGGACTACACTATATATTCACGGACATAGAAACCAAATTATCTATATCTGAAAAAAACTAATAGGAACTATGCAACCCAAAACTAACACCAAATGCATTATTAATACCAAGCAGTCTAATCACATAGGCCAAAAGCATTGATATGCCACCAGACACTGAGACAAAAATTGAACTATTACAAGAGATCAAACTGTGTTTTTCCATAAAAGCTTGATACTTAGAGTAGACCAGCCAAATATCATTCCTAAAAGACAAGCACAAACTGTGAACAAATTCAACCACCTTATCAGATACAGTTTTAGAGTCATCAAAGCAGGAAGCGGCCTCCTAGTACCAATTTACAAGCACAAAACTTTTGCACAAAGAAGCAACCAGACCCAAATCAGTCAAATGATCAGATAACATTTGTAACACAAGAGATAAGGCATGGAATAGACCAGAAACAACTCTCCAAGTAGAAGCAAAATCAATAAACAATTGGAGCTAAACAGCTGCATCAAATGCACAAGAGAACACATAGTCTGACACTTCAACATCATCACAATACAAACACACTACACTGAGATAACATTTATTATAGAGACATTTGTGAACAGCAACAAGCAGTCTATGATGTAAAGCTTTCATAAAATAGAAACAAGAGCCAGCAGAATAGTGATTTTTTATTTGCTATTATATTTTATAATATTTTTTTAAATACATTTTTTAATAATATTAAAAATATTTTTAGTGTTTTTGGTATTGTTGCTTTGATTAAATTAAAGTTTATTAATTTATAATAATATTCTATTGTTTATTTTAAGAACTTTTTTTTGCAGTTGTTATTCTTGCTAATTGGTTTATATTAATTAAAAAAAATAGTATTAGAATTTTTTTTTTATTAACATTTAACGAGCGAAGTCCAAACACTGTCTAGTGCAATACATCATATAAATGATCTAAACTAGGTGTGAATCATGCATTATTCACACATGACCAGCCACTCGGACCAATCAGGACAACACTAAGCACCTATATGAACAGAAACCTTACCCCCTATGCCAAAAAAAAACAAACAAAACTTATGGAATCCAAAACTGACACCAATCGCCTCAGCAACACCCAGCAGCTGAGTCACACCAGATGACAGCCCTAAAGAAAGCCCAGAAATCAAGACAGGAACTGACCCATTACATGGAATAAGCCCATTCTTTTCCATAAAAGCACGGTGCTTGGCACAAACCAACCAAATGTCTTCCCAAAAAGCCAAGCTAAACTCATGCACAAAGGCCATAATAGTCTGACCCACTATCCTGGAATCCTTGAAAACAGAAACAGACTCATGAAACCAATCCTTGAAAACAAAACCTTTGCATAGAGCAATACTAACTGAAATGTCAGATACACAAGTAGACATCAGCTAAGAAAGAATAAGCCAAACCAGAGCGCACACCCCAAACTGCTGCATAAGTGTCCAACAACTGAGCACGACCATTGGCATCAAATGAACAAGAAAACACATGGTCTGAGACCTCAACATCACCGCAAAACAAACATGTCACACTGGGTATCACTTATCATAAAACCACTTACGCACGGCAACAGAGAGCCGATGGTGCAATGCCTTCATAAAGTAAGTCTGAAAGCCAGCAGTCTGCTTGTTAGTGAAGTCAGCAGCCATGTGAGAATCCGGATGCCAAACCAGCAATAACCTAAACCAATCAATATTTGTGCACAGACTATTCACCACCACTCTCATACCACAACTGATTTCCCAATGTGCACAATAAACTGACCAAAAAATATCCCGAACAAAATGTCTAGAATTACCAGAAATGGCTGCTCCCCCACCTCTAAGATAGCGTTCATTAACAGAATGAGGCAAATGCCAACCAGAGAGAGCTGCAGCCCTGGCCAACTTATCAGCTCGTTCATTACCTAAAACTCCTGAATGTTCTTTTACCTTACACCAATTAACTTTTAAATTCTTATGATGAATGACATTAACAATATGGCGGCATTCAATCCAACACTGATTCCTAAAATCTGGGCGAACCAATTCTATTTCCAACTTGCAAGCATTCAAAGCAGCCTGACTGTCTGAGAACAAGTCGACCGAGCGAGAAAAAGGGACGCACTTAAATGCCAGAGCAATAGTCTGCAGTTCCGCCAAGGTAGAAGACATCAAACCAGATACTCCCACACCCAAACCCATACCAATGTCCTCAAAGAAAACAGCAGCCCTAGCTTTCATATCAACAGTCCCTAAATCACTTAGAGATCCATCTGTGTAAACGGAAAGACGACCAACATTAGAATTGAATAAACCGGCACCAATAATGCCAAACTCATGAGACTGAAGAACATCTGAAGAGCCGCAATCAGCCGAAAGTGTGGAGCAGACAGGAAGAGAAGACACACCACCAAGAAAATGAACCAACAGCTCAAACCAGACAGGAATCAGACCATGTAGGTCTAACCGTTTCCACCGTTTGAAGGTTTTCCACTTGAAAACAGCCCCATTTCGGTCTCATAGCTGGTCTACGAAAGCAATCTCATAATGCTGAAGTGACGAAACACTCTTGACATAATTTGATTTACCAAGAACAAGAGACATAGGGGTTTCACCCCAATGACGAAAAGCGCTAGGCAGAAAGCCACCCAATAACAAATCACACCCAGAGAAAATATGCACCACACCTGCCAGAAAATTGTTTAGAGAATTGACCTTGACACGAACCGGACACTGCAAAAGATGTAGTGGGTGCCACCAGAGGACCTGAAGATCATGTAACTGGTAAGAAAATAGATGCCCCAAAATTTCAACAGAGTTCGCGAAGGAAACGACCAAAGCCATCTTGCTCTCAGCTTGAACTTGTTCAAAAGTCTTCAAACCATACAGAGAGGGATGATGAATCACATCATTGGGAAAATCACATGGCAAACCAGACTTAGATCTCAAGCCCTTACGAATCAAAGTGTCCCACTTTCCACAAGCACTAATAGGAACGTAACTGAACTGTGTCCTATATTCAATGATAAAAAAGAGGACCGCTGAAACCAAATATGAAAATTGCTTATCAGATACCGCCTTTCTCAGGACTAAATTAGAAAAAAACCAGACATCAGAATGCACCTTAGCCAAGCTAGGCTTCGAAAGACCCTCAGTTGACAAATAGATCCCCAAATAGTGATGCGATTCCCCCTTCTTGGCAATAGAAATGGGTGATCTGCTGATCAGCAAAAAGGAAGCCATACCATCACAATTAATGGGAATGGCAACAGTCTTATTATTATTAATTGAGATGTCATTGATACTGAAAAATTCACTAGCAATGTTGAGAATGTGTTGTGTGGCACTTTGACTGCTGTCAACCTAAATAGTATCATCAACAAAGGCACCTGTTGTGAAAAATGAGGATACACCGGCCCGAGACTCAGCACAACCACATCCAGAAATAAAATAAGAATTCAATCTATAATCACACCCATCTGCCTGTCTTTTAACTTCATATAAAAGGGGATCATAAAATATGCGCCAGAGAAGCGGTAAGAACACCTCTCCCTGGTCCAAGCCATCATGCACTTCGTATCTGTCCATCAAACCAAAATCTGTCATAACTCTGTTAACATAACCATTGTGGATGCCGCCAAAGAACCTAATGAATCTGCAACACATCTTTATCCTAACCAAACTGTCCCGAAAGTGTTCCCACCCAACAGAATCATAAGCCTTCCACATGTCTTGTAAGACCAACCAGAGCTCACGATTCTTCTCCAAAGCATCCTCAATAACTGAACCAATGGCAAAAATGGGAAACTGTGTTGCTGTACCCTTTAAAACCAAAAAATTGTCCCCATACAGAACGTCAAAAGTACTACAAGCCAATGAGATCTTATCTGAAAGAATCTTGGAAAGAATCTTGTGGGCAGTCTCAATCAAGGCAATAGGTCGGGTGTTCGTAAGAACTCCTTCTCACTTATATGGCTTAGGGATCATTGAGACCCAGGCTTCTTTCCAAGCACTAGGTATTGACTCACAAATCAAACAAAAATTTAAAAGTACCAAAAGCATGTCCAAAATTGATCTGTCACAGTGTTTCCAGAGCTCGTTCAAAATCTCAAAGAGACCAGCAGCCTTGCCCTTAGGCAGACCAGAAACCACACTAAACAACTCATTGAAACCAACAGGATTCATCACACCAGAAAATGCACTATTGAAAACATGCTCCAAAGACATGTATTGGCAAGACCAAATATCAGAGATATCTGGCGCCACCTTGTGCTTCCTGTTCCAGCCTTTCATGATCCCATCCATCCTAGCCTTGACCAAGCTGGGCTCCAAAATCAACTCGTCACCCACAACCAGATGATCTAGTACCACTTTGCGAAAGGGATGCTCCAAAACACTTCTGATAGTGTGACCCTTGTCTAATTCAAAACTTTCCATCCTTCTATCAATAGCCGCCCTAATATGGGATTCTTCAGCGTGTTTGGATTCTAGCAACTTAGCAAAGCGGTAAGACTTCCTCGCCTTAGCCAGAGCTGAGCGAATCCTGTCAAAACTGGAACTTGAAAGAAATAAAGACTTCATTTTCGAAGCATCATTGACATCGAGCTTCTCCCACGTATTCAACAACGATGCAAATTCCACATTAGACAACAAACGAGACGCCTTGACCAGCTTGAATACCAACAACTCAAGCTTGTGAAATTTAGAAGAACTCTTGGTAAAAACCTCATCATAACCCTTAAACCATTTCTTTTTGAATGTTCCAACTGCTGAGAGAACCATTACTTTGCATATAATGTTTCACATAGCATCCAAATCTGAAGATTCTGCTGAAGCAGCAAAATCACTCGAGAATGTTAGGCCATTGGCCAATGTAGCATCCTTAAAATTGTTCCACCCTTTCTCGCCAGTATTTCCGAAATCGAACTTCCAATAATCTTTATTAGCCTGCTTGCACATCGAATTCAGCTAAAAGTCAAGCAAGCCACTCAAGCCCACAGAAACAGAAACAGCCTTATGATCAGTATTGAAAAAGTTCTCAACACCAGTCACATCATGATCCACCACAGTATTGATCAAGCTTGAAGAGACAAACATATAGTCAATAGTCTTGACAACACCACGAGAGTTACCCCATGTCAGTGTCTTTGCAAGCACACTTCCAGCCAAGACATTAACCAGACCCAGATCAATGCACTTTTTGAAACTAGCACTCTTATGAACGCCATCCTCATTGAAGTCGCCACCCAAAACCACAAAAGATGATTCATTTATCACCTTAGCAATCAAAGAATTGATGTCGCCAGCCTGTAAGAATCGGACACCTGAAGAGGCACCAGTGTAGAGACCCAAAACAGAAACTGAAAGTTTATTTTTGAAGAGAAGTCTGATGGAGAGGAGCCGACCGGGCACCTCAGAAACCTTGAAAACATGCCTTGCCAAAGAATTGTTCATGACAATTGCCACACCAGAACCAAGATAACCAAAATCCAAACCAGAAGTGAAGACTCGAACACCATCGAATTTGGTAGTAATCCAAGACTAAACTTTATCTTTCAACTTTGTCTCAGTAACAATTGAAACTAAATTGTTCAAATCTCTGTGCCAACGTATAATGTCCTCTTACTTTGCTAAATTGTTCATTCCCCTGACATTACACATGGCTATTTTCTATACTAAATCATTCATTAAGGTACAAAAAAGACCACAGAATCTGAGCCAGCACACATCTGATCTAACTTCTCTAATACTGAACTAACCAAAACTTCAAGAGCCACCATCTTTGACTCTAAGCAGCCCACTTTTGAAGTCAGAATTTTTGAACTACTCGAACCCAACCTTGAGGCACCAGAGGAAATCAAAGAAGGAGGATCAACCACAGAATCAGGTTCATCCAAAACCATATCCGAACCAAATTTCGTATCAACTGAACCAGGAGCAACCAAGGGCTGAGAAGAGGAGGTGAGAGCCAAGGGCACCAGGCTTAAACTGTCAAGTTTGCCAACAATACTGGACATCTTATTCATGAGAAGTTCCAAAGAGCACTCCAGAGAAGTGAGATGAGTTTCCAAAATTGAACTAACAGGATCTGCAAGAGACGAGTTACCAACCAAACCTGAGGCGCCAAGAGAAGAGCCAAAATCAGGACCAGAACCAAAGTGAGAACTATTAAATGAAGATGCTAGATAGACAACCTGGACCCATGATTTGCTGCCAAATGCAGCCAGTCTGGAAATAGGCACACTCTTTTTTGCATATAGCTTGGCCAACTGAAGGCGGTTCTCATCAGAGACAACCTTTTTTTTAAATGACTTGAAAAGTTTAGGAGAATGTGAGACCTCAGCATCACACTCCAGAACTGAATGACCAAGTTTCCCACACCGTTCACACCAAACCAGATCCAATCTAGCCCAAGAAAGTTTCACCCCACCAAAAACAGGCTCTGTACAAAACGCAGACTCCAAATTCTTGTTATTTTCAAAACAAATTACAGCACAACGAATCTTATTGCCAGTGTCTAAAGAATAATTTATGACACAAGTTTTCCCACCAGCCCCTGCCAAAAGATTGCCAAGATCATGAGCCGTTGTTCCCATTGGCAAAGTAAACAAAAGCACCTTATACCAATCTCTAGATGCCCACGTCTCACGATCCTGCACAGCCTTGGCCACACGCACTGAATTTTTCTCAATTAAGAATGACCACTTAGCTGCCAACTGATCTGCCTGACTTGATTCGGCAAACTCCACCACAGCCTTTTGCCACAGCCCAATGAATTGCAATCAGATTGACACCACTTGACCAAATTCAGACACTGTGGCAATGATCATTTTTTTTGGCGTATCCATGAGAATTTCCTTGATGACCACTGCCCGATCTGAATGAACTCCTTGTCTCTTAAGATTGCTGTTTACCATGATATCATTTTTTCTGGCCAATGAGGTGGCCTTTTCCATGCTTTCTGATGAAGTGAACGTCGATCTGATAATCCCTTCAAATTTTGAGGGGGTAGTGGCCCCCCCAAAACCATTGATTCTTGAAAATAATTTCCTTACAACTTGAGTTTTAGCCATTGCCAATTTCCCTTCCACAGCTGAAAGATTGATGTCCAAAGCAAAAGATTTCTTCACAGCTATTTCCACCTGAGTTTTAACAATTTTGGAGTCCATTCACACCTTTTCCAAAGAAAAAGACAAATGGAAAGGAAGAGAAACTTCCTCTTCATCATCCATGTCATAATTAATAGAGCCAAGAGGGGAACCGATAGCCACACCAGTATTGAAATGCTTCGCATTGGGCATATTCATTTGGAAGTCAGAGGTGACTTTACCATCAAAGGCTTCTCCATCTGTATTCATGCTAGTAGGTTGCCTATCTACACTAACAGGTCCACCATCTTTGAGATTCTTATCCGTACTTGAAAGTTTAACACCACTGAGAGGCTTTTTGACTTTTTGAATTAAATCACTACCAACTGAACCAACAGTCGAGACTCTGGCAGACTTTTTCTTAGCACTAGGATTACTCATAGTGGCAGCCAGGCCAACAACAAAAGAGTTTGATTCTTGTGAAATATTGGAAGACAGTATGCAAAAACAGAAAAAACTACTTTCAAAATTTGACTCTTTTTCAAGAATTTGGGACGAAGGAGAGAAAGAAGTTTTTTTGCTTTAGAATTTTTTGTTTAATCAAAAAAATTATTATTTTAAAAAACACATTTAAGATTAATTTAATTTATTTTTTTTATAATTATACTGTTTTTAAAATTAGTAATTTGATTTCTTAAGTTGATAATTATATATTATTTTTTGCTTTTTTAATTTTTATAGTTGTTAATACTTTATTATTATAATTTTTGAATTTTTAAAAATTTTAAATTTAATTATTGTAAAAACTAGTATTTTGTGTAAATATTATATTTGATAAAAAATCTTTAAATATTATTATTGCTATAAATATTAAAAGTTAAATTATTTAAGTTTAGATTATATAATATTGTTGTTTTTTTTTAAAGTTTTTTTTAAGTTTGTTAATATAAAATTCTATATTAAAGCTTTTGTTTTTTTAATTTTTTTTGTTGTTATATTTTTAGCTATTTTTATTATTAATTTTGTGTTTAAATTTAGATTAAATTCTTTAAAATTTCAGATTTTAGACTTGGTTATTTTAATTAAGTTTGTTGTTAAACCAATTAATTTATTGGTTATTTTATTATTATATTAAATACTTTTTTTGTTTTATATAAGAAACTAAAAAATATAATTATTATAACTTAAAATAAAATATCTGTTTTTAATAAAACTTTGAATAAGTTTTTTATAAATATGATTTAAATTAATTACTTTTTAAAAGCATTAATTAATTAGTATTAAGTTAAATTCAGATAAAATTGTTAAATAATTAAGTAGTATTATTATAAATAGTAATATTTTAATTGTAATTTTATATAAAATATCTTTTTAAAGTAATTTTTTTTTAAATTTAATGTAATTTAGCTTAAACTAAATTTGTATTTAATTATATATAAAAAATATGTAAATTATATTTAATTTAATTTATTGTATTAAATAAAAAAATTGGTAAATTAATTTATTTTTTTTGTTAAATTTACTTTATAACATATACAATTATATATAAAATTTTAATATTTATTTATTAATAATTCTAATAAATATTAATTTAATTAAAATAAAAAATAAATTTTTTTTATACAAAATTAAATATAAATTATATATTTAATTTTTTATTATGTTTTAATAATTTATAGGATTTTATAATTAAAAAACACTTTATTGTGAACAAATTCGAATATTATGATTCTGTTTTTTACAAATTTTATATTTATGTACTTAAATTTAAGAAAAAATATTTTTAACAATTTTAAATTAAAATAAATTTTATTAAATAGATAATTTTTAATAAGCAATATTTTGTTTAAAATAATTTAAAGTACTTAAAAAATATTTTTGAGTTTGTTGATTAAAAAGATTTTTAATTGCAAAAGATGTAATTAAAATTTAAATTAATTAAGTATATTTTTTAAAAATATGTCTGTTTATTATAAATAGTTTTTAAAATTACATATTGTTTAAGATTTTTTTGTTATAATGTTATTAAAATTTTTTTTGGTATAATACTTGTACTTAATATTTGTAAAACTAATATTTTTGTTTAAATTTAAGTTATTAAGCAGTAAAATATTTAGCAATATTATTAAATAATTCATAATTATATTTAGTATTGTGAATTGTTAAATACTAGTGTTTATTAACTTTAAGTAATTATTTATATATAGTAAAAAAACAGTTTGTTAATTAAGTTACTATTCTTTGTTATTAATCTTTTAATATAAATTTTTTAGAAGTATATTTATTTTTTTAATCATATTTAAAGATAATATAAGTATTATTTTTAATAAAGCATTATTTTGTAATTATATATTTTTGAAAATATGTAAAAATATTAAATTTTTATATTATTATTTTATAAAAATTATATAATATTTCTAAAAATAGTAATATTATATAAATATAATTTATAATATTATAAAAAGATGTAATTATTTGTAAAATTAAAAAAAAACTAATTAAAATTTTTTGATTATAAACTTATTAATATATATATAATTAAATATAAACTTATAATATAAATAATATTATATAATAAAGATTGATTAATTTAGCAAAAAAAATAAGTTAAATTATATGTTAAATTTATTAAAATAAAAATATATTAATATTAAATTATTATTTTGTTTAAATTATTAATGTTATAGTAAAATCATAAAATAATATAAATTCTTTAATTATAATATAATATAATTATAAAAACTAAAAAAATAATAATTTATATAATAGCAATTACAAAATAATATTAATAATATATATATATATATAATAGTTTTAATTTAAAAAAAAATTATCTTCTATTCTTTTAGTTTCTATTAATAATTATTTATATTTTTAAATAAATGTTTAAATAAATTTTTAATTAAAAAAATAAAAAATAATATTAAAAACAAAATCATTATAATAAAAGTATTAAAACTTATTTGTATTATTTATTAAATAAAACTATTATTTGTTAATTAAACTTATTAAATGAATAATTTTTGATTAAAATTATTTATATTATTATTAATTAATTGTAAAATTAAAAAAAACACTAAAACATTATTAATATTTTATGTTTTTAGATTAAAAAATACTTTAAACAATTGCAAAAATAAGATTTTAATAATAACAAATAGATTTTAAATTAACTTTTAAGAAAAAACACATAAAATACACAATAATAATTAAGATTAAAAAATAACTTACATTATAATATTAAAAAAAGTTTTCATTATAATATCAGTATAATTATATTTTTAGAATTGAAAAATTTACAAGAAATTAATTATAATAAAATCGAAAGTATTAATAATTAATATACCAAAAAAACACTCTTATAATATTAACAACTTTTTCGAAAATATTAATATTTTTTTAATTACAAAAATCTTTTTTTTTTTTTAATATCTAAAAAAACACTAATTAATTTTGTAATTAAGACAACTAAAATATTAATAAATTTAATAACAAATTTAATTAACAAAACTAACTTAGTTAACTCAAATTCCAAAAAAATCAACTTGGTATTAATTATTAATTTTAATAATATTTAAAAAACAATTATTAATTATCAAATAAATAATATTACAAAAATTAAAATAATTTATATTAAAATTATATTTTAGTTTTTATATAATTTTATTGCTTAAATTTTGGTTATAAAAAAAATATTATGTTTTTTATGTAAAATTGGTATTTAAAATTAAACTTGTTAATTTTTTTGAATATTTTTATTAATAATATTAAAAATGGTTTTATATTTTTGGTAAAATTATTAATTTTAAATTAAAGTTTACTGAATTATAATAATATATTATAATTTAATTTAAGTTATTTAAAGTTTTTAAAATTGTTTTTGCTTGTTAATTAATTTTAATAAAAAAATAATATTTAAATTTTTAATTAAAAAAAAGTTATTGTTTTTTATAATATATTTAAAATTAAGCCAATTAATTTTTATTGTTTTTGAAGTTAATAATATAATTTATAAGAATACTTAGTTTGTTTGCAATTGTACTTTCAACAATTTTTATTTGCCTGTTTGCGAACAAAATTTAAGTAGACATTGAGCAAACCATCCAAACCTACCAACACTGAAACAGCCTGATGATCAGTATCAAAGTATTCCTCAATACCAAACATGCTATGACTCACTATTGTGTTGACCAAGTTCAAAGAAATGAGCACATAATCTATTGTCTTGACAACATCTCGAGAATTGAACCAAGTTGGCAATTTCCCACAAGAACTCTCATCCAAGGCATTAACCAAACTAAAATCCAGACATTTTTTGAAACTTGCACACTTACGAAAACTGTCTTCATTAAAATCACCTCCGAGAATGACAAAAAAAGATTCATTAACAGCTTTTGCTATAAGAGAATTGATATTGCCTGTCTGAGAAAACTGGGTCATTGAAGAGATATCAGCATAAAGTCCCAAAATTAACACAGAAAGATTATTCTTGAAAAGCAATTTAATAGACAAAAGCCAACCAGACACCTCCGAAACTTTACACACATGTTTTGCCAAAGAAAAGTTTATAACAATCACAACACTAACACCCAGATAACCAGAATCTAAACCAGAGGTAAACACCCACACACCATCAAATTTATTGACAATCCAGAGGCGAACTTTCCCTTTCAATTTTGACTCTGTAAAAATAGAAACTAGATTGTTTTTTTCCTTATGCCAATGAATGATATCATCCTGTTTCGCAGGATTGTTTATTTCTCTAACATTACAAGTTGCAACTTTCTAGTTCATATTACTCATTGAGAAGAAAGAGGGATAGAAACCAAACCAGTATTGTCTATTTTAGCTGAAAGACTCATAACTGTAATCGAAAGATTGTTTAATGTTTTCTCCAATCTCAAGATAACCATAGAATTAAAAACCACCACTTCCACAACATTTTTACCACCAGTGGCCACACCCAAACCCTCACTCATCACTATATCCACCTCTTGATTCTGTAATAAAGGAGTTACCAATGGCTAACATCCAGGGCTAAGCTGGAAAACCGTTGGCTCAGGTGTGTTCAACTTTATAGCCAGCATGTCAACATACTCTGCAAGGCTAACAAGACTGCACTCAAGAGTGGCAAACCTATCATTCAATTCCAAAAATATTAGTGGAGTAAGATTTATCTTCGAAGAGAAGCCAGCTCTCAATAAAACATTCCAAACAGAAGGAGAAGAGAAAGAAGACCCACCAGCAATTTGCACCCATGAAACACCACCAAAAGAAACAAGATGAGCAACTGGAACTGAATGTTTGACATAAATGACAGCCAGTCTGCTTTTATTTAAGTTCGAGAAGGTTTTTCTCAATGAAGCACCAAAAGGAATACTCTTTTTCCCACCAATAGAGCAAGCCAATAATGTATGGCCCAATTTCCCACATCTAGTACACTTGGCCAAAACAAGATGAAACCAGTGTAGATTAGCCCTTTTCAGCACTGGCGTGGTTTCTATAACAGCATCCAATAACTCAACAGAGTCAAAACAGACAGTAGTGCACCTGGCCCGGGCATAAGAAACTGGATGATGATCAATTACACAAGTTTTCCCACCCACTAAAGCAACATAATCCCAAATATCATATGCATTGGTTCCTATTGGCAAAGTGTACAAAAGAGCTTTGTAAACATTGCACACATTCCATGATTCTTTGTCTACATCAGATCTAGCAATGCACACAGCATCCTTCCCAATCAAGATAGACTAGCGTGCTGCAACCAAATCAGCATGCTTAACCTGTTCAAATTCAACCACAACTTTTTGCCACAGTCCCACCAATTGCATCTTAATTAACTTAATAATGCCAAACTCAGATAGTGCAGTGCGTACAGTCTTAGTTGAAGTACCAATTGGAATTTTCTTTAATACCACAGCCCGATTCGAATGCCCAGATGGTTTTTTGGGATCGGAGTTTACCAAAATTTTCATCTTTTCAGCTTTTTTAGATGTCTGCACCAAACTCGATTTGAAAGTAAACATTGTTCTGACAATCTCAGCAAATTTTGAGAGAGTAAAGGCCCCCCCAAAACCATTGATTTTTGAAAACAATTTTCTGACAACCACAAGTTTTTCCTAAGCAGATTTCTCAACAATATTATCTAAGCTGATGTCCAAAGCAAATGACTTTCTGACAGAAACATTGACCAAGTTCTTCAAAGGGGGAGAGAGAACCACAGATTTGTCCAAAAGTATATTATCAATATTATCACCCAAAAAGTTAATTTTCCCTAGTGGTTTTCCAAGTGCCTTTTTGGTGAGAATCTTCAAACTTTTAGGTGTTTGCTCTGAGTTCTTTCCAGCAAAGGCTTTACCATCCCCATGATCAAAGCTGGTTTCCTCAACTAGACATTTCTCTTTCATATCCATACTATCAGATTCAATAGTATTACCAGTTTTAGAACCCCAAGAATAACCACTTGATACTTTAGCAGCAGCAAATTTTCTATTACCAATATTATTCTTCAAAGCACTACTTCTTCTCTTCTTTCTGGGCTCAGCAGACTTGACACTAATATTAAAGCTAGGCTTCATAATAGATTTGTTTAGAACTGCAATACTAAGACCAATGGTGGTCTTGTAATCAAGCACAAATGGTTTGGAATTAGTGTACTGAATGATGAAAAACAGAAAAAACTTCTTTCAAAAAATTATTTTGGCTCTTTTTGAGAATTTGGGATGAATGAAAAAAAGAAGTTTTTTATTATCATAGTTTTTTAAAGTTTTTTGTTTTGTATTTATTAATGTTTTTTATTTAAATATATATAAAACTTAAATTTATTTAAGTTTTTTACAATAAATTAATATAAATAATAATAAGCTTAATAACTATTTTAAAAGCTAAATTCAAAAATATTTTAAAAATATTTTAATTAATCATACATATTTAAATTATTTTTTATTTTTTTATGTTTGTAATAAATTGTTATTGTTTTAATATTTTTATTAATAGTAACCAATTTTTTTTTCTGCATATAATAAATAAAAACTATATTAATAATAAAAATATTTTATAAAAGTTTATTATATTATTAAAAACACTAAAAATATAAATAAAAAATTTTTTTTAATAACAAAAATAAAAAAAATAAAAAATTTATTTTTATAATTTTAAGTTAATAAATATTATTAAGCAACTAATTAAAGTTTTATTAATAAATATTTAACAAAAAGATTTTATTACTTGGTAATTATTATTTAATAATAACATCTACTTTATAAATTTTAATTATTCAAAAAAATTGTAATACAAAACAAAAATTCTATAATATAAGTAAAATTTTGTGTAAATAATATTAAAAAACTATTGTATTTTTGAAATAATCAATTAATATTAAAAACTATTACATTTATTTATATTAATTTGTAATTTAATTATTTTCTTAAAACATATTATAATTTATAAAATTAGTTATTTACAAAATAAAACTAATTGTGTAATTATAGTGTTACATTATTTTATTAGAAAGGCAAAATTTTAATGTTTTACGCGTGACGTATTTAACTGTTATCAATGATCTATCATGTTTAGCTGCCATCTCCGGGAGAGAGAAACTACATATATTTTGACCCTGCATTTAGACATTAGCTCTTTCTACTGTACCAGGTTTCTGTTAACTACTCAAAAAAAAATGCCGACCCCACGAAATCGTCAAAGAATAAACCGTTCTTCGTCTGCACCAATGCCTCCGGCTTCCTCTTCCTCGAGGCAAACTCCTACTCGGAATGAGGGTAACAGCCTCAATTCACCTGGGGGTGATAACAGCATCAGCACTCCATCAAACGCTAGTAATAACGATCTACCCATGCAAATGACTCCCCCTGGACGTTCTATGAACCATTCAAGTTTTCGTAATTCTACTCAAATAGATCCACTTGCTACACCTTCTTATCTTCTAAGACCGGATGCTTCAGTCTCTCCTGGGACGTACGCTACTCCACCTCCCTCTCTGAGATATCTTGAAGATTTAAAAAACAATAGCTTTCATACAAATTCCACCAAGGACTCTACTAGGCTTCTTCCTTTTGGGTCCCCATTTTACAGCAGTAACAGAGATAGTATTGGCAATTTATTTAGTAATTATCATGTGGAACCGAAAATGGAGGACAGAATGCGCTACTGGCGGAATTCTGCTCTTCAAAGTCATATGTTTGATTCAGCGGCTTTTTGGGGAAATAAATTGACGAGCATGTCTGGTATTTTAAATTGTGATCAAATATTCGGATTATCCTTGGAAACATTTCAATAAAAAACATTAAATTTTAGGAACCGAGGACGATATATACTGGTTAGCACAAACATATTTCATGATGGGACAATTTGCCAGGGCACACAGATTACTTTGGAATTTAATAGAATCAAGCGTTGCTTGTCGAATTCTTGCCGCAGAGTGTTGTGTTAGTAAAGAAGGACTCTATTTTGCTCAAAATTTGCAAAGAACCATAAATTTGCGTTTCATTCAGCTGATGAGCTCTCGTCCATATGCATGTATACAGATCAAATTAGAGAAATATCAAGAAGTTTTTGATATTTTATGCGAAGAACACCCCCAAGGTATATTTATTTCTACCATTTTTTATGGTACAACAATCTGATCGGAGGTACTGCACATGTATTCTTGATCCCACCAATCAAAAAAAAGACATTTCACAACCTTCCGTTACCAAATAGATATTTGTATTGAACATGGTTCGTTTTTTTAGGACTTGAAGGTGCTGTGCATAATCCTGATGGTCATATAAAAGTGAGAAAGTTTGCTATCTTTTACGTGCTTTTTCAGAGTTAAAAATCTCATTAAACAACAATCAACTTCATTTTAATAAGATGGAGTCATACATGTGCTATCTTCGCGGAGTCGCATATGCCCAACAAGCCAATCTTGATTACGCGAAGAAAAATTACAAACAATCATTGGTTCTTGATGTGCGATGCTTTGAGGTACAAAAGCTCCAGATATTCCCAAATTAAATCAATTTCAAGAACTCGGCTGATTTCTTTTGAATTTCAGGCATTCAATGCGTTAATTGCGAATCATATGATGACGAATAAAGAAGGTTACTGAACATATACCACTGTATTCTTTTTGTGGGTTTACTTTTCTCGATTGAATTGATCCAAAGAGACAACTTACCCCTTTTTATTGAAAGCCTGTGAATTCAAATATTGCTAAAAAAATATTCATTCACAGAATGGGATTTCATAAATTCACTTGACTTCGACTCTCAATGCGGAAAAGAAGACGGAAAATTCATAAAATTGAATTATCTATCAATGCTGAAAAAGGTGAATCTCCAAAGGTTACATATATATCCATCGCTTGATCTAAATGAGATTTTGATGCTTGCCTATTTATTATCTTTTAAGCACGAACATATAAAAGAAATTGAGGAAGCTCGAGAACAACTCCAAACTACCTATTCATTAGCCAACAATGCAGACGTAATGCTGAGTCGGGCAGAGCAACTATATGCCCAGTGTCAGTTTAAGGATTGCCTTGAGATGACAACAAAGTATGCAGCAGAACCAAGAAATCGATTTTTTAAATTCAACATATTTTAAAATCCGATCAATCTTTCTTTAATACCAGAATTCTGGATATGGATACCCACAACCAAGCTTGCCTACCTATTCACATTGTCTGCCTCCATGAATTACGCGAGAAAAACAAACTTTTCCTGCTATCGCATGAGCTCGTGGAACATTACCCCGATGCAGCTGTCACTTGGTTTGGGGTCGGTTGTTATTACTATCTCATTAGTCAAAACGACGAAGCGCGGCGGTATTTTAGGTATGTTCATTTAATGTATAGCGAATGATATCCTTTTATTTTTGAAAAACTTGGAAAATTTAGAATGTTCATTAAATAAAAAATCCTTTGATATAGCAAGGCAACTAATATGGATTCGCGTTGTGGAGCTGCATGGGTAGGGTTTGGACATTCTTTTGCCGTAGAATCCGAGCACGACCAGGCTATCACTGCTTATTCTACTGCTGCGAGATTGTTCCAAGGGTAATGATATCAATTATTTATGTTTACTCTTTACTTTGAAATTTACAAGTATATTCATACAAAATTTTTGGAATTAAAGATCACATCTGCCTTCATTATTTATCGGAATGCAACATCTTTTGGCCAACAATTTTGTTGCTGCGGAAGAATATTTGTTCACTTCAGTACAAATATGTGGAGGTGATCCACTTGCTCTGAATGAACTAGGAGTTTTATGTTATCATAAAAATCAGTAAGCATGTGATTTTCTTCCCCTCGAGACATGATATGTTTCACGGTCTAAGCTTAATATTATTGAAATTTTTAGGTTAAATGAAGCAATTTCATATTTTGAACAAGCCCTTGAATTGGTTGAGGCCACAAAATCTCGTGCTCATGTATGGGAGACAACTTGGATGAATCTTGGTCACGCATATCGCAAAATGGCGTAAGCTAGATACCAGTCTGTCTTCATTTCCGCTATACCAGCCAAAGATAAGCCTATTTTCCCCATCTAATCTCTTCTCTTCTTCAAGCAAACTTGATATGGCAGAATCATATTTTCAAAAAGTATCTGCCATGTCACCTCCAAACGCCAGTGCTCTTTCGGCTATTGGATACATTTACCACATAAAGGAAAATTATCCTCAAGCGGCGATCTATTATCACGAGGTAAGTTAAGTTCATGCGTCCAAAAACTTGGCTTTTCAATCATATTACTTTTTCCAAATACAGGCCTTGGGAATTAGACCCTCTGACCCAATAACGCAAGATTTGCTCGGGAAATGTCTTGAAAGTATGGTTAAAACTAGGTCCTCTTCATTAGGTGAGTTCCTAGTGATTAGTTGAGTCCTCATCTTCTACTATATACTGTATTTATATTATTTCTAATAAGATCAACAAGAGAATATCGGTGTCTTAAGGTTCTGATAACAGATAATGCTGGCTAGTCTGGTTTTAGATTATATCAAATCCTTGTATAACTGTTTCGAATATTACCGAGAATTAGTATCAGCATAGGTAAGTTTGTATCTCAAATTAGTCTTTGCTGAAGGCTCACTCGACAATAGCTTAAAGACTTGAACTGGCCTAGGCGGGCCAAATTTTGGTCCAATCCATTTTCTTGTTCAGTTAGCTTAGTAATTATAAAAAATAACAGCTTTCCTATATTGTTTCATTTAAATATTTATTGTTTTGAATAGTTAAATATTCGAATTAAAAGATGAGATGTTGCAATAGTCATAAATTTGATTGAATGACTCAATATATTTTCACAATTATATTAGGTTGCAACGTCCAATTGCTTCCAAAATACCATGATTAACTATTACTTTACCAAAAAAATTCAAAAATTTTTTAAATATTTATATATTGTATGTTAAAATTAATGTTTATCTAATTTTTGGTTTTATAATTTATTTTATAACGGTAATTATTTATTGCTTAAATTTTAGAAACTTCTTTTGTAATGTGCTAACATACAACATACAATAAATGTGGCTCATGGGCTTTCTGCACGTGACCAACCCGAAAACTTCTTTTTATAATTATAATTATAAAAATATTTTATATACTATAAAAATGTTTTAATTAAAAATATACGATAATATTTTAATTTATATAAATAAATAAATAATTTTTTATTATTTTATAATTTTGATAATTTAATTAAAATCATTATTTTTTATTATGTTTTATCTGTTAAATAAACAAATTTGCTTGCAAATTCAAATTTTTAATAATAGCTAAAAAACAAAATACTTTTTTTAAAAAAGGTATTGATTACAAAAATTTAAATTATATATAATTTAATTATAATTAATTATAATTATTATTATTGCTTTAATTAAGTAATCTAACTATTATTTAAATTTATATAACAGAAAATATTACATATTAAGCACAATTTACATACTTTTTACATATAATTAATTATTTAAACTTATATTAAAACTATATTAACTAGCCAAATTAACAAACTTTTACATATATTTTATAAATTATATAAATTATATTTGTATTATTTTTAAATTAAAAGTAATTAACAAATAAAAACAGTTTTAAATATATTATAAATTTTAAAATTAATAACAATATATTATTACAACCAATAAGTTTTAATTTAATACCAAAAACATTTTTAATGTTATTAAAAATATATATTTAAAATATATTATAAAAAATTAAATTTTTTTTTAAAATTGTAAACTTAATTTTAATAATAGTATTTAAGAATTAAAATATAAAAAACTTATTATTATTATTTTATTTTATTTTTTTTATTAATAAGTATAGCTTAATTACTATCTAATATACAGAAACAAACCAAGTAATTATAATTACATGTAATTTATATACTTACTATATGTAACTAATTATTTAGATTAATTAAGACAATATTATATACTTATATAAATATTAGTATTAATATTTAGACCAGAAAAAAACAAACAAGCCTTGTATAAACCAAAACCAATAGTTAATAATTTAATAACACTAAGCAAATAAATTACTTTATCTAATAGAACACCAAACAACTTACATGAAACATATAATAAAATTTTTGTATTACCAACCAGACTATTTTTTTTATATTTGCTCTAAATTTAGATTAAAACAGTTATAACACATTATAATATTTCTTAGCCAAACAACAAATAAAATCAATTATAACCAAAACTGTCTTTTTCTTATTACTAAAAACCAGAATTATTTTGTCAATCCAATTCTTAAAAACAAAATTTTTATATAAGATTACATAAATATTAATGTTTAATATATACAATAAAAAAAGTATGTTTTTATCAAAAACTTCCACAATTTAGCAAATTTTAGCAGAACTTCAGATTGTACAAAAACATTTTTTAAATAAGTAAAAACATAATCTAACAATTTGATATTATTATACATCAAACATAAAACATTTAGATAATTTTTGTTATAAAGCTAACTATAATTAGCAATTTTTTATGAACTGTTTTTATTAAATATGTATAAAATACAGCTAAAGTCTTACTTATAAATTTCGAAAGCATATAAAAATTTGAATGCCAAATCATAACAGTACAAATTTAGTCTATTTTACAAACAAATAATTTATTAACAACTCTTAAACTTAAACTCATTTTTTACCAAGCATAACAAAAAGTTTGATAGATATTATAAATTAAATAACAAGTATTGTTTAAAACAACCAAACTATTAACTATAATAAATTTTTTACAAATACTAACAGAAAAAATTATACAAAATTATATTGTATTGCTAATAAAAGCATTGGCTTAATTATTACCAATATCTTTTAAGTGGCTCTTAATCTTTACTTATTATACAAAAATGTTTTTAAACTTAATTAAATTAGCCACATAATATTTTTTTATCCAATATTTGTTTCGAAAATCTGATAAATATTGTTTGAGCTCCAAAATACATGTATTTATAATAATTTGACTGTCTATATATAAGACTATTAAACAAAACAAAAAAATATATTTTAAAGCTAAAACAATAGTCTGTAATTTATTTATTGTCAAAAACAACAAATCATATACTTTAACATATATCTTTATGTTAATATCAGAAAAATAAGCTGCAATTTTACCAGTTATTTTTGTAGTATTCAACTTTTTTAGTAAACTATTAACATATATATTAATAGCTTTAGCTTATATTTTATATAAATGCTTTTAAACATCTGAAAATTTTTCTAAGCATAAAAAGTTCAAATAATCAGACTTAAAAACAGTTTTGTTATACTTAACAGAAGAACTGTTCATATAAACTGCAGTTTTTTTAAATTATAATAGTACTAAGTCTCTAAGACTTAATTTTTTTTAATAATAAAAAGTCTTTTAATTCATAATTAATCCATATTTATCCAACAATTTGTTTTTAAAGACAATATTTAAATATCTCAAAAAATAAATTATGTCAAAATAATAAAAATTATTCAAGATTTTAGACAAAGAAAAACAATTAAAAGACCTAAATATATTAAGTAAATTGTTTGTTATAAAAAACTTGGTCAAAAAATTTTTTATAAAATTTATTAAAAAATTGTTAACTGGACTGATCTTTAATTTAACTGAATACTACAGTAATTTTATAAATGCTCATCTTAAAATTTGTAAATCTAAAAAGTAATATATAAACAATTAACTAAGGATACTTGTAGTATTAGTAAACACAACTACTAAAGCCACTTTGTTCTTTATTTGTACTTGTTTAAAAAACTTTAATTTATATAGCAATAGATAATACAAAGTCTTATTAAGAAAAATTTTCAGTAAATTGGCTTTAGATTTAAGTTTTTTCTTATTATCACATTTTATTTTTGATATATACTTTTGAACACAAAACTAAATTATATGTAATAACCAATTATAAACTGTAAAATTGCTAAGACCAAATAAGAAAACTGTTTGTTTGGCAATGTTTTTTAAGAATTATATTTGAAAAAAACCTAATATTTACATATGCTTTAACAAGATTTAACTTAGATATATTATTTGTTAACAAAAAAATACCCAAATACTTATAAAATTTGTCATATTTAGCAATAAAAATCAGCTAATTACTAATGTACAAAGCAATATTCACAATTTTTTGGTTAATAAAAATTATTACTGTTTTGTTATTATTAATAAAAATATTATTAATACTAAAAAACTCTGTAACAATATTATTATTATTTTTTATTATTATGAATTTTACAAGTGAAGTCCAACCACTATTTAGTACATAAAATTAAACTAAGTAGATTAAACTAAATGCAGCTTACATACTGACTACATGTGGCCAGCCACTCAGACCAGACAAAACTACACTACATATCTATACTAATAAAAGCATCACCACCCAAATCTGAAAAAAATTGACACAATTTGCGTTTACTAAACCCAACAGCAAAAGATTTCATAATGCCAAGCATATAGACAATCCCAATTGACAACATAGACATTATACTGTGAAACAAGCCAAAAACCACATTAGTATTCCCAACTAAGCCAGTCTTCTTCATATTAATTCTATGCTTGGCTCTGGCAGCCCATATTCTAGCATAATACAACCCTGTTACAAATCTAACAAACTCCATAAGAGCCAGAGTAGTACTACCTTTCCTCTCAAAATTCAAAGCAGCTTTAGTATACCAATCTCTCATTACAAAACCTTTGCAAACAGCAGTATACAGACTTCCATCCAAAGAACATGCCGCAAGCAAGCACAAAATAGTGGAATTAAACAAACATGAAAGACTAAACAATGACACCCATTTTGCAGCAGTCTCAACCAAAATGTTTTTATGGAGACCATAGTTGCCATAACAAGTAAAATCATGATCTGAAAGCTCTACCTCACCACATAGCAAGCATAACATCCCAGGATAACTTCTGTCACACAATTTTTTTTTAATTACAACCAGTAGTTTTCTATAAACTGCTTTTATCAAATAAGTATGCAAATTGGCCAAATTTTTGCTAGTAAACTCTGAAAACATGTGTGAATTAGGGTGCCAAACCATCATGGTATGCCCCCAATCTATCTTTTCAATCATAGTACTTGGAACTATGTCAAAACCAGGACCAGTCTCCCAATAGGCACAGTAAATTAATTAGTGTAGATCATAAACAAAATGATGAGTATTGTCAGACACAACATTTTTTTTAGCAACCAAAAACTTCTTCTGAATTTTAACTGGCAAAGAAAAGAAAGAAGAAGTAGCAACACTTATCAGTGCATCAGCCTTAATATTACCAGACACACTTGAATAACTCTTAACTTTCACTCACTTAATTGAAATATTTTTAAACTTAAGGAAATTAACTATCTGCAATCTTTCAATCCAACATTGGTTATGGAAGTCAGACATAAATAAAGAGGCTTCAGATATACAGGCATTAATTGCCAATTGGCTATTTGAATACAAAACCACAGAGCAAGAAGATAAAACACACTCCAAGGCCAAAGCTATAGCCTACAGTTTAGTTAAAGTAGAGGACAAAAGCCCAGCCACCCTAACCCCAATACCCATGTCTGCAGCCAAAAAGTATACAGCTGCTCTATCTGTTACTTTAACAGAACCAACACCTTTTAGAAACCCATCCATGTAGACTTCAATGCAATCAGACCATACCTCCAACAAACTATCATGAACAAAAAAAAACTTTTCAGAGATCAGAACATTCATCACATTTTTCCCAAGGACAGCAACAGTCTCGACTTTTGAAAAAGCAGAATTGCTCATAAAATCAGATGCCAATATGAACTAATAAGGTACAAGGCCTCTTGGATCCAAACACTTCTACTGCCAAAATGTTTTTCAGTCCATTATTTTTCTTTTTTTGTCAAAAAGTCTGTTACCAAATACAATACTGAACTGTTTCAATAAAAAAACTGATTTATAGTACAAAAACTGGTTCAAAATACCAGACATTGGGAAAATACCAGGCTCATGAAAGGCACAAAGCAGATTGTTTGCTAATGATAACTCATTTGCCAAAAAAATTCTCACTACTCTCACCAAAAAATTATTTACAGGGTTAACACATAACCTAATAGAAAATTGCAGAGAGCTCAGAGGAGACCAACCCAATACTTGTAAATCCAGAAATCTATGATCAAACAAACATCTGAAAATGTCACGGCTATTGAAAAACAAAATTAAAGACACCAGCTTTCCCTTAGACTGCATCTGCTCAAAGGGCTTTAAACCATACAAAGATAGGTGATACAAAACCTCACTAGAGAAGTCACATGATAAACCAGCTTTGGTCTTAAGACCCTTCCTAATTATCATGTCTCACTTACAACACATGCCCAAAGAAATGAAACTAAACTGTGTGCAATAGCTAATAATTGGCTGCAAAACTACTAAAACCAAGTAACAATATTGTTTATCTGTGATAGCTTTCCTCAACACTATATTAAAAAAAAACCTGACATTTTTATGAGCTTGAGCCAAACTGAATATAGAGAGATCTTCAGTCAATAAAAAAATACCCAGATATCAGTATGATTCACTCTTTTTAGCAATCAAAATTGACAAGCCATTAATCAGCAGTGAAGCATTCTTAACACCTTGATTAATGAGAATAGCTACTATCTTGTCATTATTTATTAAAATGTTATTGACCACAAAAAACTCACTAGCAATGTTCAAAATATACTGTGTAGAAGCCTAACAGCTCCCAACCCAAATTGTATTATCTACAAAGACACCAACACCCAAAAAAAAAGTTTTTCCTTCAGTTAATTCAATTTTGCCAGATTTTGCCACAAACTTAGTATCTATTCTGTATCCATACAAGTGCTCATATCTTTTTACCTCACACAAAAGTGGATCATAAAAAATCTTCCAAAGTAGTGAAGAAAAAACTTCACTTTGGTCCAACTCATCATGCATCTTATAATCTACTGTGAGCCCAAAGTTAATCATTACTCTGTTAACCCTATTTTTATGAATGCTGCCAAAAAACTGGATGAACCACTTACACATTTTGATGTAATACAAGCTTGTCTGCAAATAATGCCAGCCTACCAAATCATAAGCTTTGCACATATCCTACAACATCAACTAAAGTTCTCTATTCTTTTCTATGGCATTCTCAACAACAAAACCAATTGCAAAGATAAGAGACTAGATAGAAATACCCTTCAATACCAAAAAATTATCACCACAAAGAACATCAAATTTGCTACAAGCCAAAGATATTTGGTTGGAAAGAATCTTAGATAAAATTTTACATGCAGTATTAATTAATGCAATAGGCCTAGTATTTGTCAAAACACCATTTCATTCATAAGACTTTGAGATCATCAAAACTCATGCTCTTTTTCAGGCAGCTGGAACTGTGTCCAAACTTAAACACAAATTCAGCAGCTCCAAAAAACAGACTAACATCTTCCCACCACAATGTTTCCAAAGTTCATTAAGTATTCCAGACAAACCAGTTGTTTTACTATTAGGCAAGCCATCAATAACCAAAAACAATTCTGCTATAGCAATCACTTTCATTATATTGGAGAAGACATCATCATCTACATAATCCAGAGACATGTATTGATGAGACTACAGATCAGGCATCTTGGGGAGCACTGACCACATCTTTGTCTATCTTTCTATAATCTTGTCAATTTTAAGTTTTACTTTCTTAGGTTCTACTATCATCACATTGTCTACCATTAAATAATCCAAAACCACCTTGTAAAATGAGCATTCCAAAATGCTCTTAATCATCTAATCTTTGTCAAAACAGAAGTTCTCCATATGCTGGTTAATACCCTTCCTAATATTAGCATCTTCAGCCAATTTAGACTCAAAATACTTAGACTTCCAATATTTCTTCTTTACTATTGACAAATGTCTAACTAAATCACTCAAACCAACACTATTTGAAATTATGCCAACAATCTTAGATGCTTCAATACCATTAATAGATGTTCAAACCTTAATAAGATGATTAAAATTTAGAATTCCAACATTCCACAATCTTAGTAATAAGCAGCTTTAGCTTATGAAATTTTGATGATTGTTTGTTTCTTGAACAATCATATACACTATACCAGCTCTTAAAAAACATCTCAGTTGCAGTTTGCACTACAGCACCCTCCAATAGACTTCACATTATATCCAAGTCACTAGTGTTTTTTGTGACCTCAAATTTGTTCAAACTGGCCAACAATACAGCAGAAAAACACTTTTTGAAATGCAACCACTGAACCTTATCAGCATTCTCCAATTTGAACTTCTATTGATCTCAGTTGGCTTGCTTATGAGCACTGATAAGACAAGTATCTAGAAGTCCACCCAAACCAATTGAGACTAAAACTAACTTATGATCTGTATCAAAAAACCTAGACACATTGTTGACAATATGCAATGCAACTGCAGACACTAAGTTTCCACTCACAAAGATAAAATCTATAACTCTTTTGGCACCCCTAGAATTGTCCCAAGTAGGAGCATTGGCCAATGCATGTCTATTGAAAGTATTGACTAGACTCAAATCTAAACAGAATCTGAAACTAGCATTTTTTTTAGATTTATTTTCATTAAAATTACTGCCCAAAACCACAAAAGAGCTAGAATTTACTGCCCTAGAAACCATAGAATTAATATTAGCAGCTTGGCCAAAATGCATACTGGCAGATACATCAGCATAAAGATCCAAGATTGTAACCAAAAGCTTGTTTCTAAACAAAAAGCACACAGAAATTAAATGACCAGAAATTTTTTTCACTTTTGACACATGTCGAGCCAAAGAATTGTCCATGATTACAGCAACTTCAACACCACAAAAACCAACATCCAAACCAGTTATGAAAACTTGGACATCAGCAAACTTATTTATAATCCAAGGCCTAATGTTAGACCTCAATTTTGTCTTAGTAACAATAGAAATCACATTACCCAAATCCTTATACCATCAAACAATGTCATCCTGTTTAGCCAAATTTGTCATGTCCCTAATATTACATGTGACCATTCTCCAAACAAGCTCAATCATTGATGCAAACAATGTACCAAGAAGCCTGTATTTACACACAACAGATCTAATTTTCCCAAAATTGAGCTGATAGAAACTTCAAGAGCTATCATCTTAAATTCTAAACCACCAACTTTAGAAGTAAGAACTTTTGAACTACTCAAACCCAAATCTACAGTTTTGCCTTCAACATCAGAAGATGAAGGAGGAAGAGAAGACAGTGAAATATCTAGAATCATATAAGCATCTGACATCAACACCACAGAAGCAGGAACAATTGGAGATTCAACTTTGAAGGCAGGCACCAGGGGCACCAGTTTCACACCATTCAACCTGCACAATATACTTGATACTTAATTAGCTAGCAATTTCAAGGAGCATTCCAGTAAAGCCAGATGGCTATTAATTGAGGAACTATCATAATCAACCAGTGTGCATCTTTTATTATGCAAAACTCCACCAGAAGGAAAACCAGACTCAGAACCAAAATTGAAATGAGAACCACCTAAAGAAAAAGAAGCAAAAAAAACCATTTGTGCTTAAGACTTGCCACCAAAGGCAACAGAACAGGAGATAGAAACATGCTTTTTCATGTACAGTTTTGCCAGTTGAAAACAATGCACTTCAGAAGCAACCCTTTTAACAGACTTTAGAGGCTTAGTGTTAGATGTAGTTGTTGCATTACACTTCATAGTAGAATGATCAAAACACCCATAATTCTTACAGCAAACCAAATCCAATCTAGTCCAAGAGAGTTTAATACCACCAAATATCAGCTCAGTGTAATATGCAGACTCCAAATCCTCTTCAAATTCAAAACCAACCACAGCACAGTGAACTTGGTTACCAGAATTCAATAAACAATTAATGATGTAAGTTTTTTCACCAGCTCTATCCAAGAGGATGCCCAAATCATGAGCAGTTGTTCTCACTGGCAAAGTGAACAGCAAAGCTCTGAACTGATCTCTTGATGCCCAGATATTGTGATCTCCCATAGCTATAGCCACACATACTAAATCTTTGCCAATCAGAAAAGACCATTTAGCAGCCAGTTGTTCAGTCTAACTTAGCTTAGCAAATTTCACTACAGCTTTTTGCCACATTCCTATTAGTTGAATTTTGATTGACTTAATATTACCAAACTTGGCTAATGCAGTGATGATCATTTCTTTTGGTGTGTTCATGAGAATTTTTTTGATGATCACTGTCTGATCTAAACGAATTTCTTGTTTTTTGAGATTGCTGTTTATGTCAATCCTCTTTTTCCTGGCCAATGAAGCGACCATTTCTATGTTTTTTTTGGAAGTAAAAGTAGATTGGATAATTCCTTCAAATTTTAAGAGAGTAGTGGCCCTCCCAAAACCATTGACAGATGAAAAATTTTTTCTAATCAACTGAGTTTTTGCCATTGCAGATTTTTTTTCTACAGCTGAAAGATTAATATCTAAAGCAAACAACTTCTTAACTGACACTTCTACAGGAGTTTTGATAACTTTTGGGTTAACTCACTTTTTGTTAAGAGAAATAAGCAAGCAAAAGGAGAGAACAACTTTATCATCATCCATACAAAAATTGGAAAAACTGAGTGGAAAACCAAAAACAGCACCAGTATTAATCTGTTTAGCCTTGGGTGTAGTGGCAGCCAAGCCCAAAAGAAATCCATCATTCACATTAGACATGCTAACATTCTTATAATCACCAGATAAACTTTTCACATCAGAATATACATTATCACCAGACCCAGATTTACTTAAGGAGATATTTCTTTTATCACCAGAGTGTTTAATATTACCATGAATGACTTTCTTTTTCTGAGAAAAAAAACCACCAGCAGGATCATAAAAAGCACTCTTGGATGCTTTCTTCTTAGACATAATGTCACTTATAGTAGTCTTCAAATTCTCGAAAAATGGGTTATTATTAAGTAAAGAAATATTGATGTAGACTAAAAAAACAAAAAACTTTTTTTTCAGAAAATGCACTTTTTGAGGATTTTTGGAGGTAAGAGAGAAAAAAGTTTTATTATTATTATTATTATTATTATTATTATTATTTTGCAAGTTTAATGAGTACAGTCCAACCACTATTTAAGTACATAAAATCAAAGGAGATTTCAAATTAAATGTGGTTCATGCTTTTTCTACATGTAACTGGACACTCGGCCCAATCAAGACAGCACTATACACATGCAGGAACTATTAAAGATATACTATTCAAAAAACTAAAGTCCAGCCTAGTGAGGCAAAGACACAAACTGAAACACATATGAATACCCAGCCTGAAACCAAAGTTGCAGATAACACCAACATCTTACAATTCTGGCAAACCAACAATTGATAACACGGCCAATCTGTCATGTGGCAAAAAATTGTGCTTCTTATAGAAGGCTTTTAATTTAGCAGCAGGCATCCAGATATCAGATCTGTAACTCTCAGCAAGATTATGGACCAGCTTGACTATTAAGCTGCTGCCAGAAGCCAAACCAAGACACAAAGCAGCATCTGACACCCAACTTTTTAGTACAAACCCCTTGGCCAACAACATGTAAAAGTCATCAGAAGATCCAGTCTCACACAAAAATTGCATTACATTACCATCTACAGCAGACACTCCAGCCATCTTACACTACTCCACACCAATATTCGACAATATATTCAGCCTAGCAGCATCATCATGTTTACACAAAAACAAGTGATCAGAATCCTCAACCACTTCACACCTAATGCACACTACACTAGAATATTTGTAATCATACAATCTTTTCTTCACAGCGACTGGCAGGCAATGATGCAGAAACTTCATAAGGTAGAATCATAGAGAAGCAGAAAATGAGCCAGTATAACCAAAACAAATCTCACTATCTGGATGCCAGACACTGAAGGACTTAGAAGAGTCAATGTTGCCAGCAAAATTAGCACCAACAATGTTGGTGCCAAATTTGGACTCCCAACCAATAAAATTGACAACATTGAACAAATTTCTAATAAAATGATGCACATTTTCAGAAACAGATCTATTCTCAACACTAAGGAAGCAACATAACATGCTCAGAGATAACACAAACTTAGACAAGGTTGCCGCATTCACAAAAAAATTTGCATGCTCATTTTCAATGATGCCTGAATGTTCTTTGACTTTCCTCCACATAACTGACAAATTCTTATCTGAAATAACTTGACAAATACACTCTTTCTCAATCCAGCATTTGCTTTGAAAATCAGAACCAAAACCACCCACTTCAAACTTGCATATATTCAACAAAGTCTGACTGTTCATAAACAAGATAACCATGCTAGAGTCAAAAACACACTCCAATGCTAAAGCAATGGCCTGTAGCTCCATCAGCATAAAGAACAGTAAACCAAGAACTCTCATACCAATGTTCACGTCAGCTTTTGAAAAATAAGCTGCTGCACCACCACAGGCATTTATAAACCCCAAACTTTTGACAGAACCATTCATGTACACATCAATGAATCTATGCTCAAAGGCAAGCAACTGCTTAGAAACAAAACCAGTATTACAAACAACATTGCCAGAAGCAAGACGAGATGCCACAACCATGTCATTGTTCAAACTGCCACACTTAATAAAATCAGAGATGAAGACAAACCAGATAGAAATAGGATCTTTGGAATCAAGCCTTTTCCATTTGTGAAAAGTGTTCCAAGTGAAACACTTGCTGCAATGATCCAACAGTTGGTTGGCAAAAATGAGACCATATTTCCTAAGAAACTTTCTCACACCCAGATAACTACTCACACCTAAAACATCCAGGATTGGCACACCAGACCCAGTTTTAAAAATGTTAAGAAGAATACCACACAAGGAAGTGTTGCACAAAGTGAGAGCGTGCGTAGCACCAGCCAAAAAACAATTCAAAAGATTAATCGGTAACATGATCGGAAAACATAGAGGGTGCCAGGACATCCAGCTGGCTGCCTGTAAGTCCATCACTCTATGGTCAAGAAATCTGCTGAGAGTCTCACTCGTATTGTTAAAGTTGACCAGATTGGCCATCAAATTTTCAGTAAGCACCTGTTCAAAAGGCTTCAGGCCATACAACTTGGGATGATGCAGTGCCATGCTAGGAAAGTCCTTAGGCAAATTTGCTTTGAGCTTAAGACTCCTTCTTAACAACTTGTCCCATTTTTCACAAACACTCTTAGAAGCAAAGCTAAACTGAAGTCTATAGCAAACAATAGGTTGTAGAACAGCAGAAACCAAATACAAAAATTGTTTTTCAGTAATTGCTTTTCTCAGAACCACATTTGAAAAAAATCTGACATCGGCATGAGCTTTGGCTAGACTCAACTTGGACAAGCTCTCAGTAGACAAAAAAATTCCCAAATAATGATAAGATTCACTTCTCTTAGCCACTGAAATTCTTGACCCACTAATGGATAACTCAGCCTTCTGGACACCTTGGTTAATAGGAATGGCAACAGTTTTATCAGTATTTATTGAAATATTATTAATAGAAAAAAACTTACTAGCTATGTTCAAAATGTTTTGTGTTGTCATCAAGCAGTTTTCAATCCAAATTGTGTCATCAACAAATGCACCTACTGCGAAGAAAAAAGTTTTGCTATTATTTAGATCTGGCCTACCAGACCTAGTGTAAAAATTTGAGCACATTCTGTAACCATACAACTGTTCATGCTTTTTAACTTCACAAAGCAATGGTGTTACAGGTGACTATTTCTGATGTTGAATTAGATAACAAACCTGTAACTTGGTGCTCAAATCTAGTTGCAGTTGATAGTGATCTGAAGGTTTGTGTCTAACAGGTTGTATCCGAAAAGTTTGGTTGAGTTCTTTGTATAATGAACAGAGATTCAATGGTAATAGTTTTATCTATAGCTTCCTGAAACCGCAGTTTCGTCAATTTCTTTCTTAGCTTAATAGCTGGTATTCCTCCTGATAAGCTATCCTTAATCGAGTGTTCAACCCTTATTTCTGGGTCTTTTACCAGTTATGTTTATCTTGATGTTAGTACTCCATGCATTAATTCTCAATAGAATTAGTAAACAACAATAAAATCAAAGCAAAAAATAAAGAAAAAAAAAAAAAATAAAGAAAAAAAAAAAAAAAAAAAAAAAAAAATAAAGAAAAAAAAAAAATAAGCCAAGGCAATTTACAAGTTAGTATTCCGTCAATAGCCATGATTAAGAGCTATTGTTCTAGTGTGGTTAAGTATCAATTATTATCAACATGAAGTGTTGATAGTGGCAGTAGGTTTGAGATAACAAACAGTTATTTATTTGTGGTTTGGAAAGTTGTCTAGATGAAATATAAACTGAAAGGTCTGTCTTTTTAGCTTTTAATCCTACTGCTATATATACATAATTGAGATTCCTCAATTCCTTAATTCTTCACAACAGGAATCTTGGAATTCCTGGAATCCTGCAATTCTTTTGAGAGGAATCCTGGAATTCTGGAATTCTGCAATTCTTTGTAAGAATCCTGTAATTCCTGGAATTCTACAATTCCTAAGAGAAATTCTGGAATTCCACATTTTACTACGTCTACTTCTGATTGGTTAATAACTATGCTAATATATATTCCCTATATTTCTATGAGTAACATTATTTCCTTTTTTTAATATTAAGCTCTGTCGAAATCTAACTTTGTTAATTCCTTTTCTTGAAGTATTTTCTGAATTTCATTTTTGAGAATTACTTGTGTTATTTAAGTCTATAATTCTTTAAATTAAGCATTGGTGATCTTTCCTAATTAATTACTGGTAACCATATTCATTGCTTTGTTGAGTAAGATTTCTGGTCGATCCTGAAATGCTGTGTATATTTGGTATATGGCTTGGATCTATGTGGATAAGTTGTTTTTTCTCACAAAATGTTCTAATTGTTGTAGTATTCTTGTGTCGAATAATTGCTTTGTTTTATCTGTATATAGATTCTAGATATTTATGTGTTGTCCCAAGTAAAAATAACAATAGTTTCTTAGAAATTGTT
>JAAOMT010000697.1:825151-909478 GCA_016748015.1 Geosiphon pyriformis
ATACTGGAGCTTGAATAAGCTTTTTTCTTAAGATGTCAAATGCTTCTTGCTGGGTTTCAGTCTATTCATACTTTGCATTTTTGGTTTGAAGATCATTGAGTGGTTGTGTTATCTTTGAAAAGTTTTTTATGAAGCGTCTATAATATCTCACAAATCCCAAGAATAATTTCAGCTCGGTTATGTTGGTTGGTATTGGAAAGTTTTTTACTATCTCTATTTTCTCCAGATCTGTTTTTATGCCATCTTTGCTAACTATGTGTCCCAAGAATTTTAGTTCTGTTTTGCCAAAAAAACACTTTGTTGCATTCAATTTTAATCTTGCTTGTCATAGTCTTTCAAACACTTGTTGGAGATAATGTAGATGATCATCGAATGTTTTTGAGAACACATTGGTGTTATTCAAGTATACAACTACTGATTTCCACAATAAGCCAGTATACACGATTTTCATTAGCTGTTGGAATGTAGCTAGAGCATTGGTTAAGCTGAATGACATAACTTCAAACTCAAAGTTTTTCTCTCTTGTGGTGAATGCTGTTTTTTTTTTGTCGGCTAGATCCATGGCTACTTGCCAGTAACCACTATCTAAGTCTAATATTGAGAACTATTTGTTTTTATCAAAAGCATCAAATAGTTCTTGTATTTGTGGAGTTAGATAGCTGTCTCCATAAGTTACACTATTGAGTTTCCTGTAGTCTACATAAAATCGGATTTTTTCATTCTTCTTATAGACAAGTACTACTGATGATGACTATGGGCTTATTGATGACTGAATTAACCTATTGTCAAGCATTTGGTTGATTTCTTGACAGATAATTTCATGGCTGGCTAGTGGTACCCTATATGCTCGCTGTTTGATTGGCATTGCATCTCCAGTCTTAATCTGATGCTAGATAATATCAGTTCTGCCAAATTTATTTTCACTGGTAAAGATGTCATTGAAATTATTGAGTAATATCTTTAGTTGCATCTGTTGAAGTGGGTCTAGATTTCCCATGTTCATCTGTTCTAATTGTTCTGGCTGTAACAGATAATATTTGTTTTGTCTATAGATGGTTTGTAATGTAATGTCCACATATCCACAAAGCTGTGAAAAATCTAAAATGCTGCTTGGTGCTTGATCTTCAATTTCTGTGGTTAAATATCCAAGAGTGGTTCCTTCCGGTATCTCTACAACATTTCCAGTATTGTTGTAGATGGAAATTTTGATATGGTTATGGCTTTTGGCTGGTATGTGTAAAATTGATAAGTCCAATTTCTCCTAATTCACAAAGGGTTGCTTCTGCTTTAAAAATCTGTTCTTGTTCCTTCTTTCTTTTTTCTATTGCTAACATGTATTGACTATATTATAGAATAGAAATTGTTTGACTGGTTGAGATAATTTCTCTTTGGCCAATAATTTCTTCCTCCACCATATTGACTGGTACATCTATTCTACCTATTGATCCAAATCCCTGTATCCCTCTCATGGTTATCCCTAATTTTTTTCTATTTCCCACTGAAACTAACTGAGCAATTTTCACCAGAGGCAAGAATATTGTCTGTGCTATCCTTTTATTTGGCTCTATAACATAGGCCTTTTCTGAGTCATTTTGTAGCATAGCAATAATATTTCCTACATATCCTGCATTAATTATTTCTCTTCTAATGTTTATTCCCTTTTTTGCTAAACTACTCCTAGATGCTAATTGAACTATTGTTGTTGCTGGAATTTCCAGTACTATTTTTAGATCAATACAAGTGCGTGAATGGGGTTCCAATTTGATGGTGTCTTTTCCTGGATATCTCAAATCAAATCCTGCATTAGTATCATGCGCACATTCTGGCATAATACTTTCATCATTATCATTGAACCATTTCAGTTCTTGCTTTTTGGTGAGATTAGGAAGTGTGATATATTGTTTGTAGTTTGAATCAGAGTTGGAATCTGAGTTGGAATCATTGTCATAGCCATTTTGAACAGAGCTGGAATTATTATTTTTGTTATCATCATTGTCAGAGTTTGAATCAGAGTTGGAACTCGATTCCAATTCTGATGTGCAGTTGTTAATTGGTTCTTCTTCTTCGGGGATTGTGTAGATCATGTATGGTAGTGGATTGTAGATGAGATCACAATCATCACAGAATTGGAAGTCACATGGAATCAAACAGTGATCACATAATCAGGTGTTAATTTCTTCTAAGCGTTGCTCTTGCTCTTTTCTCATGAGTGCTAGATTCTAATAGTGTT
Organism: Geosiphon pyriformis; assembly: GCA_016748015.1. NCBI lineage: Eukaryota > Fungi > Glomeromycota > Glomeromycetes > Archaeosporales > Geosiphonaceae > Geosiphon > Geosiphon pyriformis. The sequence goes on from JAAOMT010000697.1 coordinate 827,382, forward strand.
CATGGAATTCTTCTGGGCTGTTTTCTAAGTCAATAAAGGTGTCCAGGTTGAGAACCAAAACAATGTCTGTTGGTTTTAGAGGGTTATTTTTGATCTCCAGAATTTCACTAGACAAAGCGCCTTTTACTTTGGTGTTGACCATTTGCCAAATCTCATCTTCATCATGTAGATAGCTGTCTAAGTGGAATATAGCTCAGTGCCATGCTGCTGTGATGAGCATACCACAACTCACCCAGTCACTGATGAGGATCGTGTATTGGCACAAAGTGTTGTACATTCTTTTTCGACCAGAAATGTTGTTCTATATTCCTTCATCGAGTAATTGTTTGCCGCAAGTAAGACATGATTTGTTGTCCCACTTGCCTTGTCTTTTTGGGTAGCCATATCATTCCCTATGGCAGGACTTACAATAATAATGGGTTTGCATCCAGTAGTTTTTGTCTGGCACTACCCAAGCTCCCATTGAAGACAGTTTCTTCTCACAGTTCTTGTATTTGAGAAGTATATATGGCGGCTTTTTTATTGGTTCATGTGAGTATTTTTTTTTCTAGCCACTAGTTATTTCTTCTGCAGTGATGGTTTTTTTAGGTATGTTTTTTTCTCTTCCTTTTCCTTTTTCTTTGTTCTTTTCTTTCCAATCTAGAATTGGTGGCATCTCACTTTGGTTGTTGTCAGTCCAAGTGTCGATGGTGGCTTCCCAGGTAGATTTTTTTCTTTGTTTCTTCTTTTCATTGTCATTGTTGTCCCAGACAAATATTGGCAGCAGTTCATTGTGGTCGACATTGGTCCACAAGACTTGGTATGCTTCTTAGGTGGGTTTCGCTTTTTCTTCCTCGAATTCGATAAGTAGTGTTGATGACATGGTGATGGGCTTGAAGTGGCCACACATGGCTGGTACTCATGTGTGTTAGCCATTCTGGCTAAGCTGGAGCTTTTGGGTGTTTCAATCTAGGGTCGTGTTGGTTTTGGACAGCCAGTTGTTCCCAATGAGTGCTTGGTATTGAGTGGCTTCCATGATGAGTACTTTGATTGGTACTATGATGCTGTTGACTTCTATGGGGAAATTATTAATCTCTCTAATGGGTGTTTTGGTCGCTCCATCGGCTGTAATAATCCTGATGCTGGCAGCACAATTAACTTGGTGACCTAATTGATCCATGAGTTGTCTTGTGATAATGCTGCCAGCTGATCCACTATCTAGAATCAGTTTGATGGAGTGACTATCAACTTTCACATCAGTGTACATCACGGTGATAGGTTTTTCTTCGAGTGTTGCTCTACTGAACAAAGGTGGGTTGATGGTTTCTTCCAATTTGAAAGAAAAGATGACTGCAAGAGATTTATTTTCGGTAACCATTGCTAGTAGAATATTGTTAGTCAGTGTTGTTTAGAGTGAGTTGGATTCCGAGTTGTTGGTGGCAGTATCTTCTGGGGTAACCAGAAGACTTAAATAGTTCTGGAAATTCGGATTTTGGGTGAAACCAGTACCTGGATTTCGCTGTCAAAAGCCTGATGATTAGTAAGAGGAGCTGGGGATCAGTTGATGAACAACTATTGCCAATCTCCAGTTTTAAGTGATTCTAAGTCTTGGGTTTCCTGATGTCATTTGAGTGGGATTTTGGAGTGGTGTTTGAATTGGTTGTTGGGGCTGATAAATTATTTGGGAGTGTGGCTGATAAATTACTGGTGGCTGTAATTGATAAATTGGAGGTTGATATACTGGCAGTTGATAGATTGGTTGCTGCATCATTGGCAGGTAATTGGTTTGATATTGGTCTTGATTTGGGTAGTAATTCTGAGTCTGAAATCTGTGATCAGGGTTTCAATATTGATTTCCTAATCATGAATTGTTGCTATAAAATCAACAATCGGCTCTAATGTAACCTTGTTTACCACAGTTGTGGCAAACATGTGTTTCTGGCTGCCATGGCTGATTGGGTAATGATAATGATGATGTTGATGAACGTGGCTGATTTTGGAAACGATTCATGTTTCCTGAATTATTGTGTTGTTGTGGTGGTTGATAGATTACACAATTGTCAGTTAAGTATCCCTCTAGTTTCTGATTAATTGTATCACTGAATTGTTTCAGTTTGGAATCCAAGTCAGATGATCTGTTCATTACTAAATTTACAGTTTGGGCATGGTTGGCTTCTAACTCAGCTGCTTCAAAATCTCTGGCATGGGTAATGGCAGTTGGGAGGTCAATTGGATGCATTAAATGTACTTGCTGAAGGATGCTACTGCGCAATCCTCTAATGAACTGGTTCAAGATCTGTGGCACTGTAAAGTAATCAGCTTGGATTGCCTGAATTTGGCGCAGATTTCTATGAAAGTGTCCCAAGTAAGTGGTGACTGCTTCTGTGTCCCCTTGTTTGATGGTAATGAATGTGTTGGTCAAGCAATTGATACTATTGTTATTATTAAAGTATCTCAAGAATTCTGTTTTGAACTCATTAAAGATTTGTGGTTTGGCAGTTAGGCTTTAATACCACGAGTTGGTGGTATCTTTGAGAAAATAAAGGATTACTTAAAGGGTTTTACTATCATTCTATTCATTGGCTACTATGGCTTTTTCAACATCATTGAGCCATATTTGGGCGTCGTCCTCTTCACTGGTAAAATTGTCAAGTTTTGCAATTGGTGCGTAGGCCATTGGATCTAAGTTGGGTTGTTGTGGTAGTAATTGAAGTGGTTGTTGTTGCACAGGTTGTTGGGGTGATAGTTGAAATGGCAGTTGTATGGGTTCGGCTATTGGATTAATTGGTGGTTGATCAATGATGATTACTGGAGGTAAGTTTTGTTGATTTATTAAATCAGGGTTTCAATTATCCTGAGTTGGCAGTGTCTGAATGTTTGGAGTTTTGATTTCCAGATTTTCTTGGTTTAGATTTTGCTGGGTTTGAAGATTCAGGGTTTCAAATTCCGGGTTTTCAGTAATCAGGTTCTGGTAAGTGAATTCTTGATCTTCAGCTTCTTCTTCTTCCTTTTCTTCTGATTCCATTACTTCCCACAGATCAGAAATTCTGAAATCTGGAGGTGGTGGTGGTGATTGGAGTTCTGATGGTGTTGATAATCATGAGTTAAATCCTTCAAAATACACACCATATGGTCCTAATAACTCTGTTTTTCTTTGTTTACTTTGAAATGGGAATCATCCAAATGCTAATGTCATGTTTGATGTGGCTGCGCCAATAGATGTAATATTAATGGCACTTCTGAATGTATAGTAGTATAATGGATTAGCTAGGGACTCAATTCTTGTTTTCTTCCAAGTAGGTGGTTGTATTCTATTGGGTGTTACTGCTGGTGTTTGCAGTTTTCCTTTGCCTTTGCTCGTGTAAGTAATGGGGTATCTTTGCTGTGTGTGGTGTTTAATTTCTTTGTTGATTTCCATAATGATGAAGGCAAAATTGTGATTTGTTGGCAGATTGGTATTTTGAATTAATTTACTATAAAAGACTTCTCTTGTCAATTCAATATTTACTGGTGTTCTTAACAGATAAGCAATTCTTTCGTTGATGTAAAAATTGAAAGCTGATTCCATTGATATGTGGTTGTGATTTAATCCCAAATGTTGACAGTAGTGTTGAAATAAAGATTTCACAAATCCTAAATGGTTTGCTCTTATGTTTTCTGATTCTGCCACTTTTAGATTTGTGTTGGTGCTGGTTCTCTGTAGGATTATACCTCACAGAGAGCACCAAATATTATAGGTGACTATTTCTGGTGTTGGATTAGATAACAAACCTGTAACTTGATGCTTAAATCTAGTTGCAGTTGATAGTGATCTGAAGGTTTGTGTCTGACAGGTTGTATTTGAAGGGTTTGGTTAAGTTCTTTGTATAATGAACAGAGATTCAATGGTAATAGTTTTATCTATAGCTTTCCAAAACTGCAGTTTCATCAATTTTTTTCTCAGCTTGATGGCCAGTATTTCTCTTGGTAAGCTATCCTCAATCAAGTGTTCTACCCTTATTTCTGGGTCTTTTACCAGTCATGTTTATCCTGACGTCAGTACCTCACGCGTTAATCCTTAATAGAGTTAGTAAACAACAATAAAATCAAAGCAAAAAATAAAAAATAAAATAAAAAATAAAGAAAGAAAAGAAATAAGCCAAGACAATTTGCAAGTTAGTATTTTATCAATAGCCATAATCAAGAGCTATTGTTCCAGTGTGGTTAAGTATCAATTACTATCAACATAAAGTGTTGATAATAGCAGTGGGTTTGAGATAACAAACAGTTATTTATTTGTGATTTGGAAAGTTGTCTAGATGAAATATAAACTGAGAGGTCTGTCTTTTTAGCTTCTAATCCTACTGCTATATATACATAATTAAGATTCTTTAATTCCTCAATTCTTTACAACAGGAATTCTGGGATTCCTGGAATCCTGCAATTTTTTTGAGAGGAATTCTGGAATTCTGGAATCCTGCGATTCTTTGTGAGAATTCTGTAATTTCTGGAATCCTGGAATTTCTGAGAGGAATTCTGGAATTCCACATTTTACTATGTCTACTTCTAATTGGTTAATAACTATGCTAATATATATTCCTTATATTTCTATAAGTAGCAATGGGTCGTAAAAGATCTGCCACAGAAGTAGTGAAAACACTTCCTCTTGATCTAGACTATTATGCACAATATAACCATCAGACAGACCAAAGTCCATCATAACTCGATTGCATCTTCCATTGTGTATACCACCAAAAAAGTTTATGAAGTGGGAGCACATTTTGATCCTGATTAGACTGTTTTGCAAATGGGCCCAACTAACAGAGTCATAAACTTTGTGTATATCTTGAAGAACCAACCACAACTCTCTATCTTTCTCCAAAGTATTTTCAACAATTGAGCCAACAGCAAAAATTGGGGATTGTGTGGAAGTGCCATTCAATACTGAGAAGTTGTCACTCTACAAAACGTCAAACCTACTATAAGCCAAAAAAATTCTGTCTGAAAGAATTTTAGACAAAATTTTCCAAGCGGTCTTAACCAGTGCTATTGATCTAGTGTTGGTGAGAGTGCCTTTCCAATCATATGGTTTAGGAATCATGGAGATCCAAGATTTTCTCCACTATATAAGAACACTACTAGATTTTAAACACCTATTGAGTAAACTCAGAAGACTATTGAGAACCAGAGAACCATTGTGTTTCCATAGTTTATTGGGAATTCCAGAAAGTCTAGCAGTCTTGCCATCAGACAATTTCTTGACAACCACCAAAAGTTTGTCCAGACTAATATCACTCATGATTCCTGAGAATACATTATTGGCAATGTAATTCAAAAGAATGTATTGGTCAAGCCACCGAGCCGGGAGGACACCAGAGACTAAGCACTTTCTTGTCTAACTTTTCTGAAAGGCCAATCTAGAATGCTTTTTATCATTTTCCCCTTATCTGAACAAAAATTTTCCATATGCTTTGCCACAGCCACTCTAATGAACTCATCTCTAACAACCCTGAATTCATGATATTTGGATTTGTGATATCCTTTTTTAACAACTGAAATGTGATGTACAATGTCCTTAATCTTAGTGTTCCCATTAATTATACTTTAATTCTTGAATGCTTCAACATTGTCTAAGTCTGTCCAAGTGTTAACTAAACAGTCAGTCTTCAAACTTAGGCCAGTTTTCATACTATTGACAATCTTGGACATTAGCAGTTCTAACCCATGAAATTTTAAAAAGGTCTTGTTCCTTACACAATCAAATTCACTATACCAGAGTTTAAAGAAAATTGCATTAGCAGAACTAATTGTTATTTCCTTGAGAACATTCCATATGTCATCTAAATCACCACAACTTTTTGCATCATGAAATACAACTAACTTCTCCAAAAACTTGACTGAAAAACATTCCATAAAATGCCCCCAGCCATCAGCATCCACATTTTTCAGCTTGAATTTCCAGTGATCTATATTAGCATGCTTATGTATGCTGGCCAAACGCATGTCTAAAAGACCATCCAAGCTCACTGAAACTGAAACAGCTCTATGATCAGTGTCAAAAAACTCAGTCACAAATTCCACTTTGTTGCTGGCCACAGCTGAGATTAGACTTTCACTAACAAAAACATGGTCAATGATCTTCTCAATACTTCTCAAATTGCTCCACATAAAAGCTTCAGCCAAAGAATGTCCACCAAAAGAATTGACTAAACCTAGACTTGAACAGAACCCAAAACTCACACTTCTTATTGATTTGCCCTTGTTGAAATTACCTCCCAAAACAACAAAATTATTAGAATTAACCATCCAATCAATGAAGAAATTAATACTGGGTGCCTGTCCAAACTGGTCACCAGGAAAAGCACAAGCATACAAACCAACAATTGAGACTGATACTTTGCCTTTGAAAAGAAGACACACCAAAATAACATGACCAGGGACCTCCTCTATCTTGAAAACATGTTAAGCTAGAGAACTGTTCATAATTATTGCAACCCCAGTCCCAAGATACCCATTATCCAGACCAGATATAAAAATGCACACATTATTAAATTTGTTTATAATCCATGGTCTAATGTTAGACCTCAATTTTGTTTCTGTAACTATAGACACTATATTACCAGACTTTTTGTGCCAACAAATAATGTTATTCTGCTTAGTAAAGACATTAAGACCCCAAATATTACACATAGCAAACTTCTATACCAACTCCATCATTAAGAAAAAAGAGCAAAAGAAACTAAACCAGCATTGTTGATTTTGGCTGAGAGGCCCATAACTGTGATTGAAAGATTTTTCAGAGTATCTTCCATCTTAGAAACAACTGAAGCATCAAAAACTGCCACTCCCGCAATAATCTCACTACTAGTGGCCATGTCTAAACCCTCACTTATTACTATATTCACCTCTTAATTCTGTGATGAAAGTGTTACCAATGGCTGACATCCAGGGCTAGACTGGGAAATTATTGGCTTAGGTGAGTCTAATCTCTTAGCCAACTTGTCAACACATTCCACAAGGCTGGCAAGACTACGCTTAAGAGTGGCAAATCTATCATTTAATTCCTTAGACACCATTGGAATAGGTTTTATCTCTGAAGAGGAACCAGAATTAACCAAACTATTACAGCCAAAAAAGGGAGAGAAAGAGAACCCACTCACAATACTTGCCCATGAAGCACTACCAAAAGTAACAGGCCTAGCAACTGGAGCTGAATGTTTGGCATAAATGACTGCCAGTCTACTTTTATCTATATCCGAAAGTGTCTAACATGGCAATCTACCAAAAAGAAAATTTTCACTAGAAGTATAGACCAAAGAAGTATAACCCAACTTCCTATACTTCATCCATACAGCTGAGCCAAGATGAGACCAATGAAGATGAGCATCTCTTAACACAGGAGCAGTACCCATGATGGCATCCAATAATTCAGCTAACCCAAAACAAACAATGGCACATTTGGCTTAAACATATGTGACTGGATGGTAATCAATCACACAAGTCTTTCTACCCACAGAGTCAATATAATCCCAGATATTATGAACATTGGTTTCCACAGAAAGAGTATAAAGCAGTACCTTATATAAATCCCTAGAGTCTGACGTTTGTTTATCAAGATCAGTCTTGGCCATACAAACAGCATTTTTTCCAATAAGGATAAACCATTTGGAAGCTAAAAGATCAGCCTGATTCTGATCTTCAAACTCAATGATCACTTTCTGCCATAGGTCTACTAGCTGCATCTTAACTGATTTAATTATCCCGAATTTGGAAAGCACAGCATGCATAGCCTCAACCAATGTTCCAACAGGAATTTTTTTTACCACCACAGCCCAATCTGAATGTCCAGATGATTTTTTGAGATCAGTGTTCACCAGGATCTTCACATCAATAGCCAACTTGGTAGCCTTCATTAAACTCAATTTGGAAGTGAATGTCACCTTGACAATCCCAGCATATTTTGAGGGAGTAGAGACTCCCCCAAAACCAATAATTCTTGAAAACAATTTTCTGACCACCTGAAGCTTTTCATGAGAGAATTTCCCAACCACCTTGTCCAACCTAATATCTAAAGCAAAAGATTTCCAAACAAAAATGTTGACCAAATTCTTTACAGATAGTAAAAGCACCAGAGGGGCATCCAAAAGAACATCATCATTATTACTGCTTGGAGAAAAGTTAATTTTTCCCAATGGTTTACCCAATGCCTTTTTGGTTTTGACTTTTGAGCTCATAGATATCTGATCATAATCTCCCCCAGCAAGAGCACCACTTTTACTATAATTGAAACTGGTTTTCTCAATCAGACATTCCTCCTCCATATTAATACTCTTATACTTAGTGGTATTATCAGTCTCTGAACCCCATGAGTGATTACTTTGAACTTTAAAACCAACATTTTTACTACCAGAACCATCTTCTAAAATGCTGCCTCTCTTTTTCTTTTTCAGAAGAACAGATCTGAAACCATCACTAGAACCAAAAACTTTGGTAGCCTTCTTTATGACAACAATACTACAGCCAACAGTAGCCTCATAATCGAGAATAAAAGATTTAGATTTATCATACTCAATTGTAAAAACTTCTTTCAGAAAACTCTTGATTCTTTTTTTAGAATTTTTGGAACAAAAGAGAGAAAGAAGTTTTATATAGTATTAATATTATTTTTATATAATATAAATATTATATATTAAATATAAATTATTAAAAAAACCTTTTTTTTTCTATTTTTATAACTATTGTTATTAGTAAAAATTTGAAATATTATTTAGTATAAAATTATTTTTATAATTTTTATTATTAATTAGTATATATTATTATTTCAAATTATTATTAATTATCTTATCAAATTATTTAAATTATTATTTAATTAATCTAATTTATACAAAACATAAATATAACCAAATTATAATAATTAAATTATGTAATATCTTAAATTATATAATATTTAAAATTCAGTAAAAAATTTAAAAATTTGATAAAATATTTAACAATTCATTAAAATAATTTATAGTTTATAAAAATAACTTGTAATTTAATAAAATATATTTTTAATTTACCAAAAAATAAAAAAAAATGCTAAATTATAGAATAATATTACAACAAATTATTTAAAAAAAGAGCTTTTTTTTCGAAAAAATGTATTTTAGTTCAGTATTAATTTATTATTTAAAAACAAATAAAAAAAAATCATTTTAAAATCCAAATTTTTAATTATTATAACTTTATAATTAATTATTTCATATTAATACTTTGAAATTAACTAGTTACTAATTTTAATAACTATTAATAACTTCTAAGTTTAAATTTTTTTAAAACACATTTCTTGTTTTTTTTTTTAATTTAATTTTTTTATTTTTTTCATATTATTAAGTAGTCTATAATCGAGATTTTCTGTAAAAAATTTAACTTTTACAACAAAGTAACTACATATAATTGGAAAGCTTACAGATAAAATTTTTTTGTAAAAAATTTGATTTTTACTACAAAGTAATTATATAAAATAATTAACATAGAATTGATTATTTTATTATAAGTTTAATAATATACACAATTTAAAGTATAAAAAAATACTTTGAAAAAAAAATTAATTTATCAAAGATTCATCAGCTTTTATTAACAATAAAAATAATAGTAAAATAGTATTAACAATATTAAAAAAAGAATAATTTTTTTTGGTAATACTACAATTAAAACAAAAAATAAAAAAGTTATAAACATTATTTTTTTTATAATAATTAATAAAGTTTCAACAAAAAATATTTTTTTGTTGTAAAAACAGCTAAGCAATATATTTTAAATATGTTTTCTTTAAATATTAATAACATAAAACTGTTTTTAACAGTTTTTAAAACATTTTTTTATTTTTAGATAATAATTTTTTTTTAGTTTAAGTTTTTTTAAAAGATATACTAATGTTAATTTAGTATTGTTTTTACTTTTTTAAAAAAGTTTAAAGTTTTTAACAATAGATTAATTATTAAACTGATTTTTTTTGTTTTTATTTTTTATTATTATTAAAGTTTAATGAGCAAGATCCAAAAGCTACTTATAACAATATATCAAAGAATTAATCTAAACTAAGTGCTAATTATGTATTTTCTACACGTGACCAGCCATTCAAACCAGTCAAGAATACATTACACTGATGCTACAAAAAAAAACTTACCCAAAGATAACATCTTTTGAATGACAGAAAACAAAGTTGCACTGTAAGAAACCAAACCAACTAGCCACTTGGCAGTTTTAAAGAGATCAGTTTTAACATCAACAGACTCATGCTCCCAAAGGAACATTAAGTTGGAAAACACCTTATCACTCACAACAAGCAGAAACTTTGAATTATCAGACATATCAATGTTTTCCATACAGTATTCTTTTTTCAAAGAAACCACTTCTCTTCCCAATTTACCAACAGTTCTACTAAAAGAACCCATATGCACTAAAATCTTATTGATCTTAAGACCAAAAGCACTACTTGAAACCAAATTACCATTAATAAACTGTTTAAAAATTGTAACCAAAGAGCCAATAGGCTTAACAATAGACTCAACCAAAACAGAAAGCTTAGTCAAATCAGATTTCAAAGAAGACAGTTGGAATAACACCAAAGAATCATCAACAACAACTGGTAACAAAAGTAGAAATTCAGAGGAGTTCAAGAAAACAGAAACCTTGGCATAAGACTTATGTTTTTATTATTATTATATTTTATAAATAATTAAAAAAATTAAAAAATTAAAAAAACAATAGTAGTTGTTTGTATTTATTATTATTATATTAAATTTTTTTGTAATTTTAGATAAAATTTTAAATAAGATTTTTATAACAATAACCAATTTTTTTAATATAAATAACAATAATAATAATATGTTTTTTAAGATAAATTAAAATTAATTACTAAATATATAATATTTTTTAATAAATTATTATTAATTTTAATCAACTTATTAAGTTATTTGATTTTAAAAATTAAGTTAACTAAATAAAAATTAAATCAAAGTTTTTTTTGTTTTTGGTATTATCTTTAATAATACTTGAAAAATTATAATTATTAAAATTTTTTAAATAAATAATATTTATTTTAATATTTGGTTTTATATTTAAGATCAAATTAATTTTTGTTAATTTTTTGTTTTATTGTTATTTGGTTTTATTGAATTTAAATTAATTTCAAAAAATAATTTATAGTCCTAGGTCGCGTTTGGATCTTACTCGTTAAATGTAATAAAAAAAAAAATAATAATTAACTATATTGATTTTATTGGTTAAATTTATTATTAAGCTTATTAGTTTTTTGTTTTAGTAATTATTTTGCTTAATATTTTTTTTGTTTTATATAATAAACTATATAATATAATTAATATTGTTTAAAATAAAGTAATTGGCTTTAATAAAATTTTAAATAATATAAATTATAATAATATTAAGCTTAAAGTTAATATATAAACTTAAAAATAATAATATAAATTTATTTAATAATATTTTAAATATAAATATATATAATTAATTAATAATTTTTTAATGTATTACCTTTTTAATACTAAGTTAATACAAATAAAACTGCCAAATAAATAAGTAAAATAGTTATTTATAATAATATTTTAATTATATTTATACATAAAATATATTTTTAAGATTATAAAATTAATATAATATATTTTGAACTAAATTTATATTTAATTAAATATAAAAAAACACATAAATTATATTTAATTTAAATTATTTGATTAATATATTGTATTATTTTTATTATTATAAGATTAATAAATAAAGTTCAACTGCTATTTAGTATATAAAATCAAACTAAGTAAAACAAACTAAATACAATTTATGTATTTACTACATATGACTAGCCACTTAAACCAGACAAGACAATACTATACACCTATATCAACAAACACATTACTACTTAAACCTGGAAAAAAAATAACACATTCTGCATCTACCAAAATTAACAGCAAAAGACTTCATAACACCAAGCATATGAACTATTCCATCAGACAACAAAGATATTACACACTAAAACAAGTCTGAAACCAAACCATTATTACTGACCAAACCAGCTTTTTTCATATTTGTTCTATGCTTAAATCTAACAAAACATACATTAGTGCAATGTAATTCTATTATAAATCTAACATAATTGACAAGAGCCAGAGCAGCTTTTTTTTTTTTCAAAGACTAATACAGCTTTAGCAAACCAATTCCTCAACACAAAACCCTTGCAAATTACAGTATAAAGACTTATATTTAAAGAACACATTAAAAGCAATCACAAAATAGTCAAATCAAATGGGCAAAAAAAATTCATCAATAATATTCATCTCTTAGCAGTCTTAGCCAAAATGTCTTCATAGAAACTAACATTACCAAAACAAGTAAAAACATAATCAGACAACTTCACTTTACTACATAGTAAGCACAGCACTTCAGGATAATTTTTGTCATACAATCTCTTTCTAACTGCTACCAGCAACTGTCTATGTACTGCTTTTATTAAATATGTGTGCAAACTAGCCAATTTTTTACTAGTAAATTCAGACAGCATGTGCAAATCAGATTGCCAAATTTTTGTAGTAATAGTTCAGTCTATCCCCCTAATCATAACATTTAGAACCACATCAAAACCAAGACCAGTCTTCCAATGAGCATGGCAAATTAAGATTATGAATAAAATAATAAGCATTACCAAATACAGCAGTATTTTTAATAACCAAGAACTGTTCTCAAATTCCAATTGACAAAAAAAAGAAAATAGAAATGGCTTCATTAGTCAACACATCAGTCTTATTATTGCTCAGAACTCCTGAATGTCTCTTAACCTTTATCCATTTAACCAAAATGTTTTTATTTCTAATAAAATTGGCTATATGCAATTTTTTGATCCAACATTGACTGTAAAAGTCAGATACAGCAAACAAAATTTCAGATACACAAAAATTAATTGTAGATTGGCTATCTAAATACAAAACTACAGCACAAGAAGACAAAACACACTTCAAAACCAAAGCAATAGCTTACAATTTAGCTAAAGTAAAAGACAAAAGTCCAAATATTTTAATTTTAATGCTTACATCCACAGCCAGAAAGTAAGCAGCCACTGTATTTATTACTTCAGCAAAACCAACACTCTTTAAAAACCTATCTGTGTAGACCTTAATACAATTCAACCAAATCTCCAGTAAACTATCATATATATTAGAGAATCTTTCAGAACTCAAAATATTCAACACAAGTAATCTGAAAACAACAACAGACTCGACCTCCAAAAAAATATTATTGCTAATAAATTCAGAAGCCAGTGCAAACCAGTAAGACACAAAGCTTCTTGGATCTAATCTTTTCTACTATTAAAATGTTTTTTAATTCATCACATTCCTTTTTTTGTCTAGAAATCTGTCTTCAAACACAACATTAAATCACTTCAAAAAAAGAACAGAATTATAAAACAAGAACTGTCTCAAGATATTAAACATTGAAAATCTATTAGACTCACAAAAAACACTAGAAAAATTGTTCATTAAAAACAACTCATTATTTAAAAATATTCTTATCATACCAACCAAAAAATTATTCATTAGACTAATAAGGAACTTGACTGAAAATTGCAAAAGATTCAAAGAGAACCACCCAAAAACCTACAAATTCAAAAACTTATGTTCAAATAAATGTTCAAAAATGTTTTGGGTATTGAAAAAAAAGATTAACAAAGTCAACTTCTCTTCAGATTAAACTTGTTTAAAAAGTTTCAGATTATACAAAGATAAATAGTGCAACACTTTACCAGAAAAATCACATAGTAAACCAGTCTTAGCCTTAAAACTCTTCCTAATCATCACATCTCACTTGTGACACATATTTGTAGAAACAAAACTAAACTGTATTTGAAAACTAACTATGGGCTGCAGAACAGCTAAAACTAACTAAAAAAATTGTTTATTTATAATAGTCTTTCTTAACACTACATTAAAAAAAGAATCTAACATCTACATAAGCCTGAACCAAACTAGACTTGAAAAGACTCTTAGTAGACAAAAAAATTTCCAAGTATCTGTGTGATTTACTTCTCTTAGCAATTGAAATTGGCAAATCATTAATCAAAAGTAAGACAGTTTTGACATTTTAATTGATGAAAATAGCCACTGTTTTATTATTATTAATTAAAATATTATTGATAACAAAGAACTTATTGACAATATTCAAAATGTACTGTGTAGAAGCTTGACAACTTTCAATCCAAATTGTATTATTAACAAAGGCACCAGCAGCAAAAAAGAAAGTCTTCCCTTTAATAGCCTTAACTCTGTTAAACTTAACCACAAACCTAGTATTAATTCTGTAACTACACAAGTGTTCATGTCTTTTTATTTTACACAAAAGTAAATTATAAAAAATTCTCCAAAAGAATAGAGAAAACATTTTATCTTAATTCAAACCATCATGAACTCTATAACCACTCAAGAATTTAAAATCTGTCATTACTTTATTGAACTAATTTTCATAAATGTTGCCAAAAAACCTGATAAACTGACTGCATATTTTGATACAATGTAAACTAGCCTTTAAATAATATCAGCTCACTGAATTATAAGCTTTACACATATTCTGTAGTATTAACCAAAGCTCTCTGTTCTTTTCCAGAGTATTTTTAACAACTAATCTAATAGCAAAAATAGGAGACTGAGTTGAAGTATCTTTTAATACCAAAAAATTATTACCACAAAAAACATTAAATTTGCTGCAAGCTGACAATATCTGATCAGAAAAAATTTTAAACAAGATTTTACAAACCATTTTAACTAATATAATAGGCTTAGTATTTGTTAAAACTCCATTCTATTTATAAGATTTTGGAATCATTGAAACCTATACTTTCTTTCAAAAAATTGGAACCATATTCAAAGTTAAACATAAATTCAATAGTCTCAAAAGACACATCAACACTTTATTACCACAATGCTTCTAAAGCTTATTAGGTATCCCTAACAAACTAACAGCTTTATCATTTGGCAAATTATCAACAACCAAAGACAACTCTTTTATAACATTTGAGAAAACATCATTATCTATATAGTTTAAAGACATGTATTAACAAAACCAAAGATTGGAGATTTTTGAAAGCACTAACTGTTTCTTTGTCTACTCTATTATTATTTCATTCATTTTAAGCTTCACTTTATTAGGTTTAACCATCAACTCATCATTTACCACTAAGTGATTTAAGACAATCTTGTAAAATGAACATTTCAAAATACTCTTTATCATTTATCTTTTGTTAGAACAGAAATTTTTTATATGACAGTCAATAGCCTTCCTGACAGCTGTATCTTCAGTAGTCTTCAATTTATAATACTTAGACTTCCAATACCTTTTTCTTATCACTGACAAATGTTTAACCAAATCCAATAAACTCATACTGTTCAGAATCATACCAACAACTTTGAATGCCTTAACCTTATCAACAACCAACCAAATCTTAACAAGACAATCAAAATCCAAAAGATTTTCAAAACTTCAACACTTTGCAATTTTTACAACAAGCCATTTCAATTTAAAAAATTTTGAAGAATGTTTGTTCTTTAAACAGTCATACTTACTATACCAAATTTTAAAAAACATCTTATTAGCAGCTTGTATTATAGCTTCCTTTAGCACTTTCCACATTGTATCCAAGTTATTTTTGCTTTTTACAATCCCAAACACATTTAATCTTACCAATAATTCGGCAGAAGAACACTTTTTAAAATACAACTATTGGGTCTTATCTGCATTTTTTAACTTGAACTTCCACTGGTTTCAGTTGGTCTGCTTATAAGTGTTGTTAAGACAAACATTCAGAAGTCTATTCAAACTAACTAAGATTAAAACTGTTTTATGATTTGTATCAAAAAACTCTGACACATTATTAATTTTATGTGATGTGATTACAGATGCCAGATTTTTACTCACTAAAATAAAATCTATAACCTTTTCAACATTTTTAGAATTGCTTAAGTAGGAGCCTTGATTATAAAATAAATTAACTAACCTTAAGTCTACACAAAACTTGAAATTTATACTCTTCTTAGTACTATCCTCATTGAAATCCTCACTTAATACCACAAAAGTAGTGAAGTTGACTATCTTGGCAATAAAAAAATTGACAACAAATGTCTGACTAAACCTTGCTTTGGCAGAAGTATCAGCATACAAACCCAGAACTGTAATTGACAACTTCTTCTTAAATAGAAACTTAACTGATATAATTCTATCAGGAATTTTCTTTATTTTAGATATATGCCAAGCCAGAGAATTGTTTACAATAATAGCCACTCCAGTATTAAGAAAATTTTTATCCAAATCAGATGTAAAAATCCAGACTCCATCAAATTTGTTCATAATCCATGGCCTAACACTAGACTTCAATTTTGTTTTAGTAACAATTAATATCATGTTACCTGAGTTAACATGCCAATACACAATATTTTTTGCTTAGCTGAAACACTAATGCTTTAAATATTACATGTAGCAATTCTTTACACCAACTTATTTATTGGGATGAAAAATGTACCAGAAAACTTGAGCCAGCACACAACCAATCCAATTTCACCAAAACAAAACTGACAAAGACCTCAAAAGCCACCAACTTTGATTCCAGACTTTTTATCTTAATAGTTAAGATCTTAAAACTACTCAAACCTAGAACCAAACTTATATTCATCAAAGATAAGGAAGAGATTACAAGAAGCATCTGCAAAACATCCAAAACCATATTCAAATCTGAATTTAAATCCAAAAGAACAATTACAGTAGAAAAGAGAGATTGAAAAATAGATGTCATAAGCACCAATTCAATCATATTTAGCTTTTTAATAATACTTGACACTTGATTAGCTAAAAGCTTCAAAAAATGTTCCAGAGAAGTCAAGTAATCATTAATTAGAAAGTTATTCTGGACAACTAGCTTGTTTCTTTTATTAAATAAAACACCAAAAGAAAAAGAACTAAAACCAGAGCCAAATCCAGAACAAAAACCACCAGAGAAAAAAACAAGTAAGACCATCTGTGCTCAAGATTTGTTACCAAAAACAGCAGGATAAGAAATTGAAATATTTTTTTTTACATACAACTTAGTAAGCTGAAGATAACTTTTTTTTAAGATGATCTTTTTATAAAATTTTGGAGAAGACACAATTAATACATTTAATGCATCACACTTAAAAGCTAAATGTTCAAAATGTCTGCATTTCTTACATCTAATAAGATCCATTCTTATTCAAAAGAGTTTAATACCACCAAATATTAGCACAGTGTGATAAATGGATTCTAGCTTCTTATTAGTTTTAAAACTACAGCTTTGACCACATGCACAGAATTTTTTCCAATTAAAAAAAACTATCTAGCTGCCAACTGATCAGCCTAACTCAATTTGGCAAATTTTATTACAGCCTTTTGCTACAGCCCAATTAGTTACAATTGGATCAATACAATTTTACCAAATTCAGCTACTGTAGCAATAATTATTTTTTTAAGTGTATCTATAGAAATTTCTTTGATTACCATAGCCCAATCTGAACAAAATTTTTGTTTCTTAAAATTGGTATTTACAACAATTTTCTTTACTTTGGCCAATAATGTGGTCTTTTCTATGTTGTTCTTTAAGATAAAGATAAATCTAATAATCTCTTCAAATTTTGAGGGAATAGTGACCCCTCCAAAACTATTGACAACTAAAAATTTTTTTTTAACAAACTGAGTTTTTATTATCACCAATTTCTCTTTTACAGCTAAGAGATTAATATCTAAAGCAAAGAATTTTCTAATAAGCACTTCAACCTGAGTTTTTATTATCTTGGAATTAATTCACTTTTTGTCAAGTGAGATATTAAGAAAAGAGAAAAAAGGTTCTATATTTTCATCTATTCTAAAGTCAATAGTACCACTAGAAAAATCACTAACCAAACTATTATTAACTTTTTTAGCTTTGAAAGTTGTTGTAATCAAACTAAGAAAAGAATTATTATCTGAACCTATTATAATACTACTAAGCTTATTATTACTAAATCTACTGTCCATATTCGAATACATGCTATTATTAAAACCAGATTTGGTCAGAAAAATTTCCCTTTTATTGCTAAAATGTTTAATATTGTTAACAGAAATCTTTTTCTTTTGAGAAAAAGTACTACCAACAAGACTATAAAAAGCACCTTTTGAAGCCTTTTCTTAATTATACTGTTACTTAAAACAGCCTTCAGGTTTACTATAAAAGAATTATTAGCTTGAGAAATGTTGAAAGTAATAAAACAAGTAAGATAAAAAACAAAAACTTTTTTTTCAAAAAAACTGCTTTTTGGGGAATTTATACATAGAAAAAAAAAGAAGTTTTTGTATTGTATTAAATAATAATAAAAATAAAAAAATAAAAAAATATAAATTATATTTTTTTAATAATTAAGACTATTATATAATATTATATTTATTATATATTAAAATAATAATAAAAAAAATCATAAAGTTTTTAATAAAACAATATAAATATTATGAATTTAACAAAATTTTAATATTAATTAAGATTTTAAATTTAATTGTTATTATAAATAAAATAATAATAATAATTATTATTATTATTAGCTTTTTACAATTCAATTTTTAATATTAGTAAAAAATTAAAAAAAATTAAAAAAAAAATTAATAAATTTTTTGTTTTTTTTAATATAATATTGTTTTTTTGTTGTTGTTGTTGTTGTAACAAATTTTATTTTTTATGTTTTAAAAAATATATAATGTTTTAAAATATATTTTGTTAAATATATAAATCTTTATATAATTTATTTTATTAAAATGCTTTAACTAAATTACTATTTATATATATATTTAACATATATATTTAACATATGTATATATTTCATATTAAATGTAATTTATGGATTTTTTACATGTAATCAGCCATTCGAAATATAATTTATACAAAAATTTGATTGCATATAAGTTTATATCCAGTTATAAAAACATAATAATATATATAAATAAATTTTTATTGGTTTTTTAAAAAAAAAAATTAAATTTTACAAATAAAATAATAATAATAATAATAATAATAATAATACATAAATTGAAATTTAATAAGAAAATAAAGTTTTTTAAAATAAAAATATATTTTTTTTTAATATAAATTTTAATGCTTTCAGAAAGTTTGGCTCAAACAATTATCTACGTATATGCAATAAGAAATATTACTTTCTATCCCACCCTCGATTAATTTATATAAACCATTTTTATTTTTAATAATTAATTCAAAAAGTTTAATTTTATAATTTATAATTTTTTTATAGCGAATATTTTAAATTTATTAATAAAAATCAAATTTTTATGTTAATAGAGAGTTTGCGCTACAATGATTTTCTTTGTAAATTTACCTGTAGCCACAAATTTGTGGTTTGTACAAAGAAATTTAAAATCGGAATTCTTTGTAGATCTCCTCTACAAGTAAGAGATTTTTGTTATCTAATTTTTTGCAATCTGTAGCCCAAAAGCTGACAAGGTATGTCTTACAATATGTCCAAACCTAAGAGAGATATTCTCGAACCTATTTTAAGACTGTGGACCATTTTTATTGTTAGTGAATAAGCATTCACTATACTAACTGATGGAATTCGGAAGTGTTCAACAAGTTGTTCTATCTGTGTTTTGTTGAATCTATAAGCCGTTGTCTTCAATATACTTTTCAAAACATTATTGTCACATTAATCATATAAAACTTTAATCTTCATACTGGAAAAATGCTACACACGTTCCCTCATCGAAGTGCATTTAGATCAAGTCTCGTATTAGGAATCAATGGACGTTCAGGTTCAAATATTGTCTTCATTGTTATGGCCAGTTGCTGTTGACGCTTATGAAGTAGTAGCAGAAGTGTAGCCATTCGCAGGCTGTCAAAAGTCAAGTTCTCGGACTCCATATGATGAGATTTGATACGCGTTTGCATTAAAATTACGTGACATCACTAGCCAATTGCAGAAATAAATTTACAAGGAAAATCATTGTAGCGCAAACTCTCTAATATAATAATTAATATAAGTATTTTATTAAATATGAAAAAACTTTTAATTAATAATATAAAAGTTTAACATTGACTTTCAAACCAAAATTACTTCAATTTATTATTTAATTATTACAAAAAATTATTTTTATTATTATTTATTAATTGTATTAATTATTTTGAGTTATTATAAATTATAAAATATTACAAAAACAAGAAAAACTTGATATTATACTTTTACAATTTGGTTTTGAAAATAAATATATATAAAACGATAAAAAAACTTTTACATCATTCAAATTTTACGTTATTCTAGTAATCATTTAATTTCATTTTTGAACCAAAATAAATAACCATTTAAAAAATCGAAAATCACACTAGCTCTCAAAATATTTCACGGTTTTGGCCAGCAAAATAAAAGGATTTCAAAACAGCAATTACTAATTAGTTCTCTTTGTGGCTTTCCAATTAAACATGACAGTTGAAAGTTCTGATATAAATTTCTGTACTTAATATGCATTTAAAATTCTTGATTTTATGTATTAATACGAGTGAAAATAGCAATTATATGTACAACTAGATGAGAGGAAAATTGCAAAGCTAAAAATGATACTTGATTCAAGGGAAAAAATAAGGTAAAATAAGAGAGAAAAAAATTACAGATTATAGTAAAATATGACAGGAATGAAGAGAGAATGTTTGTGTGATGAAGGTGTTTGAGTTCCTATACATAGAACAGAAATACAGAAAATCAATCTTCAATGGCATGCCATGGTGAAAAACAAAAATTTAGAGAATAAAATCAAGTGTCATGTGGTGGTGATGGGGGAGGGGGTATCCTGAATTTTCCTCTCTGGTTTGGGAAAATTTACATTGAAGATAAAATTATTAAACTCTATTTTGAGGAAACAGAAGGTAAAAGTCCATCAGTGGAAGATGTCGAAGACAATGATTCATCGGTTAATTTTATTTTTTGTTCTACACGTCTTTTTAGAAATACCGGAATCAAAACAGCAAGACCAATCAAAGTCAGTGCACCAACATTTGCCCAAGAAAACATGTGAAAGTCGGAGGCACTTGTCATCTGGTTGATCGTAAGACCAGCTTGTACGTGAATAATTGATGGTCCGGCAACTCCAAAGAATGTCCCAACTAAAAAAATGCTCAATGGGATTCCAACATGTGGAGCCGCTATATTAGCGAACCAATTTGGTGGGAAAGGGACTAATCGAAGTATGATCAGGTAATTTAGGAGATGATTGGAATGATTTTGAAGATGACTGGCTAGCAGATCAAGTTTTTCGCTGAATCGTTCTTTTACAAAGGCTCTACCAAATCTTTGGGAGATTAGGTAACAATTTGTTGCACCAATTGCAGAACATGTACAGACAATTATCAAGGCAACTGGCATCCCGAACAATGCACCACCCAAGACTGAAAGCCACATGCTTCCAGGTATTGAGAATGTTTGTAGACTGTGGAAAGAGGAGAAGAAGGTCAAAGTTATGGTTATTTTTAACAAGGTAATTGAAATATCCAAGACTAAAAATGACAATTTCCCAAAAAAATAAGATCATATTAACTTACAATATATATACAATGATGAATACAGTCATCACATTAAAATAGGATTGCTCCATGTATGAACTTAATAATTGATTTAGAGATTGAAGTTGTTCAAAGTTTTTCGGTAATTTCAGGAGAGCCCGATCTTTACTTTGGAATGAATATATTTGAAGAGAGAAAGGGTTAAAAAAATTGGAATTGAAATTGATATAAATTGGGTACGAGTTCGGGAATTACTCTCTCAGGAAAGTAAAAAAAAAAAAAAGGAAAAGAAAAAATTTGAAAAACTCACGCGTCTATTGGGGGTAAAAACAAATGTATCACTAGATAGACCAACCCAACTGATAAAGCGAATAACACCACCAGCTGTGACAAGGCCAATATTGTTTTCCAACCACGGGCTGCTTTTGTCATAGGGAACTGTTCCTCGCCTACGTTTACAATGGCTTCGTAACCTTTTACCCCATCCTCTACTGTTATTATAACATAGGAAGCATGCTTTTGACTATTCTTTAGTAAAGGTGTGACCTCATTCACGATAGACGGACCGAGACTTTGGCGCATATTGATTAAAGATTATATTTTATGTGGTGATGGGAGAAAGTGTTAACTTGTCAGTTGAACTTTTTTTTTTTAAATTTTTCATAAACGAGACAGTGAAGTTTGATTAGTTTATTTATATATATATAATGCATGGGTTAGTAGAAGAAATCTGGGTGGATCATGATTGATTGATGACGAGAAGAGGCTCGATCCTGCGCAAAAAAGGTAAATCAAAAATCCATAATTTTTTTTAGGTTCACACGTTCAATGAATTATCTATGTTTCACAAGAAAAACCGGACATTTCAAAGCCGATTTTTCCGGAATATTGGATCACAAAATTTAAGCTAATTTTCTTATACCATTGTTTTCATTTCCATTTATTGAAACACTATTAATAATAGTAAAAGATTAGACTAGGGAATTTCATGGTTAAAATAAAATAAAATAAAATAGATTGATTAATAATGTTTTGAACCGCTGAGCTAGTCATTTTATCTTTCATCTATCAAAACAAAAAATTACATCATCACACATCATTTTCTTTTGATCATGATCTGATAAGAAATCCTAAAGAATTGAGTCTTTTTTTCAATTAGTTTAGAAAGATAATCATAATAAAACTACCAAATGCATGATTATACTTGCTCTTTTAAAGTTTGTATCGGGATTTTGGAGAGTTTCGAGTGATCTGTAAAATGTAAATGTAAATATAAATATAAATATAGATATAAATATAAATGTAGATATAAATGTAAATGTAAATTTAAATGTAAATGTAAATGATGACTCGGTATAGAAGCTATTTTATCAACACCATATTCATATATGGTAACGATTTTTTTCCTCATTATTATAAACTATGACAGTTTACCAAAAAATACCTTTTTTTACTTTTTTTGATACATTTGTCAATTTTCTAGGTGTTACTATTTGAATGACTAACCCATAATGTACAGGTTCTCCCTAATCCCTAATGTCATATGCAGAATGCTGTTTGTTTAAAAACAATTTCCTGAAAATCTATTATTCTCCTATTTTGAAATAAATGCTCATTAAAAAGTCATGTGCATTCAATAAAGATAATACAACATCTAATATTTAGAGATACGAATTTATTATCATTTGCATAACAATAGTCAGTTGACTTTCTAGAGTTGGATGTAATTGAGTAATAATAATACCTCGAACACCCATTATATGACTGTACTTTTTTTTTTTACCCCACATTTGCTAAATGGTAATTATTAATTCAATCTTCATGATTGTGAGAAAAACTTTACCTAAATTGGAAATTAGGTGATTAGTTACGATATAAATTTATTTGTGTTATTAAAATAATAAAATACCTTTTAATGGTTAGATGGAAAAACAATTCATTAGTCATTACTTAATATCACTGCCCAGAGAAAAAATATGTGGGTTCATCTGATATACTCATAATATTTTTCCCGTTGGAAAAAATATTTTCCTGGACAGATATCTTCAAGATTCTAGCTAAAATTACAATTTCATAGACGTACCCCTACTTACTCCTGAATTGGTTATGGCGAACGATATCTCCATCTTTGGTCCCATGGAAAAATTCTAAATGAAAGGAAAAAACAATGTTAAAAAAATTTTTCATAATATTTGTAATAAAAAAATTTATCCAAATAATTATTAACCATCCCGTTTTATAAATGTTTTTTTGTTTATAATAATAATATGACCAGAAAACAAAGAAATCAAGAGCAATATGAAATTAAGTAAAAAAAAATACAAAATTATGGTATTGTGACAAAGTTAGCAAAATAAAATTCGTATGCGAGAATATAAGAAGCATGAAATTATGCTATTTTCTCACTTGAATAATTGGCATTTTTTCCATTCTTTTATCACAACCCATCACAGATTATTAACTTTTGCCACAATACCTATACCTCCATTTACCTTTTACCTTAATATAATTATGTTTTGCAATTTTTTTATTAATTTTTTGGTTTAATAATACCTTTAAATTTTTAATGTTTTTTTGCTTATATAAATAATTATAACAACAAAAAATCTTAATTAAATGACAATAATTTAATAAATACAAGTTATTTATAGTTTAAAAAAAAGCAAAATTTTAAAAAACTATTTTTCTATTTTTGATAAAAATACTTTTGTATACTTTTCGAAATCAGCTTTTAAAAAGCATCATTTCTTGTAACCAACTAGTATGTACCGAGGTCACGTTTTTCATATAAGGCTTTGATGTTAACACCTAAGAAGAAAATTTTTAATAAGGAAACTAGAAAAATAAAAAATAATTGTATATAGCAATATTCTCACCAATTCAATATACATGACAGCCTCTGCCTTGGCATTGCAAAGTACAGAGGACGGATGAATAGCGACAGTCTAAGAAATTTAAATGAAGTAACTTGAGTAAGAAAATTTAGAGCCATGGAATCAAATAATTTTATTCACCTGGTTGCCAGTAATTGTTTGATAAGTATTGTTCGGTTGAATCAGTGCCGTATTTCCAAAGAAACCACAAACCATGCATTTTAGTAGTTTGTCATAATCGATACCACACGAAATTTTAGCAGAGATCCCAATATGTTCACATAAATGTAGGAGCTGTTTTTGCACATCCTTCAATATCAATATGAAGGATTATTATGGGTATTCATTAACTAGTATTAAAAAAAAGTGACATCTTACCAATACATGCTTTATATTGCGTTTATTTATGAAATTCTGCCGGCACCATTGAGAATCCCCTTTTTGTTCCTCATATCCGCGCAAAACATTGAGCAAGGTAATCAAATCACCAAGAGGTGATGCAAACTTTTTTTTAGCATCCACGGCTTGTTCTCTTTTATCTTGCGGTGTAAAAAAGATCGAGTCCACGGAAAGAAGAGAGATAACTGCAATGGCCTCCCTTGTACAGGATAGTTCCTAAGAAATGTACTTTTATGATTAATTTTGAATTTTCAAAAAAGGATATTTGATAAAACCTAATCAAGACCTTTGAGGACAATAAAACTTTAGCAAACGTGGGTTCAAGGGGAAATTCAGCCATCCTTTGTCCAAGCGTTGTGATTCGCCCTTGATTGTCGAGTGCTTGTAGGACGTACAGCTGTTCTAATGCCCTTAATACTAATAATAATAATAATAATAATAATAAATCTCATTAATAACTTGATTTCGTTTAATACCTTGCAGAAATTAATAATTTTTCTTACAAGAATTTCGCGGAGGGGCATCTAGATATTCGAATTCCAGAACGTTATCAATTCCCAATGCTTTTAGCATTAAAATAACTGAGGTAAGGTTGCAACGTTTGATCTCAGGCAAAGTATCCTCTTCTAATTTTTGATACTCTTCTTTGGTGTAAAGTCTATAACAAAATCCATCCGCCTAAACAAAATCTTTGCGTTATTTAATGAGTTTCCATCAATTACACCAAGTTTACACTTACTTCACGCCCAGCACGCCCCATACGTTGATTGGCAGAGCTTTTTGAGATGTTTTGTATTGACAAACTTTCCATCCCAATTTTATGATTAAATTTTCGCATTTTAAATTTTCCCGTGTCAACGACATATCGGACTCCGCGAATAGTAATTGAGGTTTCTGCAATATTGGTCGCCAGTATTACTTTTCGGGTCCCCCGAGGTGAGGGATCGAAAACCTTGGCTTGTTGCTCAGCGGGAAGAGCTGCAAATAAGGAACAAGGAATTATCTAAACAAAATACAAATTTATAATTTGAAATTCGTATATTCAAAAAGAGTGAAACAGCATGCTTACTTTTTGCTTATCTGGAGCAAGTGTTGCGCCGTAGTCGATTATTAATTTTTCTAAAGTTTCAATATCTTCTTGACCTATGATTAAAATCAAAATGAGACATGGAACTTTTAGAGCTCTGTTGAAAGGTTCAAACATTAGTATTTCATTACCAGGAAGAAAGACTAAAATATCTCCCAACGGTTGCTCTGTATGAATTTGAAAGACTGTGACTAGTGCGGCATCCAAGTAATCAGGTTGAGACTCGAGGGCATAATGCAAGGTAACAGGAAATTGTCGGCCAGGAATTGTCAATATAGTAGATCTTGAGACAAGTTAGCTGAATGATAGTTTGAGAAAAAATGGTTTCAAAAATACTCCTACTTACGATTTAAAGTAGTTTGCAAATTTATTGGCATCCAGTGTAGCGCTCATGATTATTATTTTCAGATTATTGACTTTTTCGCCGTCTAAAACCATTTGAGCTCGGGTTTTTTGGGCTCTTTTCAACATTCCAAACAAGATATCGGTACGCAAAGTACGCTCGTGTGCTTCATCAAGTATTACTACTTGATAACCCTTTAACAAGGGGTCAGTGAGAGACTCTCGAAGTAACATTCCATCGGTAAGATACTTAATGATAGTGTTCCGAGATGTGAAATCATCAAATCTTACAGAGTATCCAACCTTTAAAGATTCAATTATAAGTATTCAGTGGAAAATCAAATAAGGGATTAATTGGATATGAAAACGAATGTTTACTCTTTGACCAATCTGTGTTCCAACTTCTTGCGCCACGCGTTTTGCCAAACTTATAGCGGCAACTCTTCGAGGTTGCGTAATCGCAATTGAACCGTCAAGGGATAGACCAGCTTCCATTATAAATTGGGGGATTTCTGAATTCCAAAAATTTAAATTGTTATTTCTCTAATTAGTAGCAGAACGCCAACTTTATACGTACGGGTGCTTTTTCCGCTTCCCATTTCCCCGGTGATTACTATAGTCGCAGCGTTCTTAATGTTTTCCAATAAAATCTCGCGTTCTTTTCTGACATAAATATCTCATTGAGCGCTCTTATCGAATTCCACTTTATTAAAACTGAAAATTAGAGCTCATACCTTTCCAAATTGGCAGTTCTTTGCGAAAAGGTTTCAATTGACTGGAAATTAGCAATAGATTGTGCTCCGTATCGGTGTCATATTTAGCCCTCTTCTTATCTTGGGGTGTTGAAAATGATCTTGCTGCGGGTTTATCATAGTTGGACTGTCGCTTTGAAATTGAAGGTTTGCCCTTTGATACTAAAGACATCTGAAATTTTCAAGATAATCAAACATTAATGTATTCTGATTATCATTTTTATAGTGAATAAAAAATAAAAATTGATTTTTTTATTAAATATTTTATTGAGTATTAAATTTTTAAAACTGTTATTCAATAAACAATTTCATAGTAAAAAAACTTCAAAACACAACTCATATGTATATATATAATTAAGTTTAATTTTAAATTAGCATAATGATTGAAATAAAATAATTTTAATTTATAAAAAATCATAATTGCAATTTAATTATAAGTTTTATTTTAAGTTAAATTTTTTTAAACTTAAAAAATAACTATTATTTAATTTTAAACTTATTTTTACAATAAACATTATATTATTATAATTAAATTTTTATTTTGAATTAAACATTAATATAAATACAAAAATCAATTTAAATATTATTAAAATAATTAACAACTAATTTATTATTTTAACTTGTTATAAATATATTTAGTTAATTGTATTTTTGCCAATTTAAAATGTATTTTATAATATTATAAAATGTGTTCTCTTTTAAAAATATTCATATATGTAAACATATTTTGTTTTCTGTAATAAAAAATTAACTTCACAATAAGAAACCATAATGCTTCAAATAAAAGAAACAAATCAGTTCATTGTTAAACAATAACCGTGGCCAAATTAAATATTAAGTGTAAATTTTGACCTATGATATAAATGTTGCCGATCACTAATTTTACTTAAACAAGTATCATACAGAAATTGAAATTGCAGAAAATAGGGTCCTTCAAATTCGTTTTACCTCAAATAATAATACAAGACTTGGCCAGCAGAGCCAACACGTAGAATAAAGGATACCGAGAATTTTGGAAGATATTACCCATAGCGACCCCTGATATGAAAACCAGTAAATCTAAAAAGGATCTTCTGTTGGAAATAACAATAAATCCAAACCAACAAAATGGGTGTTGCTGCTACCTCAAAATTAGAGTTTCTAGAAAAAACTTCTTTGGACCTTTGTAATCGACTCTTAATATATTACTAGTATCGACCGGTGGCCATATCACCACGTACACGGTTATAATCTGGAAGGCCTTCCACTAATCATAATCAATAATAAGTTATAATTTACTTTGCCTTTTTCTCCTAAAGATAAGAAATATTTGGGACATAAAGTTTGTTCCTTACCAGGCCCCACACCGACAACAGCAACATCTTTGTCCCAGAGGTATTCACCAGCAGCTCGTCTTATATCATCAACAGTCACCTTAGAGACTAGTGCTTCCACTTCTTGAGGTGTGTTTCTCTTACCAGTGGTGATTATCTGACGACCTATATCTTCAGCTACGGCAGTTGTGCCATCAAGACCTAATAAAAGCGAAGCTTTTAACTGTTGTTTGGCTCGCTCTACTTCAGCTTCTGTGACTGAAGTATGCAATCTGTCCACGAAAAATATCTAAATTAAAATATGTTCAAATACGGAAAGTTCAATCACAAAGGGATACTTCATTTTATACCTCCAAAATTCCTTACAGGTAAAGTGCAATAAATCATCTAATTGCTCTTTATTTTCCGATATGAGATATATTCCAAATAAACCAGTGTCACTGTAGCTCGTGTTGAATGCTTGAAATGAATTTGCAAGCTGATTTTTGTGGATTATGTGAGAAAGTCGTGATGATAAATGAGGAGCAGAACCAAGAGACCGATCCCATGTTCCAATTATAGACTGTGCAACTAGCATTGGATAGTAATCTGGAGAGTTCCATCCAACTCCTTCGACAGCTATAGCGATATGAGCTTGTGGCAAGTCGTCATTCCTCACGCGCACCTCGGAACCAGTAAACGGAGGCTTTTCACCACGAGCAATATCATGACCATAGGGATTCTCAGATGGGGGGAGAGAAGAAAAATGTTTTTCGGCCAGTTCAACTAACTCGTCATGATCAACACCTCCCGTACCAACAAGAACCATACGATCTGCGGTGTAATTTTTTGCTACATAATCGACGAGATCTTGCCGTTTTAACGAAAGGATGTTTTCTTTAGGGCCAAGGATAGTACGCCCCAAAGAATGTCCTGATATTTTCACAATGTTTATTTTATTATTTTGGTAAATATGCCTAATAAAAGTCAGAGAAAAAAAATATAACTAATCTTCAGAAAGCTTTGTAAGAAGTACCTTGAAATGCAGTGGCGTGCAAATGATCAAAAACAACTTCTTCGAGCAGTTTATCTACTTCTTCTTGCTCCCTTATTATAACCTCACGTTCACGCTCTACAGCAGCCTCATCCAATGTAGAGTTCTGAAGAATATCAGAAAGAATTTCCACTGCGGTATGAGCATCATTTTTGAAGGTTCTCGCATAGTAAACTGTTTGTTCCCTCGAAGTGTAAGCATTTAAATGCGCCCCAATATTTTCAATAAACAGCTCAAGTTGATGCTGGGATCTTGATTTAGTTCCCTAAATAAAAATATATATCGATTTTCCAATCGCAAATTTTTAGTTGATCAGACTGAAAAAAAACATGTTGATCCAAATGCTTTCAAGTCAAAATTTTTACCTTAAAAGCCATATGTTCAAGAAAATGGGCCGCACCGTTATTACTGGCATTCTCAGCCCGGCTCCCGGCATCAATCCAAATGCCGACGGTTGCAGTTTGAGCATAGGGATTAGTTTCTGTTGCAACTGTGAGACCACTGGAAGTAAGACTGCTCCGCGTTAGAGTTTGATTAAAGTTGGTTTCTGAAGCAAACGGGCGTCCGAGCTTTACGGGCAAGGAGATTCGAAATGATGTTTAGCAGGGTGTTTGGTTTGTTTTCCTCCTTCTTCACTATTGGAAAAAAGCTTTTTGCAAGTTGCTTACTAACTTGTCTGACCAGTCTACGACCAACAGGAGCCCTCAAGGCACTAGAAAATAAGCGAGAGGCCATGGGTGTCAAATAACTTGACAAAGGTTCTAACAACGAAAATTGGGAGAATCCACTATGATGAAGACAATTAATTTTATTAACCAATGAAAAAAATTTTACTTTATGCAATTTTCAATCAAATTTATTTATTATTTCTAATCAAATAAAATTTGGGTTAAACAAAGATTTAAATCTTATTGCTGAATAATTTTTTTAACAATTTTGCAAAATTTTAAAAATTTCTGTTATTAAAATCTTTGACTAAAAACAAAGGAATAATTATATATCCATAATAAAATTTGCAAATATCAAAGCTTAGGAGATGAAAAGCAAAAAAAACGAAGGATAATGTGGGGAACGCCCACCTTCAAAATTGGATGTGGGTTTTTTTGTTGGTCCAAAGACCCAACATC
Organism: Geosiphon pyriformis; assembly: GCA_016748015.1. Classification (NCBI taxonomy): domain Eukaryota; kingdom Fungi; phylum Glomeromycota; class Glomeromycetes; order Archaeosporales; family Geosiphonaceae; genus Geosiphon; species Geosiphon pyriformis. The sequence continues at coordinate 857,837 of JAAOMT010000697.1, forward strand.
AGATGTGCCACTCCTTTTTAGACGCGTTATTCGTGCCTCAGCTAATTTGTGGCGTCTCTGATGTCATATGCAGTGTGCCCATACATTGTTCTTTCCAACTAGCTTTAGGCTTACTCCTTCGCAGTTATTAATTTATTTAATGTCTAATAAAACAGATCAAAGTAAGTAGCATTTTGTAGAGCTTTTACCTGATACTGTAATAAAGCACCATTAACCCCGTCTTTATAGTTAATTTTAGTATAAATCAGCTGGAATCTTTGCTAGGCCAGCTCAGCCTTTCTAAGGGTAATATTTTAAATTTTTGACTTGTCTTTTGGTTGAAATTTGGGATGGGGAATTTTTTCCAGAGATCGTTATTGAATTATTACACCTAAATTTTGTCAGAACCTTATAACCTAACCACTAGTATCTCCAATTTAATTTCTGGCCTCCAAAGTTGTAAACAAGCCTTATCTGCCCAGAATACAGAACGAGACGCACGAGAACACTGGTGGGGCTTGGTGACAAAGGCTGGAGAAATTTGTGCGACCTTTGCAAAAACTGGTGATTAATTTATAGAGTTTCTGTTGGATATCGATTTAAAGCATTTATTTAAGCTGTAGGAATTCTCTTTTTGAAATTCAAAAAAATTAGATAATGCTCGTGGCCCAATAGGATCATCTGGTACAATAGAACTAGCCGTTGATTTTCTTCGACTCAATACAACAAATGAATATCCATCGGCTAATGTTCAATGCCTTCGAGTACTGGCAAATCTGTGCATAGATAATGGTGATAACATAGATGGTGCTTAAGTTTAGACCTGTTTGATTATCTTTTAATTAATTGATTGGTTGGTTGGTTTTGTCTTTAATTATTTAGAACAAAATCGAAAGAGAACATTAGATTCAGGTGGAATTGAAGCGATTTTATCGAATTTCAATCACAAAAATAATTTAGAAATTCTTCGAACAGCATCTGGTACATTATTGAATGCCGGGCTTGAGTATGGTAAAGTACGAAAAGGGTTGATTTTTAAAGGTCCTGAAGTCCTTAATTCACCGAAATTTGGGCTCTTTAGACCCAATAAACATCGAGATTTTACGCTTAGGAGGATTGGAATCGCTGGTTTGGATTCTAGAGCCTGATAATGTATTAATCAAGGACATTGATTCAGCTCGTACAACTGTTCATTTCACCGCTCGGGTTATTTTGAATCTGATTGGGACAGGTCTCGTTTAATCTTCTTGCCATTATGTGATCAATATTATTTTGTTTTTTAATATTAAGACATTTCCCTCCGTTCACAGATGAAGGGAAAAAGAAATTTGCTAACGCAGCAGCGTTATCTTCTTTGATTAATTTATTATCATATGCATCATCGCCCGAGGCAACTGAAGAGGATATTGATATACTAGAAATTGTTATAGAAATTTTAGAAATTGTGGCTTTAGAGAATGGTAATTGATAAATTTGAAAATTCCTCATTCTTATAAAATATCGAGATTTAACTTTCAATGCATTCAACTACTAGATGAAATACAACAAATTATTGTTCTTCAAGGTCTCCTTATTCCATTATTAGATTACTTGGAATATTCGAAGCCTCCTAATGAAAATGATCAAAGTCTAAGCAAAAAGTATGGAGAATGGAAAGCGGTAGTATTGAAAATAGTAGTTGCTACTACGATGACCGGTATTTTCGACATTTTCTTTCCATCCTTGTATGTTCGATTTCCGCTTATTGAATAGAATTGCAATTATTCATAGATAGCAATATGAACGTATTATTTGATAATGGTGTTATACTGGATCGATTCTTCCAGTGGTTGAATATAGGGTCATCACGTGACGATCTGCAAATCTGTGCTGCTTTATCGTTGGGAAATTTGGCAAGAAATGGTAAAACAATACTATTTTATTCTTTCCAATATCTTAAACTGCTTTGCTTATATTTATTTCAATTTAAACCAAATAGATGCTCATTGTATTAAATTAGTGCAGGAATTCAATGTAGTTAAACCATTAATTCAAGCTTTGACTAGCTCTGCAAAAAATTTTAAAATACAACATGCAGTGGTTGGGCTATTGAAAAATTTGGCTATACCTGGTAAAGATTTAATCAAAATATAAATAATCCGAATTAAAGATCGCTAATATCCCAACTTTTATTAGTAAGTAATAAAGCCCCCATTGGATCAATGGGTGTTATTGAACTGGTATCACCACTTCTATCACAGGATACGATTCAACCGATTCAAGTTGGTGTAGTTGGGATTCTAAAACATCTTTCAGTTACCAATGGTTAATTCTTTTTATGCTTTATCACTTTTTACTACATATCAATTTTGTAAAAAAATTTTAACTTTGACATCTTTACCCTAATCCATACCTTTTCTTAGCATCTAACTCCAAGCGAATAATACTTGGCGAACATGTACCCGACATTGCCGATTCCCCTAAACCTCTTTCCCGACTTTTATCAGTAATCCAAAACACTGATGACATTTCCGTTCGAAGTGAAGGAACTCGTGTACTGGTGAATTTAATTAAAAATATATGGAGTCAAGATTGTTTTTCAACGCTAGGTAAAACAGCCTTTCAATCGATAAACAAATTTTTACCATATATGTTCTCGAATTAATTATCAAAAAAAATCGGTGATTCCTTCCCTCAAAAGATAGAGACTTGGTTTTTCACCTACGATCCAGATTAAACACTCTTGAGGTGGTTCAACCGATTAGTAAAATGATAACAGAATCGAAATATCCACTGTTACAGAATGAAGGCATTATCGGATTAACGTTACTTGTAATAGATGATTCAGCTAATTTGCGAGGCAAGTAAATTTTACTCTGTTTTGGATTATTTCTCAAACACCTGAACCTTATCATTTCATGCCTGTTTGAATTACTCCTTGACATCTATTGAAAGTAGGGTCAAACCCTTCCCTGGAAGTGCTGACAAATAATCAGAATGATGGATCAGTCGCGAACTCGCAAATTCCATCCAGCGATTCCAATCCAATACCCTCTTCCTCGACGTCTTTACCATCCTCCTCAGCCCCCCTGATCGATTTCATTCTCGCCATTATAATTAATAATCAAGAAAAATATCCTGACGAAATGAGAATTAATGCATGTGGTTTACTTGAGAAAGCAGTCAAAACATCTAATAGATCATGTGAGTAATTTCTTTTTGGGAGATCTATATGTCAAATATTTGATTATTTACAAATTTTTCAATCCAGACAAGCAATATTTCCGTGATCACATTCCCAGCTCGCTCTCACCTTTATTGGATCCTTCCCGAGTAAGGCCTGTATCTGAGATGGTTAAACGTGATGTTGAAAACCTTTTACGTGACTTGGATTATATGGATTCAATCATTTATGCTAACTCTGATCTTTTGTAGAAATAACTAATGAGGTTTTGGTTATAGAAAACATGTACAAATTTATTTATTATAGAAAAAGGTCCAGTTTAAATAAAATTACCAACAAATTGAGATAAAGAAATTTAAAAAAATTGCTAATGTTTTATTTAATAAAATTGAACAATAATTAGTAATGAAAATTTATTAATTTGTCAGTTATAACAAAATTTGGTTTATTTATTATATATTAAAAAATAAATGTTGATCACAAATTATTGTTTATTTAAATTAATTTCGTAAATTTATTTATGCATATTAATAAATATTTTGTCATAATTTATTTACAATCTATTTTCTAAGCAAAATTGGTTTACATTATTTTATTTAATTATGAATTTAATACAATTTCTTATTAAATATTAATATCATTCTTATTATAAATTTTCGTATTGTATACGATTTTTTTTAATTTGATTTATAAACAGCAAGTTAAAAAATGAAAATTTTTTATTCAAAATGATAACAGTTTAAATTTACAAAATATATTGAAAAGAATCATTTTTGGTATTTAATCAAAATTAGATATATATTTGTAGCATCATTCAATTTTCATGAGAACCGCTTTGGAACCAGAAAGCATTGTTTTACAAGTTAAATCGCCATAGGAAGCTTAATACGAAACGATAGATATTTGAGAATGAACTCAAATTTTTATACCCGGATTTTTGAGGCTCCCAGATACAAATACTTAAAGAACACAATTTTCAGTAAACCAAAAGTATATTTTAGCAAGACGGTCGTGGGAAACAGATCTGTTTTAAGAAAGAAGAGTATTACTCACTTTATGCAATACTAACTCTCTGAACCGTTAGAGAACCTGGCAGTTTACTCCCAATAGTCCATTGCTCTCGGCCGAGTTCGGCCGGTACGAGAGACTTCGGTGGAATTGCTTGACAAATGTGGTTTCTCCGAGTTTTTAGTTTTTTGTTGCTGCCGATCTTGAGCTGAATGAATTTCAGCATGATCAAATGGTTGTTTCTTACTTTTTTGCAATTGATCGCTCCGAACTTCATCTCTTGTAGATTCATTCCTTTTAATTTCGCCGCGATTTTTGGTATCATCGATGTTTAGCTGTTTGTGAAAAAAAATTTTCGATTTTTTGCTTGAGCGGCTGGAAGTGTGGGAATGTTTCTTTTTCTTATGTCGTTTGGAGGATGAGTTCTTCCTGTGGCGACGAGTAAGAGAGTCATCGCTTTTGCTTTCATCTGATCCGGAGCCCTCCCCTCCTTTATGTTTTTTGGAGTTCGATGAAGAGTGCCAATCATCGTTATATGACCTCTTCTGATGGCTTCCTAGATTACTAATTTGAGGTTCATCCGACTCTAAGTCTGCTATTTTGTGTCGTTTTAAAGATGAAGACTCAACGTGGAAGCTAGATGATCGCTTATCCCCAACATCTGATCCCTCAGTAGAGCCTTTGCTGGTTGGCTTAGACTCGCGATTTTTATTTATATCTTGATGTGTTAATTCATAATTAGTGTCACTTGATTGGTCTCTGGAAGGTAATGTTCGCTTGCGCGAACTTTCCATAGTCTGAATATCGTCAAGAAATGATAAAGGTCCAGCAGATACATGGTCTTCGATTTTGGGAATATCATTGGACTGTTCATTGGATGGTTTAGTGGAAGAAGCCAATATCATTTTATCGGTCTTACGATCGGATTTCTTAGTAAACACAGGTCGAAAAGGAATCTTTGGCTCAGTTTTAGATACAAGTAGGCTCTCTGTTTGTTTGGGCATATATTCCGTAGGCTGGTTGATCATGTTTGTTGATGCCTTTTTATTCAAGATGTAAGTAAATATAGTCTAATTAATCCAAGTTAGGGTGAATATACATTTATTACCTTTGGAGCAGATGCATCTTCTTCGCTATCCGCTACAGATTCAGACTCGAATATGGCCTTAAATATATCCATAGAGGGTCGGGTATAATCGATAGGTGCATCTTCTGCAGTATCAGGCTGTGGAGTTTCTGCTGCTATAGAGTCCTTTTCCTTAGGCTTTATGTCTGCATCCTTATTTATCGCGTCGGTGGTTTTAGTAAATAAACCAGGATTACTCTCCTGCAATATTTCATCCATTTGTTCTTTGCTGAGTGCCTGACGTTGACCTTTTTGCGTTTTCCCAGTATTGCTCTCAGGTTGTTCAGGATAAGGGTTTGCAACATTAAAACGCTTACATAAAAGGCGATTCGGGTAAAATTCTTTCCGTGTACGTGTAAGTGCTCCAAACATATTCATTCGGGCAGCTGCCTCGGCCGAGGAATTGGAATCAGTGCCTGTCATTACGGAAGTTCCGTGCGAAGGTTGAGCAATTTCTGATGATTTTATTTCGGAAGGTACTTTGAGGCCTCCTTCTGGTTGCTTAAACTCCTGGACAATGGACATTGGACTGGCACTGGTAAATCTGGATGCTATCATACTTGACATAGGACGAAATATGCGCGCGGCCTTTGCAAAATCATTTAGCTCTTTAACAAACTCGTCTTCAGTAAAGCCCTGATCAATAAGAAGCACCAGAATTTAAATTTTTCGATTGAGTTTGGTATTTTGCTCAATGAACGATTTACCTCTGGTATGATTGATTCTTGTAGACTCAATCCAGCATGGCCTTCGAGAAATCGCTTATATCTTGCCTGTCTTTTCAAGTTGTCTCCAAATGGTATAAATCCCTTGAGGGCTGCCAGAGCGACATCTTTTTCAATTTTGGGGATAGAAGATTTCAAAGTTTCCATGGAGGCTGGTTTTGTGTCTTTGAGACCTCCTATAATGTTATCCAACCGAGCTTTATCTTTGCGAGAGACAAAATCAAATACAGATCGGGCCGGCGCTTGGGAAAAATTTTCCCCCAATGCAACCCCACGCTGTAGGTATCACAAATTAAATGGTTAATCGAATTGAGAACTTTTGAACATGAGGAAATTGAATCGAACAATACCTGATCAGCTAGAGCCGCTAAATTTGTAATTTTCGGACGAGTATCTTTGTAAGATTGAGATGAAGACTGTAAATTATCATTTAGAACAAGCGAATTAAATAGGTGTATTGGCTTGTATCCTGTCGGAATCTCGGGTGGGGGGAACCTGATTAATTTTATGAGCATCGTATGTATTCAACAGCAGCATAGAACATTTGTATTTAAAAATTTACGGGGATCTTAGATACTTGCCATTTATTAAGAGGAACTGGTTTCTGAGCTAACTCGAATCCTTCCAAGGCAATGCTTCCGTCATAACAGATGAGCGCGGAAGATTTCTGCCAATATAGGAAATCTAGTAGTAATCAGGGTAGCAATTATTTGCTAGTTTAAGAGATCAGTGAATACCTCAAGAACAGAACTTTTTCCGACCGGATTTTGTTTTTTTACTTGATTCTTGCCCATTATGATGGCCTCTTCACTTTCATCTAATAAAGATGATCGAGGATCAAGGATCGAAGTATCACCATATATATAATCTTCCTCGTCTTCTTCCAAGACACCTACTCTAATTCCTCCTATTCATTTCAAAGTCAATGAAATTATATTTAGGAAAAAAAGAATAATATTGTACTCACCTTTAATAGGTAAGGAATGTATTCCTATAGGTGGCTGAGGATAACTACCTGATCGATTGGAAAAAATAAAATTGTAAAGACGATTGGAAATAATTTTGTGTTTTGGTTAATTTTGGATATATATTACTTGAACGATCGGATTGAGCTTTTACTGCAAATTCGGGGGCGTTTTCGTATGGATTAAAACCGAGGCCAAAGGTATTATTTTTCTGATCGAAAGTGATCATCGCATTATCCTTAGGGGGAAATGAGACTCCAGAAGGATAAATCTCATCATCTGATTCCGAATGATCTATTTTAAGAAATAATATATTATAAAAGAATTCAAGTTTAATGAAATATGTACACTTCCAAAACAAACCTTGGTTTTGGGAATTTTTCTTTTGAATGCGGGGGCCAATTCCTTGACCTTCACGCCATCCCATTTTCTTCAGCAATAGCATACCTATAGATTTAAAATAAGTGAGAATTGGGAAGATTGATGGAATATAGGAAATCCTGAAATGAGAAGTAACATAGAAAACGCATTCCTACCTACAGATTCATTATTAGGAACAATCAAGTCATTAACTAACATTTCCGGCAGACCTTTTAATACACTGAAAGATGTAAGTAGGTTAGTTATTAAATGATTGGCAAACTCATTTGTATAGTTAAATTTTGCGGCAATTTCTAAATACCTTCTACTTTCACTCATAGCTTTTAAAAGTGCATTTTTCCTGGAAGATTCACGTTCTGTTGAACCCAAAGAGTCGAATTGTTCGGTCATGACCAATTGTTGATTTTGCCCCAAGTCCTATGGGACAATAACAGCAATTAGGCCAACCCATTTTAATAATAATTTTAATGGTGATAATTGAAAATAACCTCCAAATCCTCTTCATCCATAAAATCCTGTGGTAATAGAGATTTTTTTCCAGATCGACTCGACCTTGAGGAAACAAAAGAGGATGGTGTCCATCCTAAGAGAGAGCGAATTAACAAATTAAAGGCCTTTAATTAATTCAAACAAAAAAAGAGTTCTTACCTTCTTTTGAGCCAACCGTGTTATAGTACCCCGCCGACCAGCCGCCTTTGAAAGCACCATGAAAGCGCCTAAGCCCATTTTCGTCGCGAACCTATGGAAATCACTGAAAATTCATAACTCCTGAACAATCATCAACATGAAGTACTGCCAAGGCTTACTTCTTGTTTCCAAACTGGTTGGAATTTTCCTGCGTCTGGAAGATCACCCGTAACAGTCTCGGGTAATTCCGTTCCATAAAAGACGAAGGTTTCGTAGGATTTCTTTTTTTCTTCGTCGTTAACTTTGGATAACTTAGCCTTCTTTCCCACAAACGAAGACATTCTGTTATAAAAGGTGAAATGACTTGCCTGTCCAAGATTCCCGAAATATTGAATATTCAAAATGATACAATAAGTACCTTTGGAGGAGCAAATATTAATGAGTTTTAACCATATACCAGATCAGGATGTAGATGCCTTTTGATTTTGTTCCAAACGAATGTGGCGCATGTGGCTTTAATTTTGTGAAAATCCCTTTCTAAATATATACCATCTCCGAGTTCTAAATCTACTGGGTAGTATAAGCCATCCTGCTGCCAAGCTCTTACTTCGTATCAATATGCTAGAGTCGAACAGGCAAGCGCAAGAAAATGTTAATCTCACACAACAATCAAATGGGAAGGTTCCAACAACAGAAGGACGTGATCCTGCCTATTTTTCTTACTATGCCATGCTTCAGCATCAGGTGGTTTTTGTTGTGTTCTTGCTGCTCTCAAATATAAAGAACCCAAGTGGCAAAACAAGGCTTCCCAAAGTCTAACTTAAAGTTCGTCTGCTGACCGAACAACCTAAACGATAAACGCAGCAAAACATGTTACAAGACACCGTTCGTACGTCAACCTATCGATCGGCTATTTTGTTGAACGGACCCACCTGTTTTTCCAATAAACTCGTCTTGGACGTTGGTGCTGGTAATTTTTTCTTGCTTTTGGGTGGTTGCTCTATTTAAATTTGTAGAATTAAATACGATGACACTTACCTCAGGTAATTACGCGTATATGCGTCAGGTTCTGGGATTCTTTCATATTTCGCTGTGCAGGCTGGCGCGCTCAAAGTATATGCGGTAGAAGCGTCTGAAATGGCCGAGAAAATGAAAAAAATTGTAGACGCAGCCAATTCTGCAAATCCAAAAGTTTATACGAAAAATGCTTTTTTGAAAAATAAAATAGAAGTAATCCAAGGTAAACCTAACCTTGAATTTTTTGTTTAATCATTTTTAATCATCTCCGTGATTCTTCTGGTCTTAGCCAAAATTGAGGAACCTAACCTTCCTATTCCAAAGGTTGATACCATTATCTCGGAACCTATTGGGGTTTTGTTAATTCATGAAAGGATGGTAAGACCTTTCCTTTTTTCTAAGCTCGTTCGTGTTGAATGATTAAAATTCTCGGACTTTATTGCGATTAAAATGTCTTTACAGCTGGAAAGCTTTCTGTTTGCCAGAAACACCTATCTCAAACCGGGGGGAACTCTCTTCCCTTCAAAAGGTTCAATACATCTTGCTCCCTTTACCGATGCTGCTTTGTGGAGTGAAACTATGGGGAAAGTGCGTTTTTGGGAACAAAATTCGTTCTTTGGAATCGATTTGTCAACCTTGTACAACGATGCGTGGGATGAAATGTTCGGTAAGGATAAAAACTTTGTTTACCCGATGATTCCCTAATAACTCTTATGAGTTTATTTAAAAGGTATGCCAGTGGTTGGGAGTTTCGATCCCCGTACATTAATTGCACCAGCTAACTCGGGTGGATATGTTGTTGATTTTTATACTGTAACGATTGAAGAGCTCCAAGACATGACAATTCCATTCACATGGCAAGCTCACTACACTGGCATCATTCATGGAATTGCTGGTTGGTTTGATTTGTATTTTGCTCCATCGTCTAGTGTTCTAGACGGGAGTGCAATCAATATGTCTACTAGCCCAACATCAGAACGGACACACTGGCAGCAGATCAGGTTCCTCTTGAAGGAACCGTTAGCGGTAAATGCCGGACAAACGGTGCAAGGTTGGATGCGTTGTGTAGTGAATGAAATGCGCTCATACACGGTGGAGATGGAAATTTTGGTTGGAGAAGGGGAATTATCGAATCCACATACTCCGTTAATATTTAATAAAATGGATTATAACCGTCGATGGGGAAAATGGCATTTACATGCACAAACATATAACTACAATTATTATCCACAGTCAGATATAACATTCAAACCCGAGTACAGTTGTCTCTATGGACCAGAGCTGGCATTAGATCTTGTAGTACAAAACGACATGGAGCAAAATCACTTCATTTTCAAGGATTCTAATTCATGATCATCGATTCATAGAAACCCTTTTCTGTGGGCATGTAATTTTATTACTTCTTGTCTTCACTACTTATATCATTTGCTTCTCCTAATACTCTTCAAGGACTTCTAGTTTATTAAATATCTTGTCCTAGCAAATAGAAGCAAGCACTTCTAATTTATAGAAATATAACCAAGTGATATTGGAATTCATTTCCCCATAAATCCGGTTTTTAAACGGTATCGAAATCATTATTAATCTTCATCCCAATCACCCTGGCCTTTAGGTGGTTTTGGACCTCCAGCTGGTTTACTCATAATTATCTGTCGATTAAAGCCCATTAATTCTTGAGTGAGCTTTCAATATCTAATGCATAAGGAATCGAATATTTGCCTCTAAAATCAAATAAACAAACCTGATCAACACGTAAGATTGTTAAAGCGGCTTCGGTTGCGTATCTTATCGCCCATGATTTTGCAACCAGCACATCAAAAATACCAGCTTGAACCGCATCGATTGTACCATCTGTCTGATTTTCAATATCTACCCCGATTGTAATCTGATCACCTTGATGATGTGCTGCATAAAGTTTGGAAAGGATTTCTGTAGAGTCCAAACCAGCACCTTCGGCTAGAGTGCGTGGGATAATCTCAAGTGCTTCGGCAAACTTTTTGATAGAATGTTGGTTTAAGCCAGGGGTTTTCTACAAGAAAATGTTATGAAAAAATTGTAGGATCATTAAAATCGCAAAAAATTGTCTCCGCATCCTTTTCTCAATCCACTAACCTCCCCAAACGATAATAATCGCTTCACTAATTCCATTTCTGTTGCACCTGCACCTGGAACTAATCTGTTGTCTTTGCATACGGCTTTAACAATGTTGACCCCATCATCTATCGCCCGCTCAATATCATCTAAAAGATTCTGAGTCGCCCCACGTACCACAATCGTGGCAGTTTTTGAAGATTCATCCTCTATGAATTTAAAATATTAATAATGGGCATCGTATATTAGATCAAATGTTAAATTTCCTTGCCTTGACGAAAAACGGTGACCCGATCACCGCCAATTTCCACAGTTTCTACGATGTCACAAAAACCCATTTCTTCTGGTGTTGGAGCCCCTAATCTTGCTAAGGCTGTCGCACCGACTACTCGACATAGTCTACGAAGATCAAATTTAGAGAGAACCTTGACAGCCAATATATCAAAACGATTAAGATAATGTAGGGAAAGTTCCCCAATTGAGGAACCAGTGACGACCACTTTTACTCCAGAATCTGCTAATTCCTTGAAGATCTGCCAATAATATGGAATTGAAATTATATTATTTTTAAGTATTAAAAGACGTAAATTAAAGTAGGACTTGGTGACTGACCTTTTCCACCTGTTTTTCTTCATCCTTGGTAAAATTTAGCATTTCTTGTGCATTATGAATTAAAACTGTACCTTTGGTCTCAGTCTGGGCAGTATCCAAAGGACATGTGAAGACAGCAATCTTTGCCTTGGAAGCCTTCTGAATAACACTATCAGGTTCACGACCAAAAACCATACCCTTTACTACTTTACTTTCAAAAATGCTCCCACCCATAATTTTAACAACTCTAATATTGTCCACGTTAAAGTTGATAGGATTTTTCGGCATAATCGAAATTGCAGCCTCAGTGACTAAATTGGTAATGATATCTTCGTGTCCGTATTGTTTTGATGCGATAGCGGTTTTAACAGCTTTGGATAATTCGCTTGCTGACCGAGGATCTTTTACGGTTTCAACACAAAGATCTAAAAGAAATATAAAGTGATTTAGAAATTTTATTCGGAAATAATTATTATCAAACAATGGAAATTCTTTATCAATACCTTCCAAAATCTCGAGGGCTTTGTCTCGAGCTATTTCGTACCCTGGCACGATCTCGCTTGGATGAAGTCCCATACGCAGTAGATACTCTACCTTTTGAAGAAGCTCTCCACCTAGGACAAGAATTAAATTGGTAGCATCGCCAACCTTGATTCAAAGAGAAATAAAAGGTTAAAACCAAGCTAACGTGAGTTATTTTATAAATTTATTACAAAGTGAGAGAAAGAAAAGAACACAACAACCTTTAAACAGAGAAACGAACCTCTTGTTCTTGTTGTTGACTAGCCATTACTAGGAGTTTTGCAGCCGGGTGGACAACATCTAACTCTCGGATAATCGTAGCGGCGTCATTTGTTACAAACAGTTTTTCCAGGTGGTTAATCACCATCTTGTTCCGACCATTTGGTCCAAAAGAGGTACGTACAATTTCTGAGAGCTCATGAATTGCCTGGATGTTTCGCAAGACGGCTTCATCAACACCTTGAGAGATCTTATAACCCTCTTTGAAGAGTTGTGGAAAGCTACTTTGAGGTACTCGTAAAGCCATTTATACTCTTAATCTATAAGAATTAAGCGATTTTATGTTGGATACGAATTTTTCTTTGAGCGAAACCTTGCAATTTACTTTATGAGTCACAAAAAATTAGTCTCAAGAATTGATTATCAAATTTAATTAATCAAGCTTTAGCCAATTGTTTTTTGAAATTCAAAATTTATATTGCTAATAAAAATCAGTTCTCAAATGGAGTATTCAGTACAAAAGTTTAAAAATTAAGAGTTTGTAACAAAATAATATTAATTAATAAATGTATAAATAAAATAAATATTTTTATACACAGTTTAAAATATATATATATATTGTTATTTTTTTATTGGTTTTTATTACAATTTTAACAAGATGTAATTTAATTGTTAAATACATAATTTATACATGTAACTAACTATTTAAACTTATATTAAAATTATATTAAGTTAATTAAATTTTAATTTTATGAACAAAAAGTAAAAAAGTTTTAAATATTATTTTTTCTATAATAACTAATAAAATTTAAACAAAAAAAATTTTTTTTGTTATAGAAATAGCTAAATAAAACATTTTGGCAATATTTTTTATAAATATTAATAATAATAAGCTGTTTTTAACAATTTTTAATGCATTTTTTTTATTTTTAACTGCTAGTTTTTTTTTAATTAAAGTTTTTTTCAAAAGATACATTAAAATTTATTTTTTTATTTTTTTTATTTTTTTTAAAAACTTTAAAGTTTTTAATAATAGATTAATTAACAAGCTAATTTTTTTTGTTTTTATTACTATTACTATTATTATTATCTTATAAATAACCAAAAAGACCAAAAACTTTAAAAAACAATAACAATTACTTATATTTATTATTATTATACCAAATTTCAAATAAAATTTCAAATAAAATCTTCTTAATAATATTTAATTATTTTTTAATATAGATAATAACAATAATAGCATATTTTTTAAGACAAATCAAAATTAATTATTAGTTATGTTGTTAAATATAATGTTTTTTAACAAATAATTAATAATTTTAAAAAAAAATCAGTTTATTAAATTATCTAATTTTAATAATTAAACTAATTAAATAAAAATTAAATCAATTTTTTTTTTTGTTTTTTTTGTTTTTTTTTTTATTAATGTTTAATGAATAAGACCCAAATGCTATCTAATACAATACATCAAACTAAGTAATCTAAATTAGGTACAAATTATGTATTTTTTACATATAACCAGCCACTCAGACCAATTAGAGCAATACTACAAATCTATCTTAACTGATACAACATTATCAACACAAAAAAAAAACAGCAAAACTTATAAAAACCAAAGCTAACTCCTAATGCTTCAGCAATACCAAGCAACTTAATAACACCAATAGAAAACAGAGATAATAAACCACAAATCCCAAGTAATATTAAACTATCACAAACAATCAAGTTTTTTTTTTCTATAAATGCCTTATACTTGGCTCAAACCAACCATATATTAATATGATGAACTGTCCCCAAATCCTAAACAAAACTAATAACATTTTTACTAGCAATCTTAATACCACCAAAAATAGACAAAGCTTCTAAAAACCAAGTCTTGAACACAAAATTCTTACACAAAATAATGTAAATAACATCATTAGAAACACATAAAGAAAGCATCTACAAAACCTAAGATAAAACCAAGTTTAAGCCCAACAAAACATTTCACTGAACCAAATAAGACTTAAACAGATCTACATGAAATTCAATATCAAAATGCACACACAAATAAATGATCAGAACTCTTTATATTTCCACAATAGAGACATAATACATTAAAATACCTTCTATTATAAAAATGTTTTCGAACAGCAACTGGCAGATAACAGTGCAAAGTTTTCATAAAATACAAACACAAACTAGCCATAAACTTACTGGTAAAGCCAACAGCCATGTGCAAATTAAGATGCCAGACTGAAGTGGTACAAACCCAATTCATATTACTGATTATGCTTTTGCAAATAATACTAAAACCAGATCCAATCTTTCAATAAGCATGATAAACAGTTCTGAAAATTTCTTGAGCAAAATAACAAATGTTCTCAAATACTACCACCTCACCAGCTTTAATAAACCTATTTCCAATCAGAACAAAAAGTACAAAATTGAATTACCAACCAAACCAGCCAGCACATTAGCATGTTTATTATTCAAGACACTTGAATGTCCTTTAATTTTGCACTATAAAACATTGAGCCTTTTATTCTTGACAAAATTTATCATATCTTGCCACTTTATCCAATAACAATTTTGAAAGTCTGGTAAAACCAAAATTGATTTAGTAACACAAGTATCCAAGACAGTCTGACTGTCTAAAAACATCATAATAGAACTGCCAAAAAAAATACACTCCAAAACCAGAGCAATTGCCTGTAATTTTGCCATTATAGATAACACCAACTCATTAATTCTAACACCAATATTCATATTCAAATTGGAGAAATAAGTGGCCACACCATATTTCATTTTACATATACCCAGATTTTTTAAGAATTTATCTATATAGACATTAATAACACTCAAATCAGCAGTGGAAAAATGATGCTTTAACTTTAAAATGCCACCAAAACTACAAATATCCAGGAACCAGAAGCCAATAGAAGATGAACCAGCTAAAAAAAAAGACTTAACCAAGAAATTACATATCAAGTTGAACCAATAGGGTACTGAGCCTTTCGGATCAAGCTTTTTCCAATAACAGAAGCACTTTCAATTAAAGACCAAGCTCTTTTTATTGTACAATTGTTTAATAAAAGTAATTCTAAATCTTTTGAGTGAACATGAAACATCATAAAACATCAAATTGTTTAGAATTAAAGATATTAGAATGCCATTGAAAAAGCAGAATGCAGTCATAAAAAAGTTTTCAAGAGACATATCACAGTTCAAAAAAAGCCTAACTATACCAGCCAAAAAATTATTAATTAGATTAACACATAATTTCACAGGACAGCACAAAGAGTAAATAAGTAACCAACTCAGAACTTGCAGATCCAAAGACTTATGACAAAACAAGCAACCAAAAAACCTATTAGCATTCATAAAACCTAATACAGAAGCCACTTTGCACTTAGTTTGTAATTGTTTAAAAGATTTCAAGCTATATAATAAAGAATAATAAAGAGCCTCATTAAGAAAATTTCTTAATAGACTAGTCTTTAATCTCAAACTCTTTCTAATAAACATGTTCCATTTAGTATATATACTCTTGAAAATAAAACTAAATTGAGTTCTATAACTAACTATTGGTTGCAGTATGGTTGAGACCAAATAAAGAAATTGTTTGTCTGAAATAGTCTTTTTCAAAACCATATTAGCAAAAAATTTAATGTTCAAGTAAGTTTTTACCAAACTAGACTTGGACAAGCTCTCAGAAAACAAAAAGATCTCAAGGTATTTATAAAACTCTTTTTTATGAGCAACAAAAATCAGCAAATCACTAATTGATAATAAAGCATTCTTGATCCTCTGGTTGATAAAGATAGCAATTGTTTTCTTATTATTAATTAAAATATTATTAACCTTAAAAAAACTACTAGCAATATTTAAAATATATTGAGTTGCTGTTTAACTACTTTTTACCCAAATTGTGTTATCAACAAAAGTGCCAGCAGCAAAAAATAATGTCATTCCATTTTGAGCCTCCAATCTGTCAGTCTTGGCAACAAATTTAGTATTAATATGATAGCTATACAAACTTTTCTGACACTTAACTTTGCATAACAGGAGGTTATAAAAAATTCTTTAAAATAGAGGAAAGAAGATCTTATTCTGGTCTAGACTATTATACATCCAATAACTTTTTGTCAAACCATAATCAGTCATAACATAATTGATTCTATCATCATGAATACTCCCAAAAAAATGGATTAACTGTTCGCACATTTTAATATGAATTAAACTATTTCTTAAATGCTGCCATCTAATAGAGTTATAAGTTTTTTGCATATTTTATAAGACCAACCAAAATTTATGGCCCTTTTCCAAAACATTTTTAACCACTGAACTAACAACAAAAATAGGAGATTAAGTTATAGTCCTCTTTAACACAGAAAAATTGTCACCATGGAAAACATTAAATTTACTACAGACCAATGAAATCCTATTGAAAAGTAACTTGAAAAGAATCTTACAAGCAGTCTCAATTAGAGCAATTGGTTTTGTATTAGTCAAAACATCTTCTTACTTATATAGTTTAGGAATTATTAACATTTAAGCTTTTTTCCATGCCTATGGAACAGATTTACACACCAAACAAAGATTTAAAAAGTCTAAAAGCATGACAAAAACTAAATCATCACAGTGCTTCCAAAGCTTATTTGTGATACCAGACAAACCAGCAGCTTTTTTGTTAAGTAGGTCCTTAACTATTTGCACTATTTTACTATAACTAATAAGAACCATAACCCCAGAAAATACACTATCATTAATGTAAATCAATAACAGGTATTGGCATTGCCACATATTGGAAACACTATTTAGTACAACTTACTTTTTCATTCAATCTTTCATAACAGAATCAATCTCATCTTTAACTTCTATTGGATCCAAAATCAGATTACTATTAGCAACCAAATGATTCAACACTACTTTATAAAAAAAATGCTCTAAAACACTTCTAATTATATAACTTTTATTAACTATAAAACTTGTTATCCTCTTATCAATGGCAGATCTAATGTCTGATTCTTTAGTCCTCAAAGACTCAGCAAATTTGGACACACAGTAAGACTTTTTTATTTTAAAAAAAGCAGAACATACACAATTAAAACCCATATTAGAGTTCACCGGATCTTAAACAACAGAGGCTTTATTACTGTCCAAAGAAACCCAGTGCTTTATCAAGGAATCAAATCTGACAACACTCTTTTTATAAGAAGCCTTACCAATTTTTGAAACTAAAACTTTCAGTTTATGAAAACTGAAAGATTTTTTAGTGAAAACATTATCAAAATCCTTAAACCACTTTCTCTTAAATGTTCTATCAGCAAAAAAAATCATAATCTTGCAAACTGCATCTCATATTGCATTCAAATCTGAGAATTTCTTAGATATGGCAAAGTTATCAAAGAACATTGTAACATTGGCCACTATAGCATCTTTAAAATTGTTCTATTTCACCTTATTAGCATTTTTAACATTAAACTTCCAATTATTTTTATTTATCTGCTTGTGTATAAAGTTTAATTACACATTTAACAAACCTCCCAAATCCACAAAAACAAAAACAGTCTGGTAATTAGTGTTGAAATATTCACCAACATCAATTACATTATGATCCACCACAGCATTAACCAAACTTAAGAAAACAAATACATAATTAATTGTTTTTGCAACACCTTGAAAATTAGCCTATGTTGGTGTCTTTGCAAATAAGTTTTTATCTAAAGAATTAACCAGACTTAAATTAAGGCACTTTTTAAAACTAGCACATTTACAGAAACTATTTTTATTAAAGTTATCACTCAAAACAATAAACAAAGACTTATTCACAGTTTTGGCTATCAAAAAGTTGATTTTACTAGCCTGAGAGAAACAAACAGTTAGGAAAGCACCAACATAAAGCCCCAAAATTGAAACAGAAAGTTTATTTTTGAAAAATAACTTGATAAAAATGAGCTAATTAGACACCTCAAAAACACTACACACATGTCTTGTTAAAAACTCATTTATGACTACTACAACATCTAAATCCAAGTAACTAGAGTTCAAACCAGAAGTAAAGACATAAACACTATCAAATTTATTAACAAGCCAAGATCAAATCTTTCCTTTTAGCTTTGTTTTTATGAAAATTGGAATCAAATTGTTCATATCACTGTGCTGATAAATAATATCAGCCTGTTTTGCAGGATTATTCATACTTTGAACATTGTATGTAGCAATTTTTTAAATCAGACTGGTCATTAAGAAAGAGGTTTAAAAAGTGCATCACCAGCCAGAACCAAACTATCAAAACATGCCAACAGACTCAGCACTAAAGCAGTGAGTTTTTCCAGTATGTTTTCCAAATATATTACATTAGAAGAGATAGAAAAACCCAAAACCATAACAGTCTTACTATTAGTGGTCTTACCTAAACTTTTTTCCATTACTACATTACCCATTTGATCATGTGATGAGGGGATTACTAACAGCTGACATTTAGAACTAGGCTGGAAAATCATCAACACGAGTGACTCTAACTTCTTAGCCAACTTACCAATTTGTCTCATAAGACTGCTTTCAATGTTAATCAAATGTAATTCCAACTTATTAACAACAAGCATAGGAGATTTTATCTTCGAAAAAAAACCAGAATTAGTAAAACTATTATGTATAGGAAGAAGAAAAAAGGTGGACCCACCAACAATCTTGGCCCAAAAAACATTACTAAAAAAAACAAAATAAGCAATTAGTGCCAAACATTTGACATAAATAGATATCAGTTTGCTTTTATTTTTCTTAGATAGCATCTTGTGAAATAGGCCACCAGGAGATTTCTTCTCACCAAAAATGCAGTCTAATAATGTATGACTAAACTTTTTATACTTGGCACATTTAGCAAAACTCAGATGAAATTAATGAAAATTGACATTTCTCAGAACTAGAATGGTTTTTATAATAGCATTCAGCAATTTAGCAAAGTCAAAACAAATGAGAGCATATCTGGCTCAGGTATATAAGACAGAATGACAATCAATAAGACATGTTTTTTCACTCACAGAGCCAATAAAGTCTCAAATATTATGAGTATTAGTTCTTACAGACAATATGTAAAGCAGTATTCTATAATAATCTCTGACATCTCATGATTCTTTGTCTAAATTTACCCTAGTAACATATACAGCATTTTTTCTAATTAAGATAGACCAATTTGTTGTAACCATATCAACATAATCTGATTGCTTAAATTCCACCACAGTTTTTTGTTACAGCCCTACCAATTACATATTGATCGATCTAATTGTACCAAACTCAGACAGTGGAGTGTATACAGCCTTAGCTGATGTTTTAATTGGGATTTTTTTCACAACTACAGCCTAATCTGAACATTTAATAAATTTTTTAAAATTAATATTAACTGTAATCTTCATATCTTAGCCAAATCAGATGTCTAAGCCAAGTTTAATTCAGAAGTAAACATTGTTCAAAGGATTTCAAAAAATTTTAAGGAAGTAGAAACTCTTCCAAAATTATTAATTTTTGAAAACAATTTCCTAATAACCACAAGTTTGTCTTGAAATAAATTTCTGGCAATCTTATTCAGGCTAATATCCAAAGTGAAAGATTTTCTGACAGACATATTGACCAAATTCTTTAGCAGTAGAGAGAAAATCACAGAAGCATTTAAAAGAATGTTGTTACAGATGATTATTTAGGATCTCAAATCAAATAACAAATTCATAACATGGTGTTCAATAGATATATTGATGTTGGTAATTTCTGATGATGTGTTTTTTTGAAGATTTTGGTTGAGTCCTTTGTATAATAGACAGAGATTTAATTAATAGTTTTATCTGTAGCTTCCCAAAACTGCAGTTTTATCAATTTTTTTCTTAGCATAATAGCCAGTAATCTTTCTAATAAAATATTCTCAATTCTGAGTGTCTATTTTTATTCCTGGGTCTTTTATCAGTGCTTTATCTTGATGTCAATACCTCTGTATATAAATTTTTTTAATCAAGTTTAACAAAAAAAATAAAGCAAGAAAAAAAAATAAAAAAAATAAGAAATATAAGCCAAGATGATTTGTATATTAATATCCTGTTAATAGCCATGATCAAGAGCTATTGTTCCAGTGTAGTTAAGTATCAATTACTATTAACATAAAGTGTTAATAGTGGAGAGTAGATTGAAATAGTAAATAATTATTTATTGATATTTGTGAATAGAAAGTTGCTTAGATCAAATCTAAATTAAAAAGTCTGTCTTTTCTACTTCTAACGCTACTGATATATATACATAATTGAGATTTTTCAATTCCTCAGTTCTTCACACCAAAAATTCTGGGATTCCTGGAATTCTACAATTCTTTTGAGAGGAATTCTAAAATTCCTGGAATCCTGCAATTTTTTTGAGAAGAATCCTGGAATTCCATATTTACTATGGCTACTTCTGATTGGCTAATTTATATGCTAATATACTTCTTATATTTTATGAGTAACATTATTTTCACCTCTTTTAATATTAAGCTCTGTCGAGATCTCCTAATTCTAATTTTTTATCTTTGAGTATTTTTTGAACTTCTTTTTCAAGAATTACTTGTGCTATCTTGTTTTGTAATTCTTCAAATTGAGCATTGGTTATTTTTTCCATTTGGTTAATGGTAATAAAGTTCATTTTTGGATTGAGTAAGATTTCTGGTTGATCTTGAAATCTGGTGTGTAGTTAATAAATAGCTCTTGTTTGTATAGTCAAATTGTTCTTCTCCACAAATTGTTCTAGTTGTTGCAGTATTATTTTGTCAAATAATTGTTTTGTTTTATCCATATATAAGCCCTGAATGTTCAAGTGTTGTCCTAAATAAAAGTAATAAAAGTTTCTTGAAAATTGCTGTATCTACCAATTCCAAGTTTTTATAATCAACTCTTAATATTGGGTAACTTTTGATTGTGTTTTTATTGCCAATTTTACTTTTGTGATTATTTTGTCCACAGTGTTTTCTGTTTTTCTTCATATTTTATCTTGTAGTTTTTTTCTGGTATTTGTGTATCTGATAGTTTGTTAGTTGATTGTAATTTTCATCTTTTATTGTTGGATCAGTTAAAAAAGTTGTTGTACTAGTGAGTGAATACCATTAGTAATCTTCATTTTTCTGCTGTCTTTTGTCATGTGTATTATGTCTTTATATACTCTTTTGGTTGTTTAATTTTACATGTTTGGTTCAATGATTATAATTGGTTCTAGATTTCGTGAGATTTTATCTGGTTTAACTAGTATTTTTTGTACTCTTAATTGTGGAATATTACTGGTAGATGATGATACTATATGGTGATATTGTTTTAGTTGATTACTATGTGCTGCTTTGATTAAGATTTTGTTGTTCAACCTTAATTTATAAGCTCCATTTCTAAGAATTTTTTCTATGTGAAATGGTTCATCCCATTTGGGGTCAAATTTTCCACTCTATTGTTTTTCCACTTTAATACAATGTAGAAGTACTTTGTTTCCAATCTTAAATTTAACTGGTTTCTCTGATAGTTGGTTATCATGTCTTTCTTTTTGTTTTTTTTGTGACTTTTAGATATTATCAACTGCTCTTTGCTGTGTGTTTTCTAGTGTTTCCATTAAGTCATATGTTCTTTTCAACAATGTTCTTTGGAAATTTTTTTTTGTTATTGGTTCTGTTGGATATGTTTTGACTTCTATCTCAACTGATAATATTGCTGTTCTATCATATACTAATTCAAATAATGTTACTTGTGTAGTGTTTTGCTTTATTGTCTGATAAGCAAATAATACTGATAGTATAATCAAATTCTATTCATTCTGGTTTTCTTGGCTAATTTTGGCAATGGCTTTACACAATGTTCTGTTAAATCTTTTAACTAACCCATTTGTTTGTGAATGGTATGGTAATAATAATGGTCTTTTTATTCCAAATCTTTGACTTAATTCTGCCAATGTTTTATTTACAAAGTGAGTTCTTTGATCTGATAGTAGTTTTTTTGGACATTTGTGTCGACAAATCAAATCTTGATAAACAAATTTGGCAACGGATTCTGCATCTGCTTTTTGAATGGCTTTTGCTTCTGGTCATTTAGTAAAATAGTCTATGGCTACTGTGATATATCTGTTGTCTCTGCTGGTAATTGTTAATAATTTGACTAAATCAATTTTAATGTGATCAAATGGTTGTCCCACTTTGATTGATCTTAATAGTTTACTGGGTTTTGTTCTACTTCTTTTTTGACAAACATCACAACTTTGAACATATTAAATAATGTCTAGATACATTGATGGCCAATAATATTTTTTTCTGATTCTTTCCATGATTGTTTCTTTATAAAAATGTTCTGTTGTTGGATCTGAGTACATGTTAAATAATATTGTCTTTTTCTCTGGTTCTGTAATTACTCTGATTGGTTGGTCTGAATTTTTTTTGTTTTTCTAGTAAAGTATATTTTGATGGTTGATAAAATATTTTGATTGTTGTTTTATGTTCCTTTGTTTCTTTTAAGATAATTTCTCTTTAAACACTTTGGTATTTATATAATGTTGGAGTTGTTGGTATTTTTGTATATTCATCTTTTGTTATATTTTTGGGTTGAAATGTTTTTAGATTTGTCTTATTCATGACAATCCATTAGCATTTCCATTTTTTTTTCTTTTTTTATAATATACTGTATAATTAAATAGTGAAAGTTTTATTTTTCATGTAGCATAGTGATTGTCTCCAAATTTTTGTTTCTGGATTGAAGTCAATTCTTTATGATCAGTGTACACATCAAACTTTTGACTCAAGTATTCTTTCCATTTGGTGACAGCCCAATAGATAGCAAAGTGTTTCAGTGCTGGAGTTCTATAGTTCTTTTCAGCTGGACTTAAGCTTCTACTGATGTAAGCTACTGGATATTCTCATCTGTCCAGTTCTTTCTGAGATAATACTGCTCTCAATGCTTAACCAAATACATTAGTTGTGATTATGAATGGCTTGCTATGATCTGAATAGATTAGTACTAGAGCTTGAATAAGCTTTCTTCTTAATGTATCAAAAGCTTCTTGCTGAATTTTTGTCTATTCATATTTGGTATTGGAAAGTTCTTGACAATCTCAATCTTATTTGGATCTGTCTTAATTCTGTCTTTGCTTATAACATGTTTCAAAAACTTAAGTTCAGTTTTTCCAAAGAAACACTTGGTTGCATTCAATTTTAATTCTGCTTGTCTGAGTCTTTTAAATACTTGTTGGAAATGATGCAAATAATTATCAAATGTTTTTGAAAACACATTGGTGTTATCTAAATATATGACTACTAATTTCCATAGTAGCCCAGTATAAACAATTTCCATGAGCTACTGGAAAGTGGCTGGAGCATTCATCAAGCCAAATGGCATCACTTCAAATTCAAAATTTTTTTTTAAGTTGTAAAAGCTGTTTTCTCTTTATCTTCTAGTTTCATGGCTATCTGCCAGTAATCACTGTTTAAGTCTAAAGTTGAGAACCATTTCCTTTCTCCAAAAGCATCAAACAGCTCTTGGATCTTTGGTGTTAGATAGCTATCTCCTTTGGTTATTCTATTTAGTTTTCAGTAATTCACACAAAAGCAGATTTTTCTATTTTTCTTATGGACTAGTACTACTGGTAATGACTATGGGCTTATTGATGGCTGAATTAATTTATTGTCAAGCATTTGGTTGATTTCTTGATGAATAATCTCATGGCTGGCTAGTGGTACTTTATATGCTCTTTGTTTGATTGGCATTGTTACTCATAAAAATATAAGAAATATATTAGCATAATTATTAGCCAATCAGAAGTAAGTATAATAAATATGGAATTCCAGGATTCCTCTCAGGAATTGCAGAATTCCAGAAATTTCAGGATTTCCAACAAAGAATTGCAGGATTCCTCTCAAAAGAATCACAGAATTCCAGAAATTCCAGAATTCTTGTCATGAAGAATCGAGGAATTGAGGAATCTCAATTATGTATATATAGCAGTAGTGTTAAAAACAGAAAAGACAGAATCGATACCACAGAATTCTTAACCTAAAAACACAATCATCAAATAAATAATTATTTCATATCTCAAATCCACTCCCCACTATCAACCCTTCATGTTGATAGTAATTGATACTTAACTATGCTGGAACAATAGCTCTTGATCATGGCTATTGATGGGATACTAATCTGCAAATCGCCTTGGCTTATTTCTTTGCTTTCTTTATTTTTTTTTTATTTCTTTTTTTTTATTTTTTTTTGATTTGTTGTTATATATACTAATTGATAAAAGATTAAGCGCTGAGTTATTGATGTCAAGGATAGCCTGGTAAAAGACCCAGAAATACGGGTAGAATTTTATATATTATCAGATAGCTTACCAGAAGGGCACGACTGCCAGACTAAATCCGGCCACCATGCTGAAAAAGAAATTGGGAAAACTCTTGAAAAATATATCTACTATTGATACTATTGAATTTCTGTTCATTATACAAAGGACTCAACCAAAACCTTCAAATCCATCAAAATCTTCAGATACAGCACCTTCAGAACAGCCTCAACGGAAGTAGCTTTTGAGCACCAAGTTACAGGTTTGTTATTTAATTCAACAGCAGAAATATTCACCTGTAACAGCATTACATCTCCAGTCTTAATCTGATGTTAAATGATGTCAGTTCTGCCAAATTCATTTTCACTTGCAAAGATGTCATTAAAGTTGTTAAGTAATATCTTGAGCTGCATACATTGAAGTAGGTCTAAGTTTTCTAAATTCATCTGTTCCAATTGTTCTGTTTGGAGTAAATAACATTTTTCTCATTCATATATGATTTGTGATGTGATATCCACATATCCACATAGTTGTGGAAAGTCTGGAATGGTGTTTGGAAGTTAATCTTCAATTTTGGTAGTTAAGTATCCAATGGTAATTCCTTTTAGTATTTTAATAATATCTTCTATATTGTTATAAATGGGAATTTTTATGTGTCTGTGGTTTTTGGCTGGTATGTATAGATTGACTAATCCAATCTTTCTTGATTTACAAAGTGTTGTTTCTGCCTTAAAAATCTGAATCTGATCCTTTATTTTTCTTTCTATGACTACTATGTACTGGTCATATGGTGAAATAGAAATTGATTGATAAGTGGAAATAATTTCTCTCTTGTCAATAACTTCTTTTTTTGCCATATTGACTGGTATTTCTATTCTACTTGTTGATCCAAATTCTTGTATCTCTCTTGCTGTTATTCTTAACTCTTCTCTATTTTCTATTAATATTAATTGAGCTATTTTAACCAGAGACAGGAATATTGCCTGTGCTATCTTTTTATTTGGCTCTATAATATAGGCTTTTTTTGAGTTATTTTGTAGCATAACAATAATATTTTCTACATATCTTGCATCAATTATTCCCTTTTTGATGTTGATTCCCTTTTTCACTAAACTACTTCTGGATGCTAATTGAATCATTTTTGTTGCTAGAATTTCCAGTGCTATTTTAAGATTAATGCAGATGTGCAAGTGTAGTTCCAATTTAATGGCCTTTTTTCTCAGATATCTCAGATCAAATCTTGTGTTAATATCATGTGTATGTTCTGGCATAATACCTTTGTCATTATTACTGAACCATTTAAGTTTCTGCTTCTTAGTGAGATCAAGAAGTGCAATGTATTGTTTGGATTTGAATTGGAATTTAAATCATCATAATTTTTGTTGCCATATTGGGCAGAGCTAGAACTATTGTTTTCATCATCATTATTGTTAGAGTTTAAATTGGGATTAAAGGTTGATTCCAATTCTGATGTACAGCTACTAATTGGTTCATCTTCCTCTAGAATTGTGTAGATCATACATGGTGGTAGATTGTAAATAAGGTCACACTTATTACAATATTGAAAGTCACATGGGATCAAACAGTAGTTATATAGTTAGGTGTTGATTTCTTCCAAGTGTTGTTCTTGTTTTTTTCAAGTGTGTGCTAATTTTTAGTAGTGTTCATGGAATTGTTCTAGATCCAGGAGATTTATGACTGGTTTTGAGTTTCAGTTAAGTTCTATGAGTTCTGAAGAGTTATTTTTCACTATTATAATTTTCTTTGACAACACACTTTCAATTTTGGTGAGGGCTATTTGCCATATTTTGTCATTGTTGTGTGGACAACCATTCAGACATTTTACTGTTATTTTCCAGACAGCTTCTATTGGTATCCTTTTCCTAATCCAGTTGCTTATTAGAATCATGTATTAACACAATTTGTCACATGTTTCTCCTCGTTTAAAAATGTTATTCCATATTTCTTCATTTAGAAAAGTGTCTCCACAAGCCAAGCATGATTCATTATTCTATTTTCCAACTTGTTTTGGTCTTCCAAAGCATTTAAGGACACATAGACAGCAATAGAATTTTGTTGTTATTGTATATTCCTTATTGTCACTATAGCATGCATCTATTGATAACAGTTTCTTGCCACAATTGATGCATATGAGCTTTGGTCAGCAATAGGTGGATCATTGTAATATAGTATAGGTATAGGAGTTATAAGTGGTAATATTGGTGGGTGTTGTTTCTTTCTTCTTCTTTTTTCCTTTTCCCTTATTGCTTTCTTCCCTTTCCCAAGTTATTAGCTCTTTTTGGTTATTGTTAGTTCTCTAGACTTGGTCGAAATTCCAGATAAATTCTTTTTTTTGCTTTTTTTTCCTATTGTCATCCCAAAAGAATATCAATAATAGCTTATTATGGTCTTCATTGGCCCATGAAACTTGGTAAGCTTCTCAGGTGGGTTTCTCTTCTTTTTTCTTGATTAGTGGTACTATTGTGGTATTGTTTGGTTTGAAGTGGCTACACGTGGCTGGTACTCTTATATGTTGTTTATCCTGACTGAACTGTAGTTTTTGTATGTTCTAGTCAAGCACAACATTGATTTTGACTAGCCAGTTATTACCAACTAGTGCTTGGTACTGCATAGCTTTCATTACCAAAACCTTGATTGGTGTAATAATATCATTGACTTCAAATAGGAAAATTATCAATCTTACCAATAGGAGTTTTGGTCGCTCTATCTGTCATTATTATCCTGGCACTGGCAGCATGATTAACTTGGTGATCTAATTGGTCCATGAGTTGTTTTGTAATGATGCTGTCAGCTGATCTACTATTTAAGATTAGTTTGATGGGATGATCATCTACTTTAGCATCTGTGTATATGGCAGTAATTGGTTTTTCTTTAAGCACAGCTCTACTGAACAAAGACATAGATGCCAGTTCTTCAAGTTCAAACAGAAAAATTGCTACTAGTAATTTGTTGTTAGTAACAGTGGCTGGTGGTATGTTATTGGTAAGTGGTTGTATTTGTTTAATTTCTAAGTTGTTGAATGTGGCATCTTCTGGATTTATCAGGAGACTTAAATAGTTTTGAGAACTCAAGTTTTGAGTATACCCAGTTCCTGAACTCTGCTGACATGATCTTAATGATTGAGTTAAAGAACTGGAGATTGGTTGATGAACTACTATTGCCAATTTCCAACTTTGTTGTGTCATTCTTGGCCTTTGGGTTCTATTTTGAGATAAGTTTTGTGACAGTGTTTGGATGTATTATGGCTGATATAGTACTTGGGACTGTGGTTAATAGATAGGTTGTGGCTGCAGCTAATAAATTATGAGCATTGTTGGTTAATAAATTGGAGCTTGATATACTGGTGGTTGATAGATTGGCTGTTGTGTTATTTGAGTATAATAAGATGAGTACTAATTCTGATTTGTATTTTAATTCAGAGTTTGAAATCTGCAATCAGAGTTTCAATATTGATTTCCTGATTATGAGTTATTATAAAAACAGCAGTCAATTCTCAAATGGTCTTGTTTACCACAATTGTGACAGATATGCGTTTCTTGATGCCATAGCTAATTGAATGATAATAATAAATACAACTGATTTTGGTAATAATTCATATTTCTGGAATTATTACATCATTGGAATGGCTGATAAATTGTGTGATTGTCAGCTAAGTATCCTTCTAATTTTTGATTAATTGAATTACTGAGTTGTTCCAATTTGGAATCCAAGTCAGATAATCTATTCATAACTAGGTTTACAGCTTGGGCATAGTTAGTCTCTAATTCAGCTAACTCAAAGTCTCTAGTCTGTGTAATTGTGTTTTGGGGTATTACTGGATGTAATGATCATATGCATTGGAGAAAACTACTGTGCAGACCATGAATAAACTGGTTTAGAATCTGTGGCACCATAAAATAATCAGCTTGGATTGCTTGAATTTGGTGTAAGTTCCTATGGAAATGTCCCAAGTAAGTGGTAACTGCTTCAGTTTCTTCTTGTTTGATTGTAGTGAAGGCATTGGCTAGGTAATTAATACTGTTATTATTACTGAAATATCTCAAGAATGCAATTTTAAATTCTTAAAATGTTTGAGATTTGGTGGCTAAACTTTGATACCACAAGTTAGTGGTATTTTGAAAAAAATAGAGGATCACTTGAAGAGCTCTGTCATCATTCTATTCATTAGCTGCAATAGCTTTTTTTACATTGTTGAGCCATACTTGAGTGTTATCTTCTTTATTAGTGAATTTTTTGATTTTGGTAATAAGTGCATATGCTATTAGTACTAATAGTAATTGTTGTTATAATTGAAGTTGTTGTTGTAGTTGCTGAATCAGTTCAATAGGTGGTTGATTGATGACAATTTCTGGAGGTAAGTTTAGCTGATTAATTAAGTTAGGGTTTTGATTGTTCTGATTTTGCTGATTAATATTATCAGATTTGGATTGTTCAGGTTTTTAATTTCTGGGTTTTCTGAGATCAGGTTTTGATAATTAAATTCCTGATCCTCTTCTTCTTTCTCTTCTTCTGATTCCGTTATTTCTCATGGATCAGCTGTTCCAAAGTCTGGTGGAGATGGTGGTAATTAAAGTTCTGATGGTGTTGGTAATCATTATTTAAATCTTTTAAAATATTTGCCATATGGTCCTAATAACTCTGCTCTTCTTTGTTTATTTTGGAATGGGGATCATCCAAAAATTGATGTCACATTTGATGTAGACGCATCTGCTGAAAAAATATTGATGGCACTTCCTAATGTATAATGATATAATAGATTGGTTGGTGATTTAATTTTGGTTTTCTTCCAAGTGGGTGGTTGTATCTTTTTGGATGTTACTACTGATGTTTGCAATTTTTTTTTGTCTCTGTTTGCATAGGTAATAGGGAATTGTTGTTGGGTATACCTTTCAATGGTTTGATTGATTTCCCTGATAATTGGTGCAAAACTGTAGTTTCTTGGTAAGCTGATATGTTAAAACAATTCTGTATAGAAATTTTCTTTTGTGGATTCAATGTTAACTGTTCCTCCTAAGCAGTCTGTGATTTTATTGTTGACATAAAAGTTAAAAACTGATTCTGCTGAGAAATGGTTATTGTTTAATTCTAATTGTTGGCTGTTGTTACAGATGATTATTTGGGGTCTCAAATCAAATAACAAACTTATAACTTAGTGCTAGATTGATATTCTGGTGTTAATAATATTGGTTTCTGAAGGTTAACTGTATCTGAAGATTTGGTTATCTGAAGGTTTTGGTTGAGTTTTTTGTATAATAGACAGAGATTCAATAGTTGTTTTAGTAGTCTCCCAGAATTGCAATTCCATCAAATTTTTTTCTCAGCATGGTGGCCAGTAATCCTTCTGGTAAGCTATCCTTAAATCTATGAGTGTTCTACCCTTGTTTCATAAGTCTTTTACCAGTCCCTATGATATCTGTAACTTAGCACTTTAATTTTTAATCAATTAGTCAATCAAAAAAAATACAAAAGAAAAATAAAAGAAAATAAAAGAAAAGAAATAAACAAAAGCAATTGCAAGTTAGTATTCCATCAATAGCCATAATTAAGAACTATTGTTCTAGTGTGGTTAAGTATCAATTACTATTAACATAAAGTGTTGATAATAGAGAATGGATTGAAATAGTGAATAATTATTTATTAATATTCGTAAATGGAAGGTTGTTTAGATCAGATCTAAACTGGGAGATCTTTAAATAAAAGATTCTAATAATTATGACTTGTGAGTCTAATTGACTCTGAGAGTTCTACTGACTTCCAGTCTTTCTGACTAATTTTCTAGCTTCTGATACTACTGCTATATATACATAAATGAGATTTCTCAATTTCTCAATTCTTTACATCAGAAATCCTGAAATTTCTGAAATCCTGCAATTTTTGTTGAAAGGAATTCTGGAATTTTGCAATTCCTTTATACGAGAATCCTGAAATTCCTGGAATTTTGTAATTCTTCTTGAGAAAAATCCTAGAATTCCACTTTTACTACATTTATTCTGATTGGCTAATTTATGTACTAATATTTAATTCCTATATTCTATGAGTAATATTATTCCTTTCTTTAATATTAAGCTCCTGTGAAATCTTCTAAATCTCTCTTTTGTATCAATATTGTTGCTGTAATTTTTATTGCTATTTGTAAATTTAATTTTATACATGACTGGAGTTTTTTAACTATAGTGGTCTGTTCAAAATATTCATGTTCAAATCTTGCATCTGTATTATGTATATGTTTAGACATAATACCTTCATTATTATCACTAAATTTAGTTAATTTCTGCTCTATTGTAAGTTCTAAAAGCATAATATATTGTTTAGTGTTTGAAGCAGAGTTTGAATTGTTGTTGGTGGAGTTTAAATCATCATTGTTATTTAGTGAAGTTTGAATCATTGTCATCATTAGTGGAGTTTGAATTGGAATTAAGTTCCAATTCTGATTTTTGCTGATTGGCTCGTCTTCTTCAGAGTTCAAATATATGATGCATGAAAGTGGATTATAACTTAGGGCTGTCAGATAAGTTTTGATGATTTGTTGATCGATTTTGGTACTGCTGATTCTCAAATTTTTTTTTCTTCTCTAAGTCTTTTTCGTATTGACACTTTCCTAATGTTGACTTTTGACATGAAAAAAGGCAGTTTTTTTACAAGTAAGTATGAATCTAGGTAGTTTTTTCTGGAATTCTTCTACCAGGTCTTTAAATAATCAAAGTTTTGAATTTCTAGAGGTTTGACAGGTTTTATCTGAGATAAGTTTTTTTGTCCAATAGTGGTGTTTGAAATTTATTAGATTTCGAATGTTTAGATTTTTGAATAATTCCTGGAGTTTGAATTTGCTAAAGATTTAATGAATTTTATTGATGGTAAGTTTCTTTGTACAATAACAGGGTTGGAATTATCGAGTTTTGAATATTCAGGTTTTGAACTATTGAGTTAAAGTTTTAATGAGTTTTATCAAAAATAAGTTTTTTTATACAATAGTGGAGTTGGAATTATCGGGTTTTGAATAAATGGAGTTTTAATTTAATAAGTTTTTTTTTTTTTTTTTTTTTTTTTTTTTTTTTTTTTTTAACAAATTTATCAATGGTAATTTTCAAATGTTCAGGGTTTTTAATGATTGGGTTTTAAATGATTGAAGTTTCAATTTAACAAGTTTTTTAAAGGTAATAGTAAAATAAAGATTTCATGAATCCTAAGTGATTTTCTCTTGATTTCTTTTGATCTGCCACTTTCTTGCATGGTTGTTGTTGGTACTGGTTCTCTGTTAGATTATACCTCACAGAAAGCACCAAATATTACAGATGATTATTGCTGGTGCTGGTTCTCTGTAGGATTATACCTCACAGGAAGCACCAAATGTTACAGATGATTATTTGGGATCTCAAATCAAATAACAAATCTGTAATTTGGTGTTCAATTGATATAATAATTATTGGTAATATCTGAAGGTTGTTTGTCTGAAGGTTTTGGTTGAGTCTTTTGTATAATGAACAGAGATTCAATAGTTGTTTCAATAGCCTTCTGGAATCACAATTCTATCAAATTTTTTTCTCAGTGTGGTGGTCAGTAATCCTCTTGGTAAGCTATTCTCAAATCTATGAGTGTTCTATCCTTGTTTTACAGGTTTTTTACCAGTTCTTATAACATTTATAACTCAGTGCTTTAATCCTTAATCAATTAGTCAACCAAAGAAATACAAAAAAAAATAAAAAAAAATAAAAGAAAAAAAACAAACAAAAGCAATTGCAAATTAGTATCTCATCAATAGCCATAATCAAGAGCTATTGTTCCAATGTGGTTAAGTATCAATTACTATCAACATGAAGTGTTGATAGTGGAAAGTGAATTGAGATAGTGAATAATTATTTATTAATATTCGTAAATGGAAGGTTGTTTAGATCAGATCTAAACTGGGAGATCTTTAACTAAAAGATTCTAATAATTATGACTTGTGAGTCTAATTGACTCTGAGAGTCCTACTGACTCCCAGTCTTTCTGACTAATTTTCTAGTTTCTGATACTACTGCTATATATACATAAATGAGATTTCTCAATTCCTCAATTCTTTACACCAGGAATTCTGTAATTCCTGTTGAGAAGAATTCTGGAATTCTAAAATCCTGTAATTCTTTTGTATGAAAATTCTGAGATTTCTGAAATCCTGCAATTTCTCTTAAGAGAAATCCTGAAATTCCACTTTTACTACATTTATTCTGATTGGTTAATTTATGTACTAATATTTAATTCCTATATTCTATGAATAATACTGTATTGTTGAAACAAAGATTTGGTGAATCCTAAATGGTTTGCTCTATGATTTCTGATTCTGCCACTTTTGGATGATTGTTGTTGGTGCTGGTTCTCTGTAAAATTATACCTCACAGGAAGTACCAAATGTTACAGATGATTATTTGGGGTCTCAAATCAAATAACAAATCCGTAACTTGGTACTCAATAGATATACTGATGTTAGTAATTTCTGAAGATGTGTTTTTCTGAAGGTTTTGGTTGAGTTTTTTGTATAATGAACAGAGATTTAATTGATAGTTTTATCCATAACTTCCCAAAACCACAGTTTTGTCAATTTCTTTCTCAGTGTGATGACCAGTAATCTTTTTGGTAAGATATTCTCAATTCTGAGTGTCTATCCTTATTTCTGGGTCTTTTATCAGTGCATTATTCTGATGTTAATACCTCCATGTGTAAATTCTTTTAATCAAGTTTAACAAACAACAAAAAAAATAAAGCAAAAAAAAAAATAAAGAAAATAAAAAACATAAACCAAGGCAATTTGCACATTAGTATTCTATCAATAGCCATGATCAAAAACTATTGTTCCAGTGTGATTAAATATCAATTACTATCAACATAAAATGTTGATAGTAGAGAGTGAATTGAGATAGTAAATAATTATTTATTAATATTTGTGAATGGAAGGTTGCTTAGATTAAATCTAAATTGAGAGATCTGTTTTTTTTACTTCTAACACTATTAATATATATATATAATTGAGATTTCTCAATTTCTCAGTTCTTTACACCAAGAATCCTACAATTCCTTTGAAAAGAATTCTGAAATTTCTTTAAGAGAAATCCTGGAATTCCACATTTACTATGGCTATTTTTGATTGGCTAATTTATATGCTAATATACTTCTTATATTCTATAAGTAACAATGTTATCATTATTAATATTATCCAAAAAATTAATTTTTTTCAATGATGTATTTAAAGCCTTTTTTATTACTAATCTTAAACTTTTTGGCATTTGGTTGAAATTACCTTTATTGAACACATTCCTCTCCCTATAATCTATATTGGTTTTTTCTATTAAACACTTTTTTCCATATCTATACTATCAAATTTGGTAATATTTCCAGTTTCAGACTCTCAAGAACCACCAACTGCTTTTTTAGACAAAACTATTTTACAAGCAGCACTATTTTTTAGAACACCTTCTTTTTTCTTTTTTCTAGAAACAATATTCTTGCCAACAATATTAGCACCAAAGTCTTTAACAGACTTTTTTATCACAGCAATACTATAGCCAATGGTGGCCTTATAATCAAACAAAAAATGTTTGAATTTATTGTACTGAATTGTAAAAAAAACTTCTTTCAAAAAACTTTTGATTCTTTTTTGGAAATTTGAGATGAAGAAGAGAAAGAAGTTTTTTTTTGTTTTTTGGTATTGCTTTTAATAATATTTAAAAAACAATTTTTAATTGTTAAAATTTTTTGAATAATATTATTAATAAAAATTTAAATTATTAATTAACTAAATTTATTTTTATGATTTTTATTATTAATTAATATATATTATTATTTTAAATTATTAATTATTATTTTATTAAATTATTAAATATTATTATTAAATTTATATAATACACAAGTATAATTAATTGTAATAATTAGATTATACAATATTTTAAATTATATAATATTTAAAAATTTATTAAAATATTTAATAATTTAATAAAATATACCAAAATAATTTATAACTTATTAAAATATTAACAAAAAAAAATGCTATATTATAAAATAATATTATAATAAATTGTATAAAAAAAAAAAGTTTTTTTTTTGAAAAAATACATTTTATCTTTTTTTTTTTATTAATACTTTATGAATAAAGTCTAAACACTACCTAATATAATACATCAAATAAATAATCTAAACTAGGCATGAATCATGCTTTTTTTACACGTGACCAGCCACTCAGACTGATCAGAACAACACTAAACAACTATGTAAACAGAAATATTATTATCAATACTTGAAAAGAAAGAATATAATTTACAAAAACCAAAGTGAACACCAAAAGCATCAGCAATACCAAACAACCTAATAATACCAGCAAACAACCCCAATGACATCATAGAAATTGAAATAGGAATCAAATCATCAAGTAGAATTAGTCTGTTTTTTCCATAAAAGCATAATGTTTAGTATAAACTAACCAAATACAATCCTTGAAAGTGAGACTAAAAGCACACACAAAATCTACAATCCTTTAACTTGCAACTTTGGAATCATAAAAGATGAACACAGCCTTTTGGAACCAATTTTTAAAAACAAAACCTTTACAAAGAACCGTA
Source organism: Geosiphon pyriformis (assembly GCA_016748015.1). Lineage (NCBI taxonomy): Eukaryota > Fungi > Glomeromycota > Glomeromycetes > Archaeosporales > Geosiphonaceae > Geosiphon > Geosiphon pyriformis. The sequence goes on from JAAOMT010000697.1 coordinate 893,152, forward strand.
AATACAGAGACATTAGAAACACAAGATGACAAAAGCTAAAACATACAAGAAAAGAAACAAGAGAGACCAGAAATCAGCTCTCAGAAAGCTGCATGGATATTTAACAACTAACAACAGATAGAAAGGTTAATTTTGCAAGAAAAAACATGATTCAAAACCTTTACATTACCACAGAACAAACACAATACACTAGAGTAATGTCTAAAGTAGAGACACTTCCAATATTACAGGTGATTCTTTGGGATGTTGAGTGAATAATACCCGTAACTTGGTGTGCATAGTGATTGGTGATGATAATAATCTGAAGGTATTTTATCTGAAGGTTTTCCAATCAAGTTCTTTGTATAATAGACAGAAATTCAATAGTAACAGTTTATTAGTAGTTTCCTGAAGCTGTAGTTTTGTTGATTGCTTGCTCAGCTTGATGGTTAATGATTCTCTTGGTACAATATCCTCTGTAAATGTATACCAGTACTGTTTCCTGATGTCAGTTCCTCCGTAAGTCCTTCAAGAGTAAGTATTGTTTAAGCAAGTTTATTTCTCTGTAAGTTCTCCAAAAGTAAGTATTTTTTAAGTAAGTTTTATTCTTCCATAAGTCCTTTAAGAGTAAATCCTTTAATCAAGTTAATAGACAACAAAGAAATAAAGAAAGATAAAAGAGAAAATAAGAAATAAGCCAAGGCAATTTGCAAGTTTAGTATCCTGTCAATAGCTATGATTAAGAGCTATTGTTCAAGTATGGTTAAGTATCAGTTACTATCAACATGAAGTGTTGATAGTGAAAAATAAATTTGATATAGTGAATAATTATTTATTTTGAGAATTGTGGTAACTAAGCTAAGGATTCTTGATATCAATTCTTTTTTTTCTGCTTCTAACACTACTGCTATATATACATATTTGAGATTCTTCAATTTCTCAATTCCTTGTGACAGAAATCCTGGAATTCCTGGAATTCTGCGATTCCTGATGAGAGGAATCCTGGAATTCTGGAATCCTGCAATTCCTTGTTGGAGAATTCTGAAATTTCTGGAATCCTGCAATTTTTCTAAAAGGAATCTTGGAATTCCACATTTACTATGTCTACATCTGATTGGCTAATATCTACTAACTAATAATACTATATTTCCTATATTCTATGAGTAATATTATTTTCTTTTTTTAATATTAAGCTCCATTGAAATCTAATTCCTTTAATTCCCCTTCTTGAATTATTTCTTGAACTTCTTTTTCGAGTATTATTTGTGTTATTTTAGTTTGTAGTTCTTCAAATTGGGCATTGATCATTTTTCCCAATTGATTACTTGTAACTGTATTCATTGCTGTATTGAGTAAGATTTCTGGTTGGTCTTAAAATTCCATATATAGCCGATAAATGGCTTGAGCTTGTGTGGTTAGATTGTTTTTTCCCACAAATTGTTCTAGTTGTCTCAGTATTATTGTGTCGAATAACCATTTTGTTTTGTCAGTGTACAAATTCTAGATATTTATGTGTTGTTCCAAGTAAAATGACAATAGTTTTTTGGAAATTGTTGTGTCCACCAAGTCCAAGTTTTTCTGGTAAATTCTTGGTGTAGTCTGACTATTTGTTGTTTCTTTATGGCCAATTTTACCTTAGTCATGATCTTGTCAACAACATTTTTGAGTTTTCTCTGTACCTTGTGTTGTGGTATCTTTGCCATAATTTTGTAACAAATAATTTGTTAATTAATTGTAATTTTCATTTCCTGGTGTTGGATTAATTGAAAAATTTGTTGGGCTAGTGAATGGATATTGTCTGTAATTTCTATTTTTTTAATCTCTTCTGTCGTGTTAACCATGTTCTTATATATTTTTTTGTCAATCAATTAGATGTGTTGTTGTTGTTGATAATAATTGGTTCCAGATCTCATGGAATCTCATCTGGTTGAACTAGTATTCTCTGTATTCCCAGTTGTGGAATATTACTGGTAGATAATGATGCTATATGGTAATATAGTTTTAGTCGATCTCCATGTGCTGCTTTGGTCAAGATTTTGTTATTCAATCTTAATTTGTAAGTTCCATTTTCTAGAATTTTTTCTATGTGAAATGGTTCATTTTATTTGGGGTCAAATTTTCCACTCCATTGTTTTTCTACTCTGATACGATGTAGTAGTACTTTGTTTCCAATCTTGAATTCAATTGGTTTATCTGGTAGTTGGTTATCATGTCTTTCTTTTTGTTTTTCTTGTGACCTTTGTATGTTATCAGCTGTTCTTTGTCATTTGTTTTCTAGTGTTTCTATTAAGTCATATGTTTTTCTCAACAATGTGTTTTTGAAATTTTCTTCTGTTATTGGTTTGATTAGGTATGTGCTGACTTCTATTTCCACTGATAGTGTTGTTGTTCTACTATATACTAATTCAAATGGTGTTGCTTATATAGTATCTTGCTTTATTGTCTGATAAGCAAATAGTATTGATGTATCAACAAATCCCAATTGTTCTGGTTTTCTTGGCTGAGCTTAGCTATTGTTTCACACAATATTCTGTTGAATCTTTCGACTAATTTGTTGGTTTGTGGATGGTATGGTGATGATAGTAGTCTCTTAATTCCGAATCTTTGGCTCAATTCTGTTAATGTTCTGTTCACAAAATGAGTTCCTTGGTCTGATAATAATTCTTTTGGACATCCATGTTAACAAATTAAATCTTAATGAACAAATTTGACAATGGATTCTACATCCGCTTTTTGAATTGCTTTTGTCTCTGGCCATTTAGTGAGATAGTCTATGGCTACTGTTATGTACTTGTTTCCTCCACTGGTGATTGTTAATGGTCTGACTAAATCAATTCCAATACAGTCAAATGGTTGTCCCATTTTGATTGGTCTTAATAGTTCATTGGGTTTCATATCTCCTCTTCACTAACAAGCATCACAATTTTAAGCATATTGGATAATGTTTGGATACATTGATGGTCAATAGTATCTTTTTCTAGTTCTTTCCATGGTTGCTTCTTTGTGAAAGTGTCCTGCTGTTGGATTTAAGTATATATTGAATAATATTGTCTCTTTTTTTGGCTCTGTAATTACTCTGGTTGGTTGCTCTAGATCTCTTTTATTTTTTTGATAAAGTATATTTTGGTAAGTGATAAAATATTTTGATTGTTGTTTGATATTCTTTCATTCCATTTGAGATAAATTCTCCTTGAACTGTTGAGTGTTTATATAATGTTGCAGTTGTTGATATTTTTGTATGTTCATCTTTTGTTATATTTTTTGTTGGTATTGTTCTGGTTTTGTTATATTTTTGGGTTGAAATGTTCTTAAATTTGTCTTATTCATGACAAACCGTCTGCATTTCCATTGTCTTTTTCTTTTTTATAATGTATAGTATAATTATATGGTGTGAGTGCCATTTTCTATCTTGACTATCTTCCATCTCCAAATTCTTGTTTTTGAAATAATGTTAATCTTTTGTGATTTGTGTATACTTCAAACTTCTGGCTTAAGTATTTTTTCCATTTCATAACTGCCCAGTATATTGCTAAGTGTTCTTGTTCCAGTGTTTCATAGTTCTTTTCAGCTGGTGTTAAATCTTTACTGGCATATGCTACTGAATGTTCTCTGCTGTTTGGTTCTCTCTAAGATAGTACTGCTCCCAATGCTTGGCTGAATGGATCGGTAGTGATGATGAATGGTTTGCTGTGATTTGGATAGATTAGTACTGGAGCTTGAATGAGCTTTCTTTTCAGAGTATCAAAAGCTTTTTGTTGACTTTCTGTCCATTCATATTTTGTATTCTTGGTTTGCAGTTGGTTGAGTGGCCACACTATTTTGGAAAAGTTTTTGATAAAACATTGATAATAGCTGACAAATCCCAAGAATGATTTCAGTTCTGTCATATTGGTCAGCACTAAAAAGTTCTTTACTATCTCTATTTTCTCTGGATCTGTTTTGATGCCGTCTTTGCTGACTATGTGTTCCAAAAATTTTAGTTTTGTCTTGCCGAAGAAGCACTTTGTTGTATTTAACTTTAGTCCTGCTCTTCTTAATCTTTTGAACACTTGTTGAAGATGATGAAGATAATTATCAAATGTTTTTGAGAATACATTGGTGTCATCCAAGTATACTACTACTGATTTCCACAATAAGCCAGTATAAATAATTTCCATTAGCCATTGGAAAGTTGCTGGGGCATTGGTTAAGCCAAATAGCATTACTTCAAATTCGAAATTCCCTTCTCTTGTGGTGAATGTCATTTTCTCTTTGTCGGCTGGATCCATAGCTACTTGCCAATAACCACTGTCCAGGTCTAATGTTGAAAACCATTTGTTTCCACCAAAAGCGTTGAATAATTCTTGAATCCATGGAGTGGAGTAGCTATCTTTACGAGTTACTCTATTGAGTTTTCTATAATTTACACAAAAGCGGATTTTTTTATTCTTTTTCCGGACAAGTACCATTGGTGATAACCATGGGCTCATTGATGGTTGAATTAGTCCATTGTTAAGCATTCAGTTTATCTCTTGACGGATAATCTCGTGGCTAACTGGTAGTACTTTGTATGCTTTTTGTTTAATTGGCATTGCATCTCCAGTCTTGATCTGATGCTAGATGATATCAGTTCGGCCAAACTTGTTTTTGCTGGCAAAAATGTTGTTAAAATTGTTGAGCAACATCTTAAGTTGCATACGTTGGAGTAGATCTAAGTTTTTCATGTTCATTTGTTCCAATTGTTCTGGTTGGAGCAAATAACATTCACTTTGTTCATATATCATTTGTAATGTAATATCGACATATCCACAAAGCTGTGGAAAGTCCGGAATGGTGCTTGGTGGTTGATCTTCTATTTCAGTGCTTAAGTATTCAATGGTAGTTCTGGCTGGTATTACTATGACATTTCCTGTATTATTGTAGATGGGAATTTTAATGTGGCTGTAATCTTTGGCTGGTATATGGAGATTGATGAATCCAATCTCTCCTGATTCACAAAGAGTTGGTTCTGCTTCAAAAATCTGATTCTGTTCTTTTACCTCCTGCTTTATTCCTATTATGTATTGGCCATATGGTAGAATGAAAATTGTTTGACCTATTGAGATAATTTCCTCTTGGTCAACAATTTTTTCTTCTGCCATATTGACTGGTACATCTACTCTATTGGTCAATCTGAATCCCTGTATTCCTCTTGCTTTTATTTCTAATTTTTTCCTCTTTCTCACTAATATTAACTGAGCTACTCTAACCAGAGGCAGAAATATTGCCTGTACTATCTTTTCATTGAACTTTATTATATAGGCTTTTTCTGAGTCATTTGTAGTATAGCGATGATATTTCCTATATATTCCATATCAATTATTCCTCCTCTTATATTAATCCCTTTTTTCGCTAAACTACTCCTAGATGCTAATTGAACCATTGTTGTTGCTGGAATTTCCAGTGCTATTTTCAAATCAATGCAGGTGTGTGAATGTGGCTCCAATTTGATGGCATTTTTTTCTGGATATCTCAAATCAAATCCAGCATCAGTATTATGCACGCATTCTGGCATAATACCTTCATTATTATTACTAAACTATTTAAATTCCTGTTCCTTGGTGAGGTCAGGAAGTGCAATATATTGTTCATAGTTTGGATTGGAGTTTAAATCTAAGTTGGAATTATTGTTATTGGTCTTGCCATATTGGACAGAACTGGAACCAGTGTTTTCATTGTCATCATTATCGGAGTTTGAATTGGAATTAAAAATTGATTCTGATTCTGATGCATAGCTGCTGATTGGTTTTTCTTCCTCTAAGATCATGTAGATCATGTGTGGTGGTGGATTGTAGATGAAGTCACACTCATTACAATACTAAAAGTCACATGGGATTAAGCAATGTTGACATAATCGAGTGTTCAACTGCTCTAAACATTGTTCTTGTTCTTTCTTAGTAGATGCCAAATGCTGGTAATGTTTATGAAATTCTTTAGAGTTGTCTTCAATGTTGCCAAAGACATCAAAAGTTTGAACGTATTCAGGTTTAGAAAGAGATAAAGGATTATTTTTAATCTTTAGTAGTTCGCTGGTTGTTGCGCTTTCTGCTTTTGCATATGCTATTCTCCATAGTTCATTTTTGTTGTGGAGATATTCTTCCAATTGTCACAATGCTTGTTTCCAGGCATTGTCGATTGGTGTTCCTTTGCTTACCCAATCATTTATCAGTATGGTGTACTGATATGTCTCATCACATGTTCCTCCACATTTAGGAATGTCACTCCACATTCCTTCATCTGGTAGGATAGTTCCACATGTGAGACATAATTGGTTATCCCACTTTTCTTGTTATTTTGGTCGTCCAAAGCACTTTATGACACATGGGTGGCAGTAAAATCTTGTGGCCATGGAGTATTTCTCATCATTGCCACAGCATGCGCCCATTGATAACAATTTCTTGCCACAATTGACACATTCCAATTTTGGTCGACAATAATTGGTTGGTGGTAATAAAGTGTACATTATTACAAGTGATTATTTGGGGTCTTAGGTCAAATATCAAACCCGTAACTTGGTGCTTAAAACTACTTGTGTTGTTGATAATATCTTTAAGTGGTTGGTATCTAAAGGTTTTCTAAATGAGTTTTTTGTATAATGGACAGAGATTCAATAGTTGTTTTATCTGTAGCTTCTCAGACTTACAAGTCTGTCAATTCTTTTCTCAGCTTGGTGGCCAGCAATCCTCTGGTAAGTAATTCGTATTTTCTGTATGTGTTCTACCCACTCGCAGAAGTCTTTTACCAGGCAATCCTTGATGTCAATAATCAGTGCTTTTAATTAATCGGTTAGTGCACAATAACAAAATTACAGAAAATAAAGAAGTAAAGAAATATAAAGAAAGATAAAAGAGAAAATAAGAAATAAGCCAAGGCAATTTGCAAGTTAGTATCCTATCAATAGCTGTGATCAAGAGTTATTGTTCCAGTGTAGTTAAGTATCAATTACTATCAACATAAAGTGTTGATAGTGAAGAGTGAATTTGATATAGTGAATAATTATTTATTTGAGAATTGTGGTAACTAAGCTAAGAATTCTTAGTGTCAATTCTGTCTTTTCTACTTTTAATGCTACTGCTATATATACATATTTGAGATTCCTTAATTCCTCAATTCCTTGCAACAGGAATCCTGGAATTTCTAGAATCTTACAATTCCTGATGAGAGGAATCCTGGAATTCTGGAATTCTGCAATTCCTTGTCGGAGAATTCTGAAATTTCTGGAATCCTGCAATTCTTCTGAGAGGAATCTTGGAATTCCACATTTACTACATCTACTTCTGATTGGCTAATATCTACTGACTAATAATACTATATTTCCTATATTCTATAAGTAACATTATTTCTTCCTTTTAATATTGAGCTTCATCAAAATCTAACTTCTTTAATTCTCCTTCTTAGATTATTTTCTGAACTTCTTTTTTAAGTATTACTTGTGTTATTTTAGTTTGTAGTTCTTCAAATTAAGTGTTGGTCATTTTTTCCAATTGATTACTTGTAACTGTATCCATTGCTGTGTTAAGTAAGATTTCTGGTCGGTTTTGAAATCCCATATATAGCCAGTAAATAGCTTGAGCTTGTGTGGTTAGATTGTTCTTTCCCACAAATTATTCTAGTTGTCTTAGTATTATTGTGTCGAATAACCATTTTGTTTTATTGGTGTATAAATTCTGGATATTTATGTGTTGTCCCAAGTAGAAATAACAATAGTTTTTTGGAAATTGTTGTGTCCACCAAGTCCATGTTTCTCTGATAAGTTTTTGGTGTAATCCGACTATTTGTTGTTCTGTTATGGCCAATTTTATCTTGGTCATGATCTTGTCAACAACATTTTCAAGTCTTTTTTGTGCTTTGTTTTATGGTATTTTTGTTGTATTTTTGTAACGAATGGTTTGTTGATTGATTGTAATTTCCATCTCTTGGTATTGGATTAATTAAAAAATTTGTTGGGCTAGTGAATGGATATTGTCTGTAATTTCCATTTTTCTGATCTCTTCTGTCGCATTGACTATGTTTTTATATTTTTTTTTGTCAATCAATTGGACATGTTGTTGTCAATGATAATGATTGGTTCCAAATCTTGTGGAATCTCATCTGGTTGGACTAGTATTCTCTGTACTCCTAATTGTGGAATATTACTAGTGAATGAAGATGCTATATGGTGGTATGGTTTCAGTCGATCTCCATGTGCTGTTTTGGTCAAGATTTTGTTATTTAATCTTAATTTGTAAGCTTCATTTCTTAGAATTTCTTCTATGTGAAATGGTCCATTCTATTTGTGGTCAAATTTTCCACTCCATTGTTTTTCTGCTCTGGTATAATGTAGTAGTACTTTGTTTTCAATCTTGAATTCAATTGGTTTATCTGATAGTTGGTTATTATGTGTTTCTTTTTGTTTCTCTTGTGACTTTTGTATGTTATCAGCTGCTCTTCATTATTTGTTTTCTAATGTTTCCATTAAGTCATATGTTCTTTTCAACAATGTGTTTTTGAAATTCTCTTCTGTTATTGGTTTGGTTGAGTATGTGCTGACTTCTATTTCCACTGGTAGTGTTGCTGTTCTATCATATACTAATTCAAATGGTGTTGCTTGTGTAGTATCTTGCTTCATTGTCTGATAAGCAAATAGTACTAATAGTATTAACAAATCCCAATTGTTCTGGTTTTCTTGGCTGAGTTTAGCTATTGTTTTACACAATGTTCTGTTGAATCTTTTGACTAATCCATTGGTTTGTGGATGGTATGGTGATAATAGTGGTCTCTTAATTCCGAATCTTTGGCTCAATTCTGTTAATGTTCTGTTCACAAAATGAGTTCCTTGGTCTGATAATAATTTTTTTGGACATCTGTGTCGACAAATTAAATCTTGATGAATGAATTTGGCAACAGATTCTGCATCCGCTCTTTGAATTGCTTTCACCTCTGGCCATTTAATGAGATAGTCCATGGCTACTGCTATGTATCTGTTTCCTCTGCTGATAATTGTTAATAGTCTAACTAAATCAATTCCAACACGGTCGAATGGTTGTCCCACTTTGATTAGTCTTAATGGTTCACTGAGTTTCATACCTCCTCTTCACTAACAAGCATCACAATTTTGAACATATTGGATGATATCTGGATACATTGATGGCCAATAGTATCTTTTTTTGGTTCTTTCTATGGTTGCTTCTTTGTAAAAGTGTTCTGCTGTTGGATTTAAGTGCATGTTGAATAATATTGTCACTTTTTCTGGCTCTGTAATTACTCTGGTTGGTTGCTCTAGATCTCTTTTATTTTTCCAATACAGTATATTTTGGTGAGTAATAAAATATTTTGATTGTTGTTTGATACTCTTTCATTCTGTTTGAGATAAATTCTTCTTGAACTGTTGAGTGTTTATATAATGTTGCAGTTGTTGATATTTTTGTATGTTCATCTTTTGTTATATTTTTTGTTAGTATTGTTTTGGTTTTGTTATATTTTTGGGTTAAATGTTTTTAGATTTGTCTCATTCATGACAACCCGTCAGCATTTCCATTGTCTTTTCCTTTTTTATAATGTATAGTATAATTATATAGTGCGAGTGCCATTTTTCATCTTGATTGTCTTTCATCTCCAAATTCTTATTTTTGAAGTGATGTTAATCCTTTGTGATCTGTGTATACTTCAAACTTCTGGCTCAAGTATTCTTTCTATTTCATGACTGTTCAGTATATCACTAAGTGTTCTTGTTCTGGTGTTCCATAGTTCTTTTCGGCTGGTGTTAAACCTTTGCTAGCATATGCTACTGGATGTTTTCTGCCGTCTGGTCTTCTCTGAGATAATACTGCTCCCAATACTTGGCCAGATGCATTGGTGGTGATGATGAATGGTTTGCTGTGATCTGGATAGATCAGTACTGGAGCTTGAATGAGCTTTCTTTTCAGAATATTAAAAGCTTCTTGTTGACTTTTTGTCCATTTATATTTTGTATTCTTGGTTTGCAGTTGGTTGAGTGGCCACACTATCTTAGAAAAGTTCTTGATAAAACATTGATAGTAGCTGGCAAATCCCAAGAATAATTTCAGTTCTGTCATATTGGTCAGCACTGGAAAGTTCTTTACTATCTCTATTTTCTCTGGATCCGTTTTGATGCCGTCTTTGCTGACTATGTGTTCCAAGAATTTTAGTTTTGTCTTGTCAAAGAAGCACTTTGTTGCATTTAACTTTAGTCCTGCTCTTTTTAGTCTTTCGAACACTTGTTGAAGATGATGAAGATAATCATCAAATGTTTTTGATAATACATTTGTGTCATCCAAGTATACTACTACTGATTTCCACAATAAGCCAGTATAAATGATTTCCATTAGCCATTGGAAAGTTGCTGGGGCATTGGTTAAGCCAAATGGCATCACTTCAAATTCAAAATTCCCTTCTCTAGTAGTGAATGCCATCTTCTCTTTGTCAGCTGGATTCATGGCTACTTGCTAGTAACCACTGTCCAAGTCTAATGTTGAGAACCATTTGTTTTCACTAAAAGCATTGAATAATTCCTGTATTCATGGAGTTGGATAGCTGTTTCCATGAGTTATACTATTGAGTTTCCTGTAGTCCACACAAAATCGGATTTTTTCATTCTTTTTACAGACAAGTACCACTGGTGATGACCATGGGCTCATTGATGGTTGAATTAGCTCATTGTCAAGCATTTGGTTTATCTCTTGACAAATGATTTTGTGGCTGGCTGGTGGCATTCTGTATGCTCTTTGTTTAATTGGCATTGCATCTCCAGTCTTGATCTGATGCTGGATGATGTCAGTTCGGCCAAACTTGTTTTCACTGGCAAAGATGTCATTGAAATTGTTGAGCAACATCTTAAGTTGCATACATTGAAGTGGATCTAAGTTTCCCATGTTCATTTGTTTCAACTGTTCTGATTGGAGCAAGTAACATTCATTTCATCCATATATTGTTTGTGATATGATATTAACATATCCACAAAGTTGTAGAAAGTCTAGAATGGTGCTTGGTGGTTGATCCTCTATTTCTGTGGTCAAATATTCAATTGTGGTTCCTTCTGGTATATTGACAACATTTCCAGTGTTGTTGTAGATGAGAATTTTAATGTGGCTATAGTTCTTGGCTGGTATGTGGAGATTGATGAGTCCAATTTCTCTTGATTCACAAAGACTTGCTTCTGCTTCAAAAATTTGTGCTTAGTCTTTTACTTTTTTTTCTATTGTTACCAGGTACTGGTTGTATAGTGGAATGAAAATTGCTTGACCAGTTGAAATAATTTTTTCTTGGCCAACAATTTCTTCCTCCACTATATTAACTGATATATCTATTCTACCCGTTGACCCAAATCCCTATATCTTTCTTACTGTTATTCCTAACTCTTCCCTATTTCTCACTGGTACTAACCGAGCTATCTTAACCAACGGTAAGAATATTGCCTGTGCTATCTTTTCATTTGGCTCTATAATATAGGCTTTTTCTAAGTCATTTTGTAGCATGGCAATGATATTTCCTATGTATTCTGTGTCAATTATTCCTCCTCTTATATTAATCTCTCTTTTTGCTAAACTACTCTGGGATGCTAGTTGAACCATTGTTGTTGCTGGGATTTCCAGTACTATTTTCAGATCAATGCAGGTGCGCAAATGTGGTTCCAATTTGATGGCATCTTTTTCTGGATACCTCAAGTCAAATCTGGCATCAGTATCATGTATGCATTCTGGCATAATATCTTCATTATTATTGTTGAACCATTTCAGTTTTTGTTCCTTGGTGAGATTAGGAAGCACAATATATTGTTCATAGTTTAAGTCAGAGTTTAAATTTGAGTTGATATTGTTGTCATTGTCATTGCCATTTTGAATGAAGCTGGAACCATTATTTTAATTGTTGTTATTGTCAGAGTTTGAATCGGAATTGAATGATGATTCCGACTCTGATGCACAGCTGCTGATTGGTTCTTCCTCTTTGGGGATCATGTAGATTATGCATGGTGGTAGATTGTAAATAAGGTCACAATTGTCACAATATTCAAAGTTACTGGGAATTAAACAATGGCAACACAGTCTTGTATTTAACTGTGCTAGCCATTGTTCTTGCTTCTCTCTAGTGGGTGCCAAGTTTTGGTAGTGTTCATGGAACTCTTTTGGTTCCAGGAAATTTATGACTGGCTCTGTGTTCCAGTCAAGCTTGATGGGTTCTGGTGGGTTGTTTTTAATTGTCCTGATTTTTTCTGACAATGTGCCTTCAATTTTGGTGATTGCTATTTGCCATAATTTATCATCATTATGTGGACAACTGTCCAATCATTGTACAGCTCTTCTCCAGGCGGCTTCTATTGGTGTCCTTTTCTCGACCCAGTTGTTGATAAGAATCATGTATTGACAGGAAATGTCACACATTCTTCCTCTCCCAGGAATGTCATTCCATATTCCTTTGTCAAGAAGAGTTTCTCCACAGGCTAAACATGGTGTATTATCCCATTTTCCCACTCATTTTGGTCTTCCAAAGCATTTAACGAGGCATGCATGGCAATAAAACTTGGTTGCTGTATGATATTTTTTGTCATTGCCACAGCATGCGCTCATTGATGACAATTTCTTGCTGCAATCAATGCACACTAATTTGGGTTGGCGATAAGTGAATTGTTATGGTGTTGTGTATTAATAGAAGATATATGGGTTTGTTGGCAGTGGCTTTTCTTCTTTCACTTTTTCTTTCTCTTTGTTGCTTTTTTCCCATTCCCAGCTTGGTGTTGGTTTCCTTTCATCATTGTCAGTCCAGGTCAGGTTATTTATTTCCCAGGTAAGTTCCTTTCTTTGCTTTCCCTTTGGGTTGTCATTTCACGATAGTATTAGTGGTAGCTCATAGTGGTCTTTATTGTCGGTCCAAGCATCAATAGTGGTTCCACAGATAGGTTTTTTTCTTTGTTCCTTCTTTCCATTGTTATTATTATCCCAGGCAAATATTGGTGGCAGTTCATTGTGGTCAACATCAGCCCATGATGCTTGGTACACCTCCCAAGTAGGCTTTAGTTTTTTCTTCTCGAGATTGATAAGTGGCACTGATGTTGTGACATAGTTAGGTTTGAAATGGCCACATGTTGCCAGTACTTGCGTGTGTTGGCCATTTTGGCTGAGCTGGAGCTCCTGTGTGATCCAGTTGAGGACAGCATTGTTTTTAGACAACCAATTATTGCCCACTAGTGCTTGGTATTGGGTTGCTTCTATCACCAAAACTTTGATAAGAGTAATGATGCCATTAACTTCAATCGGGAAGTTATCAATTTTACCAATAGACATTTTTGTGGTGCTATTGGCAGTGATGATTCTAGCACTGGTAGCTCAAACAACTCAGCAACCTAATTGATCTATGAGTTGTCGTGTGATAATGCTGCCTGCTGAACCACTGTCAAAAATTAACTTGATGGAGTGGCCATCAACTTTCGTATTGGTATACATGGCAGTAATAGGTTTTTCTTTCAGAGCTGCTCTACTGAATAAGGGGACTAATGTAACTTCCTCAAGTTCAAATGGAAAGATGGCTGCTAATGACTCGTCATTGGTGACAATTGCTGGTGGGATGTTGTTGGTAAGTATTGTTGGTTGTTAATTGAGTTCTGGGTTGTTGAAAATAACGTCTTTTGGGATAACCAGGAGACTTAAATAGTTCTGGGAATTCGGGTTTTGGGTGGAACTGATACCTGAATTCCGCTAATGAAATTCCGATTGCTGGTCTGATAAACTGGGGATCAGTTAATAAACAACCATTGCTGATCTCCAGTTTTGGGTGATTCTGGATTTCAGGTTTCCTGACGTCATTGTAGCTGAGTTTTGGTGTGGCATTTGAACTTGTTGGGGTTAATAGATTACTGAAAGCTGCGGCTGATAAATGACTTGTGGCTGTGGTTGATAAATTGTTGGTGGCTGCGGCTGATAAATTGGCAGTTGATATATTGTTGGCTGATAAATTGGTTGTTGCATCATAGGCAGGTAAGCGTTTTGATATTGTTCTTAATTGAATTGGCGATTCGGAGTCTGAAACTGGTGATTGGAGTTTTGATAATGATTTCCTGATTGTGGATTGCTATAAGTATGATAGTTTGTCCTAATATGCTCTTGTTTACCACAGTTGTAGTAGACATGCATTTCTGGCTGTCATGACTGATTAATAAACAATCTTGGATGTAATTGATTCTGGAAACAATTCACGTTTCTTAAATTATTACATTGTTGGGGTGGCTGATAAATTACATAATTGTTAGCTAAGTAGCCTTCTAATTTCTGATTAATGTTGTCACTAAATTGTTTTAGCTTGGAATCCAGGTCAGATGATCCATTTATTACTAAATTTACAGCTTGAACATGGCTAGCTTCTAACTTGGCGGCTTCAAAATCTCTGACATGAGTCATGGTGGTTGGGAAATCAACTGGATGCATTGAACATACTTGCTGGAGGATGCTACTGCGCAATCCTCAAATGAATTGGTTCAAAATCTATGGTGCTGTAAAGTAGTCAGCTTGGATTGCCTGAATTTGGCACAGATTTCTATAAAAGTGTCCCAAGTAAGTGATGACTACTTCTGTGTCTCCTTGTTTGATGGTGGTGAAAATACTTGCCAAACAGTTGATGCTGTTGTTATCACAAAAATATCTCAAAAATTCTAATTTAAAGACATTAAAGTTTTAAGATTTCTGGGCTAGACTGTGATACCAAGAGTCTGCCATGTCTTTGAGAAAATAGGAGATGACTTGCATGGTTTTGGCATCATCTCAGTTATTGGTGGTGATTGCTTTGACAACGTCGTTGATCCAGGCTTGAGCATTGTCTTCTTTGCCAGTGAATTTCTCAAGTTTGGCTATTGGTATATATGCTATTGGATCTAAGTTGGGTTGAGGTGGTTGTTGAAGTGGTACTAATGGTTGTTGAATCTGCTGGTGTGGTTGTTGTGGTGGCTGGCCAATCAGTCCAACTGGTGGTGGGTTAATGACAATAACGGGAGGTAAGTCTGGTTGATTAATTAGATTGGAGTTCTGATTGTTCTGATTTGGTGGTGGTTGAATATTCGGAGTTTCGATTTCTGGGTTTTCTAAATTTAAATTTTGCTGGGTTTGAAGATTTGGTGTTTCCACTTCTGGGCTTTCTGTGATCAAGTTTTAGTAAGTAAATTCTTGATCTTCCGATTCTTTTTTCTCTTTTTCTTCAGATAGTTCCCACGGAATAGTGGTTCCAAAGTCTGGTTGAGGCAGCAGTAATTGAATTCCTGAGGATATTGATGATTGCTGTTACTCATAGAAATATAGGAAATATATTAGTATGATTATTAGCCAATCAGAAGTAGGCATAATAAATGTAGAATTCCAGGATTTTTTTCAGGAATTGCAGGATTCCAGGAATTTCAGGATTCCCCGACGAGGAATCACAGAATTCCAGAATTCCAGGATTCCTCTCAAAGGATTTGCAGAATTCCAGAAATTCCAGGATTCCTGTCATGAAAAATCGAGGAATTGAGAAATCTCAAATATGTATATATAGCAGTAGTAGTAGAAACAGAAAAGACAGAATCGATACCACAGAATCCTTAGCCTAAAAACAAAATCATCAAATAAATAATTATTTTATATCTCAATCTACTCTCCACTATCAACACTTTATGTTGATAGTAATTGATACTTAACTACACTGGAACAATAGCTCTTGATCACGGCTATTGATGAGATATTAACATACCAAATTGCCTTGGTTTATTTTTCCTATTTTCTTTATTTTTATTTTCTTTATTTTATTTTCTTTATTTTTTTTGATTTTGTTGTTGTATACTAATTGATTAAAAAATTAAGCACTGAGTTATTGACATCAAGGATAGCCTGGTGTTACGGGATGGTTTTCTTGTTATATTTAATTGCTGATATCCCGCTTTAATTGCAATCAGTCTTTCGTGAGTTCCTCAATTCTATTTGTGTGATAATGTCACTGTTACACTGAAGGCTTTCTTTTTACTGTTGCGATGTAAGTTATTCTTTAATTCTTGATTGTTGTGTGTGTTTATGTACTCCTTCTCAGAGGCTGAACTGAAATCTACCCACTGTCTGGGGTCTTTTCTGAGGCTATCCTTGCAATTGCTTGATGTGTTTCTCTAATCTAGAAACACAGAATGTTAATGGTCTTTGGCGCTTTTCTAATTCTTACAATAAAGCTTTTATCAATTAGTAACAACGTGAATAATCTTGATCAAGGATTATTCTTCCAAGGGATTCAGTTGATGAATGATAGTTTCATTCAATAAATAATACAAGTAAGTTTCTTAATACTTTGGGTTGTGATAGTTCCGTTTTAAATATTCTTTTTCATTTCT
>JAAOMT010000697.1:909498-1135053 GCA_016748015.1 Geosiphon pyriformis
TGAACTGGTGCTTGCCACTATCGCGAGATGGTGTTTGCTACTATGTTAATCATTACCTTTCTAAGATTATTACTGTGCTATATTATGATTGAATAGTTTGTATTATTTTTATGATTCTTTTTGCTAAATTCTTAAACCGTAACACTGGTAAAAGATCCAGAAATAAGGGTAGGATTTTATATATTATCAGATAGCTTACCAGAAGGGCATGACTGCCAGACTAAATCTGGCCACCACACTGAGAAAGAAATTGGGAAAACTCTTGGAAAGATACATCTACTATCGACACTATTGAATCTCTGTCTATTATATAAAGGACTTCAACAAAACTTTCAGATACAACACTTGCAAAACCTCATCCATGGAAATAGCTTTTGAGCACCAAGTTATGGGTTTGTTATTTAATTCAACAGCAGAAATAATCACCTGTAACATTTGGTGCTCCCTGTGAGGTATAATTCTACAGAAAACCAGCACTGACAACACCAAACCAAAAGTGACAGAATCAGAAATAATAGGAACAAACCATCTAGGATTTGCAAAATCCTTATTTCAACAGTACAGCCAGCAGCTAAGCCTAAACAACAACCATTACCCAGTAGAATCAGCTTTCAACTTCTACATCAACGAAAGAATTACAGATTTCCTAAGAAGACCAGTTAACATTGAATCAGTAAGAGAAAATTTCTATTCGGAACTAATTCAACATACCAACTTACCCAAAAATCACAGCTTTGCACCCATCATCAGAGAAATCAACCAAGAAATTGAAAGATATACACAAAAGACATTCCCTATTACTTACCAGGACAAAGGCAAAGGAAAACTACAAACACCAGCAGTAATATCCAAAGGAATACAAATTTCTAACTGAAAGAAACAAAGAATTGAATCTCTAATATACTCATTATACCATCACACACCTAGAAGTACCATCAACATTGCATCAATAGACACGTCTACTAGTACAAAAACGTTGCTAGCAAGAATTGCATTTCAGAGTAAACAAAAGAAAAACGAACTATTAGGAGCATATGGTGATTATTTTGAAGGATTTAAATTGAGATTGCCAACACCATCAGGATTTCGATCACCACCTCATTAGCCAGATTTCGGAACCATCAGTCACTGGGAAATTACTGAATCAGAAGAAGATGAAGACGAGAATCAGGAATTTAATTACCAAAACCTGGTCCTAGAAGACCCAAACATTCAAACACAGCAACATTTAGAAAATTCGGAAATCAAAACTCCAAATATTTGAACTCCACCAAATCAAAGAAATCAAAACCCCGAGTTAATTCAGCAGCAAAATCTACTTTCAGTTATTGTCATCAATCAACCACCAATTGAGCCAATTAGTAAACCAATTCAACCACCTCAAGTACCACCCCAACAACTGTTATCTCTTCAACAACCACTTCAACAGCCACCACAACCACCCAACTTAGATCCAATGGTCTACACACCAATCACAAAACTTGACAACTTTACTGGCGAAGAGGATGACACTCAAGTATAGCTGAATGATATAGAAAAGACCATCACAGCCAATGGATGGAATGATGTCTAAGCAATACAAGCCATTCCCTACTTTCTCAAGGATACTGCCAATTCATAGTACCAGAGCTTGATTAATAAACCACAAGATTTTGATGCCTTCAAAGTGGAATTCTTAAGATACTTCAGCAACAATAACAGCATCAATTGCCTAGTCAACACATTCACCACCATGAAACAAGAAAAAACTGAAGCAGTTACCACTTATCTGGGATGCTTCTATTGAAATCTGCGCCAAATTCAAGCAATTGACACCAACTACTTTACAGCACCACAGATTCTCAACCAGTTTATCCATAGTCTGTGCAGCAACATCTTGAAACATGTACGGCCATTGTATTTAGGCACCCTTTAAGATGCAGTCACACATGCCAGAGATTTTGAATCCACTGAGTCAGAAGCTAACCACACCCAAGCTGTTAATCTAGTAATGAATGGATCATTTAAATTGGATTCCAAATTGGAGAAGTTCAGTGAATCAATTAATAAGAGATTGGAAGGATACTTAGCCGACAATCATGTCATTTATCAGCCTTCACAACGACACAATAATCAAGGAAACTCTAATTGTGGCCAAAATCAATCATGTCTATCTTCATTAACCAATCAACAGTGGCAACAGGAAACACATATCTGCCACTATTGTGGTAAACAAGGACATATCTAAATTGACTGTCACCAGCGTTTAAATAACCAATGATTGAAAAATCAAAATTGAAACCTTAATCGCCAGTTCCAAACTCCAAATTAGTACCCAAATCAAAACCAACCCGCTTACCTACCAGTGATGCAGTCATCAGTCTATTAATCTCCAGTGTATCAAGCTCCAATCTATCAACCACAGCCACAAGTAATTTATTAACAACCACAGCCACAAATAATTTATTAACCCCAACAAATCCAAACACCACCCCAAAGCTTATCACCCAATGAAATCCAAAGACCAAGAATGACTCAACAGAGCTGGAAATTGGTGATGGTAGTCCATCAACTGATCTCCAGTTCTTCACAGCAACCATCTGGATTATGCCAGCGGAATTTGGGTGCTGGTCAACCCCAGAACCCAAATTCCCAAAACTATTTAAGTCTTTTGGTCATTTCAAAAGACACCTCAACCAATAATCTGACATTTGTCCAAAAACAACCACTCACCAGTAATATCCCATCTGCTACCATCACTGAAGATGAGTCTTTGGCTGTTATATTCCCATTCGAATTCGAGGAAACAACTACAATGCCATTATTTAGTGGAGCTGCTCTTGAAGTCAAACCAATTACCACAATGTACACTGATACCAAAGTTGAGAGACAATCCATCAAATTGATCCTTGACAGCAGTTCAGCAGGCAGCATCATCACATGACAACTCATGGATCAATTAGATTACCGAGTTGATTGAGCTGCCAGCGCCAGAATCATCACAGCCGATGGAGCGACCAAAACTTCAATTAGCAAAATTGATAACTTCCCTTTCGAAGTCAATGGCATCATGACTTCCATTAAAGTTCTAGTGATGGAAGCCACCCAATACTAAGCTCTCGTTGGTAATGACTGGCTATCCAAAGTCAATGCAATGTTAAACTGGAACACCCAGAAACTCCAGCTAATATATCAGGGCCAACACATACATATACCAGTCATGTGTGGCCATTTTAAGACTCCTCCAAGAGAAAAACTATTGATTGAACTGGAGGAGGAGAAAAAAAAACCTACCTGGAAAGCTTACCAAGTCTCCTGGACTGATGCTGACTACAACAAACTACTATCAATACTCTCATGGAACAACAACCCTAAGAGAAAGCAAAAAGAGAAACTGACCTGGGAAATAGATGATTTGACCTGGACCAACAACGAACAAGAAGAACCATCGAGTTGGAAGTGGAAAGAAGAAAAGAGAAAAGGAAAAGAGAGGGAGGAAGAAAACACTTAAGCCAACAACACTTATATCCCATACACCTATGGTCAACAACAATCATCAACCTATCGCTGACCCAAACTGATATGCATTGATTGTGGCAAGAAATTGTCATCAATAGGTGCATACTGTGATGACGTGAAGAATATCAGACGGCAACCAAGTTCTATTGCCGCACATGCCGTGTCGAACGTTTTGGAAGACCAAAATGAGTGGAAAAATGAGATAATACACCATGTATAATTTGTAGAAAAACTTTTCTCAACAAAGGAATATGGAACGACATTCCGGGGAGAGGAGGAATGTGTGACATGTCTTGCCAATACATGATTCTCATCAGTGACTGGGTCGAAAAAAAAACATCCATAAAAGCTGTCTGAAAAAGAGCTGTACAGCGATTGGACAGTTATCCACATGACGACAATGAATTATGGCAGATGGCAATCACCAAAATTAAAGGCGCGCCACCAGAAAAAATCAGGACAATTAAAAACAACCCACCAGAACCCATCGAGCTTGACTGGAACGCAGGGCCAGTCATAAATTTTCTGGAACTAAAAGAGTTCTATGAACACTACCAAAACTTGGCACCCACTAGAGAAGAGCAAAAACAATGGCTAGCACAGTTAAATACAAGACTGTGTCGCCATTGTTTAATTCTCAGTGACTTTGAATATTGTGACAATTGTGACCTCATTTACAATCCACCATCATGCATGATCTACACAATCCCTAAAGAAGAAGAACCAATTAGCAGCTGTGCATCAGAATCAGAATCACTGATCAATCGCGATCCAAACTCCAATGATGACGACAAAAACACCGGTTCCAGCTCTGTTCAAAATGGCAATGACAACAAAGATGATTCAAACTCCGATTTAAACTATGAACAATACATTACACTACCAGATCTCTCCAAGGAACAAGAGTTGAAATGGTATAGTGACAATGGGGAAGGTATTATGCCAAAATGTGTGCATAATACTAATGCAGGGTTTGATCTGAGGTATTCAGGAAAAGAGGCCATTAAATTGGAACCACATTCACGCACCTGTATTGATCTGAAAGTAGCACTAGAAATTCTGGCAACAACAATGGTTCAATTAGCATCTAGGAGTAGTTTAGTGAAAAGAGGGATTAATATAAGAGAAAGAATAATTGATGCGGGATATGTAGAAAATATCATCGCTATGCTACAAAATGACTCAGAAAAAGCCAATATAATAGAGCCCAATGAAAAGATAGCACAGGCAATATTTCTGCCTCTGGTTAAAGTAGCTCAGTTAGTGTCAGTGGGAAAAAGAGAGGAATTAGGAATAACAGTGAGAGGAATACAGGGATTTGGATCAACAGGTAGAATAGATGTACCAGCTAATATGGCAGAAGAAAAAATTGTTGGCCAAGGAGAAATTATCTCAACTGGTCAAGCTATTTCCATTTCACCATATAACCAGTACATGCTAGCAATAGAAAGGAAGGAAAAAACTCAAGCACAAATTTTTGAAGCAGAAGCCAGTCTTTGTGAATTAGGAGAATTTGAACTTATCAATCTCTACATACCAGCTAAAGATTACAGCCACATCAAAATTCCCATCTACAACAATACAGGAAATGTTATAGAAATACCAGCCAGAACTATTATTGAATACTTAAACACTAAAATGGAGAATCAACCACCAAACTTCATTTCAGACTTTCCACAACTTTGTGGATATGTTGATATCACATCACAAACAATATACGGACGAAGTGAATGTTATTTGCTTCAACCAGAACAATTGGAACAATTGAACATGGGAAACTTAAATCCACTCCAATGTATGCAACTCAAGATGTTGCTCAACCAGTTCAATGACATCTTTGCCAGTGAAAATAAGTTTGGCCGAACCAACATCATTCAGCATCAGATCAAAACTGAAGATGCAATGCCAATTAAACAAAGAGCATACAGAGTGCCACCAGCTAGCCACAAGATTATTCATTAAGAGATAAACCGAATGCTTGACAATAAGCTAATTCAGCCATCAATGAGCCCATGGTCATCACCAGTGGTATTCATCCATAAGAAAAATGAAAAGATTTAATTTTGTGTGAACTACAGAAAACTCAATGGTGTAACTCGTGGAGACAGCTATCTAACTCCATAGATACAGGAATTATTCGATGCTTTTGGTGGAAACAAATGGTTCTCAATGTTAGACTTAGATAGTGGTTACTGGCAAGTAGCCATGGATTCAGCTGACAAAATGAAGACAGCATTTACCATGAGAGAAGGGAATTTTGAATTTGAAGTAATGCCATTTAGTTTAACCAATGCACCAGCCACTTTTCAACAGCTAATGGAAATCATTTATATTGGCTTATTGTGGAAATCAGTAGTTGTATACTTGGATAACACCAACATATTCTCAAAAACATTTGATGATCATCTTCATCATCTTCAACAAGTGTTTGAAAGACTAAGAAGAGGAGAGCTAAGGTTAAATGCAACAAAGTGCTTCTTTGGCAAGACAGAGCTAAAATTCTTGGGACACATAGTTAGCAAAGACGGCATCAAAACAGATTCAGAGAAAATAGAGATAGTAAAGAACTTTCTAGTGCTGACCAATATGACAAAACTGAAATCATTCTTGGGATTTGCCAACTACTATCAATGTTTTATCAAGAACTTTTCCAAGATAGCACAGCCACTCAACCAACTGCAAACCAAGAATACCAAATATGAATGAGCAGAAAATCAACAAAAAGCTTTTGACATTTTGAAAAAAAAGCTCATTTAAGCTCCAGTACTAATTTATCCAGATCACAGCAAACCATTCATCATCACCACCGATGCATCTGGCCAAGCATTGGAAGCAGTATTATCTCAGAGAGGACCAGATGGCAGAGAACATCCAATAGCATATGCCAGCAGAAGTTTAACACCAGCCGAAAAGAACTATGGAACACTGGAACAAGAACACTTAGCAATATACTGGGCAGTTATGAAATGGAAAGAATACTTGAGCCAGAAGTTTGAAGTATACACAGATTACAAGGAATTAACATCACTCCAAAAACAAGAATTTGGAGATAGAAGACAGTCAAGATAGAAAATGGCACTCACATCATACAATTATACTATACATTACAAAAAAGGAAAAGACAATGGAAATGCTAATGGTTTGTTATGAATAAAACAAATCTAAGAACATTTTAACACAAAAATAGAACAAAACCAGAACAATACCAACGAAAAATATAACAAAAGATGAACATACAAAAATATCAACAACTTTAACATTATATAAACACTCAACAGTTCAAGGAGAATTTATCTCAAATGGAACAAAAGAGTATCAAACAACAATCAAAATATTTTATCACTCACCAAAATATATTTTATCAGAAAAATAGAAAAGATCCAGATCAACCAACCAAAGTAATTACAGAACCAGAAAAAGAGACAATATTATTCAACATGTACTCAAATCCAACAACAGGACATTTTCACAAAGAAGCAACCATAGAAAGAACCAGAAAAAGATACTATTGGCCATCAATGTATCCAGACATCATCCAATATGTTCAAAATTGTGATGCTTGTTAGCAAAGAGGAGGTATGAAACTCAGTGAACCATTAAGACCAATTAAAGTAGGACAACCATTCGACCGTGTTGGAATTGATCTAGTCGGACCATTAACAATCACCAGCGGAGGAAACAGGTACATAGCAGTAGCCATGGACTATCTCACTAAATGGCCAGAGGTGAAAGCAATTCAAAGAGTGGATACAGAATCCGTTGCCGAATTCGTTCATCAGGATTTGATCTGTTGACATGGATGTCCAAAAGAATTATTATCTGACCAAAGAACTCATTTTGTGAACAAAACATTAACAGAATTGAGCCAAAGATTCGGAATTAAGAGACCACTATCATCACCATACCATTTACAAACCAATGGATTAGTCGAAAGATTCAACAGAACATTGTGTGAAACAATAGCTAAATTCAGCCAAGAAAACCAGAATAATTGAGACTTATTTATACCTTCAGTATTATTTGCTTATCAGACAAAGAAGCAAGATACAACACAAGCAACACCATTCAAATTAGTATACAGTAGAACAGCAACATTACCAGTAAAGAGAGAAATTAATACATATCTAGCTGAACCAATAACAGAGGAAAATTTTCAAGAAACATTGCTAAGAAGAACATATGACTTAATGAAAACATTGAAAAACAAATGAAAAAGAGCAGCTGATAATATTCAAAAGTCACAAGAGAAACAGAAAAAAAGACACGATAGTCAACTACTAAACAAATCAGTTGAATTCAAGATTGGAGACAAAGTACTCTCACATCGTACCAAAGCAGAAAAACAATGAAGTGGAAAATTTGACTCCAAATGGGATAAACCATTTCACATAGAAGAAATTCTAGGGAATAGAGCTTACAAATTAAGACTGGATAACAAAATTTTAACCAAAGCAGCACATAGAGATCGACTGAAACCATACCACAACATTATATTACTATCTACCAGTAATATTCCACAATTAGGAGTACAGAGAATACTAGTCCAACCAAATAAGATTCCATGAGATCTGAAACCAATTGTGATTATCAACAACAACACATTAAATTGATCCATAAAAAGAATATATAAAGACATGGTAGATGTAACAGAAAATATCAGAAAAATGGAAATTACAGACAACATTCACTTACTAGCACAACAACTCTTTCAATTGATCCAACACCAAAAAATGGAGATTACAATCAATCAACAAACTATTCGATATCAAAATACTAGAAAGACATTGCAATCCAGAACACAGAAGAAAACTGAAAATAAGGTGGACAAAATTATTGTGAAAGTAAAATTAGCAATAAAAAAGTCAACAAAAGAGTCACTATATCAAGAGTTGACTAAAGAAATTTGGAATTGGTGGATACAACAATTTCCATGAAACTATTGTTATTTTTATTTGGGACAACATGTAAATATCCAAAATCTATATATGGATAAAACAAAGCGATTATTCGACAAGAGAATACTACAACAATTAGAACATTTTGTGGAAAAGAACAACTTATTTACACATGCCCGAGCCATATACCAAATACACACAGCATTTTAGGATAGACCAGAAATATTACTCAACCAAGTAATAGATATGGTTACCAGTAATCAATTGGGAAAGATTACCAATGCTCAATTTGAAGAATTACAGACCCAAATAACACAAGTAATTCTTGAAAACAAAATCCAAGAAATACTTCAAGAGGGAAAATTAAATGAGTTGAATTTCAACAGAGCTCAATATTAAAAGAAGCGAATAATATTATTCATAGAAATATAGAAAATATATTAGTATGATTATTAGCCAGTTAGAAGTAGACGTAGTAAATGTGGAATTCCAGAATTCCTCTCAGGAATTGCAGAATTCCAGGAATTTCAGGATTCTCCAATGAGGAATCGCAGGATTCCAGAATTTCAGGATTCTTCTTAAAGGAATCACAAGATTCCAGGAATTCTAGAATTCCCATCATAAAGAATTGAGGAATTGGGGAATCTCAAATATGTATATATAGCAGTAGTGGTAGAAACAGAAAAAACAGAATTGATACCACAGAATCCTTAGCCTAAAAACAAATCATCAAATAAATAATTATTTCATATCTCAATTCACTCTCCACTATTAACACTTCATGTTGATAGTAATTGATACTTAACTATGCTGGAACAATAGCTCTTGATCACGGCTATTGATGAGATACTAACATACCAAATTGTCTTGGCTTATTTTCCCTATTTTCTTTATTTTTATTTTCTTTATTTTATTTTCTTTCTTTTTTTTGATTTTGTTGTTGTATACTAATTGATTAAAAGATTAAGCACTAAGTTATTGACGTCAAGGATAGCCTGGTAAAAGACCCAGAAATAAGGGTAGAATTTTATATATTATCGGATAGCTTACCAGAAGAGCACAACTGCCAGACTAAATCCGGCCACCATGCTGAGAAAGAAATTGGGAAAACTCTTGGAAAGATACATCTACTATCAACACTATTAAATCTCTGTCCATTATACAAAAGACTTCAACAAAATCTTCAAATACAATACTTGCAGAATCTCATTCACAGAAATAGCTTTTAAGCACCAAGTTACAGGTTTGTTATTTAATTCAATAGCAGAAATAATCACCTATAACATCGCAATTTAAATCCTTCAAAGTATTTGCCATATGGTCCTAATAATTCTGTTTTTCTTTGGTTACTTTGGAATGGGAATCATCCAAATGCTGATGTCGCATTTGATGTGGACGCACCTGTTGATAAAATGTTGATGGCACTTCTGAGTGTATAGTGATAAGATAGATTGGTTGATGATTCAACCCTTGTCTTTTTCCAAGTAGGTAGTTGTATTTTTTTGGGAGTTACTGCTGGTGTTTGTAGTTTTCCTTTGCCTTTGCTAGCATATGTAATTGGATATCTTTGTTGGGTGTGATGTTCAATTTCTTTGTTGATCTCAGTAATAATAGATGCGAAATTATGATTTGTTGGTAGGTTGGTGTTTTGAATTAATTCTCTGTAGAAAGTTTTCTTTGCTGATTCCGTATTCATTGGTGTTCCTAACAAAGAAGAAATCTTTTTGTTGACATAGAAATTAAAGGCTGATTTGGCAGATATATGATTGGGGTTTAATTCCAAGTATTGACAATAGTGTTGAAATAAAGATTTTGCGAATTCTAAATGGTTTGCTCCTATATTTTCTAATTCTGCCACTTTTGGATGGTGTTTGTTGGTGCTGGTTCTCTGTAAGATTATACCTCACAGGAAGCATCAAATGTTACAAGTGATTATTTGAGGTCTTAGGTCAAATATCAAACCTGTAACTTGGTGTTCAAAACTACTCATGTTGTTAATAATATCTTTAAGTGGTTGGTATCTGAAGGTTTTTCAAATGAGTCTTTTGTATAATAAACAGAGATTCAATAGTTGTTTTATCTGTAACTTCTCAAACTCACAAGTCTGTCAATTTTTTTCTTGGCTTGGTGGCCAGCAATCTTCTGATAAGTAATCCGTATTTTCTGTATGTGTTTTACCCACTTGCAGGGGTCTTTTACCAGGCAATTCTTGATGTCAGTAATTAGCACTTTTAATCAATTGGTTAGTGCACAATAACAAAATCACAGAAAATAAAGAAGTAAAGAAATATAAAGAAAAATAAAAGAGAAAATAAGAAATAAGCCAAGATGATTTGCAAGTTAGTATCCCGTCAATAGCCATGATCAAGAACTATTGTTCCAGTGTGGTTAAGTATCAATTACTATCAACATGAAGTGTTGATAGTGAAAAGTGAATTTAATATGGTGAATAATTATTTATTTGAGGATTGTGGTAACTAAGCTAAGAATTCTTGGTGTTGATTCTGTCTTTTTTGCTTTTAACACTACTGCTATATATACATATTTGAGATTTCTCAATTCCTTAATTCCTTGCAACAAGAATTCTAGAATTCCTGGAATTCTGCGATTCCTGATGAAAAGAATCTTGGAATTCTGCAATTCTGTAATTCCTTGTCAGAAAATCCTGAAATTTCTGGAATCCTGCAATTCCTCTGAGAGGAATCTTGGAATTTCACATTTACTATGTCTACATCTGATTGGCTAATATCTACTGACTAATAATACTATATTTCTTATATTCTATGAGTAACAATGCATCTGAACTATAAGTGCTGCTGGTGAGAGTGGTTCCTTCTTTTTTCTTCTTTCTCTTTCTCTTATCAGTTTCTTCCCACTCCCAGTTGGCTGGTTTGTCTTGGTCATTATCAGTTTTCCAGTTTTGGTTGGTTTTCCAGATAAGTTCTTTGTTTTTCTTCCCTTTTCCCTTATCGTCCCAAGAAAGTATCAGTAGTAGCTCATTGTGGTCTTTATTGGTCCATAAGACTTGGTAGGCTTCTCAGGTTAGTTTTCTTGTTTTTTTTTCAAACTCGATAAGTGGTTGGGTGTTGCTTGGCTTAAAGTGGCTACAAGTGGCTGGTGTTCACATATGCTGACCACCAAAAATTAATTGTAGTTTTTGGGTGGTCCAATCAAAGGTAGCGTGAGTTTTCGACAACCAGTCATTGCTTACCAGAGTCTGGTATTGTGTGACTTCTATCACAAAGACTTTGATGAGTACTGTGATGCCATTAATTTTGATAAGTAAGTTGTCTATTTTGCCTATTGGAGTTTTGGTTGCTCCATCAGCTGTGATGATTCTTGCATTGGCAGTTCAGTCAACTTGGCAACCTAATTGATCCATGAGTTGCCTTGTTATGATGCTGCCAGCTGATCCACTATCTAAGATCAGTTTGATGGCATGGCCATCAATTTTGGCATTCGTATAAATGGCAGTGATTGGCTTCTCTTCCAGAGCTGCTCCACTGAATAATGGAATTTTGATTGTTTTTTTCAAGTTGAAGGGAAAGATGGCCACAAGCAATTCATCATTGGTGACAGTTGCTGGTGGAATGTTGTTGATAAGTGTTTGTTGTTGGTTGGATCCCGAATTGTTGGTGGTGGTGTTTTCTGGGGTACTCAGGAGACTTAAATAGTTCTGGGAATTCAGGCTTTGGGTGGCACCAGTACCCAAATTCTGAGAACGCAATTCTGCTGGTGAGTTGAAAGGGCTGGGGATTAATTGATAGACAACCATCACCAATCTCTAATTTTGTGTAATTCTAGATCTGGGGTGGCCTGATGTCATATTAACTGAATTTTGGGGTGGTGTCTGAATATATTGGGGTTAATATATTACTTGTGGCTGTGGTTGATATATTATGGATGGCTGCAGTTGATATATTGTTGGTGACTACAGTTGATAAACTGGAATCTGATATACTGGTGCTTGGTAAATTGGCTGCTGCATTATTGGCAGATAAGTGTTTTGATATTGTTCCTGATTTTGTTGATATCTCAGAGTTTGAAATTGGCAATCAGGGTTTCTATTATTCTGAGTTGGTGGTGTCTGAATATTCAGAGTTTCAACTTCTAAATTTACTGAATTTAAATTTTGCTGGTTCTGAAGATTCGGGGTTTCAAATTCCAGGTTTTCAGTAATCAGGTTCTGGTAAGTGAATTCTTGATCCTCAGTTTCTTCTTCTTCCTCTTCTTCTGATTCCATTATCTTCCATGGATCAGAGATTCCAAAATCTGGTAGAGGTGGTGGTGATTGAATTCCTAATGGCATTGGTGATTGTGTTTTAAATTTCTCGAAATATTCGCTGTATGGTCCTAATGACTCCACTTTCTTTTGTTTACTTTGGAATGAGAATTGTCCAAATGTTGATGTTGCGTTTGGTGTGGATGCGTCTGCAGATAAAATATTGATAGTGCTTCTGAATGTGTGATAATATGATGGATATAATGGGGATTCAATTCTTTGTTTCTTCCAGGTTGATAGTTGTATCCCTTTAGACATTACTGCTGGTATTTGTAACCTTCCTTTACCTTTGTCTGTATACATAATAAGAAATTGTTGTTGCACGTATTTTTTAATAGTTTGATTAATTTCCCTAATGATTGGGGGGAAACTGTGATTTCTTGGTAAGCTGGTGTGTTGAAATAATTCTGTATAGAAATTTTCTCTTGCTGATTCGATATTAACGGTTTCTCTTAAACAGTCTGTGATTTTATCATTGACATAATAATTGAAGGCTGATTCGGCTAAATAATGGTTGTTGTTTAGTCTTAATTGTTGGCTGTATTTTTGAAACAAGAATTTGGCAAATCCTAAGTGATTGGCTCCTATAATTTCTGATTCTGCCACTGTTGATTAGTTGTTGGTGTTGGTTCTCTATAAGATTATACCTCACAGGAAGCACCAAATATTACAGGTGATTTTTTGGGGTGTCAAGTGAATAACACACATAACTTGGTGCACAAAGCAATTAGTGACAATGATAATCTAAAGGTATTTTATCTGAAGGTTTTCTAATCAAGTTCTTTATATAATAAACAGAGATTCAATGGTAACAGTTTATTAGTAGTTTCCTGAAGCCGTAGTTTTGTCGATTGCTTGCTCAGCTTGATGGTTGATGATTCTCTTGGTACAATATCCTCCATAAGTGTATACTAGTGCTGTTTCCTGACATCAGTTCCTCTGTAAGTTCTCCAAGAGTAAGTATTGTTTAAGCAAGTTTATTCCTCTGTAAGTTCTCCAAGAGTAAGTATTTTTTAAGCAAGTTTTATTCCTCCGTAAGTTCTTCAAGAGTAAATTCTTTAATCAAGTTAGTAGACAACAAAGAAATAAAGAAAAATAAAAGAGAAAATAAGAAATAAGCCAAGGCAATTTGCAAGTTTAGTATTCTATCAATAGCTGTGATCAAGAGCTATTGTTCAAGTATGGTTAAGTATCAATTACTATCAACATGAAGTATTGATAGTGAAGAATGAATTTGATATAGTGAATAATTATTTATTTTAAGGATTGTGGTAACTAAGCTAAGGATTCTTGGTGTCGATTTTTCTTTTTCTGCTTCTAACACTACTGCTATATATACATATTTGAGATTCCTCAATTTCTTGCAATTCCTGATGAAAGGAATCCTGCAATTTTGGAATCCTGCAATTTTTTGTCAGAGAATTCTGAAATTCTTGGAATCCTGCAATTCTTCTGAGAGGAATCTTGGAATTCCACATTTACTATATCTACATCTGATTGGCTAATATTTACTGACTAATAATAATATATTTTCTATATTCTATAAATAACACCGAATAGCAACAGGCAGCAAATGATATAAGGTTTTTATAAAATATGTACACAAGCCAGCAGAAGATTTGCTTATGAAATCTGCAGTCATATGCAAATTAAAATGCCACACCAAAGAAGAACTCAGCCAATCAATGTTTAATAGTAAATTACCTGCTAGAACTTTAGAACCAGAACCAATCTCCCAATACACATAATAAACAGATCTAAAAATATCATGAATGAAATGCTTAGAATTACCAGAAATGAGATTATTATCAGCCAAAAGGCAATGTCTTTTCAAATGGGGGGGAGAGAAAAAAACCAATCAGAAAGGGAAGCAACAACAGCAAGAGCATCCATATGATCATTCTCCACAACACCCAAGTAATTTTTCACTTTAAGCCACTCCACTCTCAAATTTTTATGACAAATAATATTCATAATATGCTGATGTTTTACCCAGCACTGATTGTGAAAATCTGGACAAACTAAATGTAGTTCTGACTTGCATATATCTAATGCAGCCTAATTATCAGAATGTAAGTGCACTAAGCTAAAAAAAGAAACACACTCAAATACCAGAGCTATGATCTGTAGCTCTGTTAAAGTAGAGGATAACAAACTGAAAACTTTTATACCCAAACTCAGACCAATGTCTTCAAAAAAGACAGCAATATTAGCCTTCTTATATATAGTGCCCAAATCTCTTAGAGAACTATCTATATAGATAAACAGACCACCAGCACTAACACAAGACAACCAATTACATACCAATTTAAACTCTCAAGACTCAAAAATACTTAAAAGACTACCAATATTTTCAAAAAAAAAGGACAAATAGAAAGAAAAGCCATATTATTGAGAAAAGCAACAGAAAGACTAAACTAATCAGGAACTGGACCACAAGGATCTAATCTTTTCTACCACTTAAAAGTCTTCTAATCAAAAATAGCACCATAATGATCACAAAACTGATCCATGAAGGCAATGCCATAATAACAGAGAGAAGGAAAACACATATAAAATTTAGATTCACCAAGAACCACTGACATAGGAATCCCACTCTAATAACAAAAAGAATTACTCAAAAAGCCACTTAGAGACAAATTGTATTTTAAAAAAATATGGACCACACCAGCTAAAAAATTATTTGAAAAACTGACATGAATACACACCAGAGAACTCAAAGAGTAAATGGAATGCTAACACAAAACCTGCAAGTTATGAGACTTATAGGAGAACAAATGACCCAAAATCTTATTAGAGTTTGCAAAATTCACAAGTGATGCTATTTTACCTTCAGACTGCATCTGTTCAAAAGATTTTAAATCATAAAAGAAAGAGTGATAAATCGTATCACTCGGGAAGTCAAGAGAAAGACCAGATTTTAACTTAAGACCTTTGCAAATTAGAACATCCTATTTGTTGCACACATCAAAAAGAATAAAGCTAAACTAAGTTCTATAACTTACAATAGGATAGAGAACTGCCAAAACCAGGTACAAAAATTGCTTATCTGAGATGGCCTTTCTTAGCACAAAGTTGGAGAAAAACTGAATCTCAGACTGCACTTTGGCCAAGCTAGGCTTTGAAAAACCCTCAGTTAAAAAAAAAATGTCTAGGTAATAATGCAATTCCTTTTTTTTGACAATAGCAATAGGCAAGCCACTAATAAACAAAAAAAAATTACTAACTTTACAATTAATAAGGATAACAACAGTCTTGTTTGTGTTAATAAAAATGTCATTGACCTGAAAAAATTTACTGGCAACATTGAGAATATGCTGGGTAGCACTTTGACTACTGCCAATCCAAATTATATTATTGACGAAAACCCCAACAGCAAAGAAAAAAGACAATCTAGCACTAAGTTCTAGATGATCATTTTTTAAGATAAAATAAGAATTTAATCTGTACCCATACACATTCTCCTGTTTTTTGACTTCACAAAAGAAGAGATCATAGAATATGCACCAGAAAAATGGTGAGAAGACTTTTCTCTGATCTAAACCATCATGAACATAATAATCATCAGTTAAGCCAAAGTCAATCATAACCCTATTGATGCAATTGCAATAAATACTACCAAAAAAATGTATAAACTTGCTATATATTTTAATCCTAATTAAAGTATTCTTAAGATGCTCTTAACCAACAAAATCATATGTCTTTCACATGTTCTATAAAACCAGCCAAAGTTCATGGTTCTTCTTTAAAGCATTCTTTATTATCAAACTAACTGCAAAAATGGGTAATTGTGTAGTTATATTTTTCAGGACAGAAAAGTTATTACCACAAAGAACATTAAAGGTACTACATGCCAGAAAAATTTTATCAGACAAGATCTTGAAGAGAATCTTATAAGTTGTTTCAATTAGAGCAATAAGATGGGTGTTTATGAAAATGCCCTCCTATTTATATGGTTTAGAGATTATTGAGACCCAAGTCTCTTTCCAAAAACTGAACACTGATTTATAAAACAAACAAGTATTCAAAAGCTCCAAAAGCAGACCCAAAACAGATTTGTCACAGGACTTTCAGAGTTCATTGAGAATACCAGAAAGACCAGCAGTTTTGTCATTAAGCAGATCAGAAATTACATCAAACAACTCATCAAAATCAATCGAATGTATCACATCTAAAAATACACTATCAAAAACATATTCCAAAGACTAATATTGATGAGACTATTTATTAAAGATATCAGCAACCACCTTGCATTTCTTAATCTACCCTTTCATAATCACATCCACCTTAGTCTTGACCAAACCAGACTTTAGAATCAATTTATTACCAATAACCAGATGGTCCAATTCCATTTTATGGAAAGAACATTTTAAAACTCTCTTAATAGTATGATCTTTATCAAAAGCAAAACTCTCCATATGCCTATTAATAATGAACTTAATACTTGACTTTTGAGCTCTCAAAAATTTGGCAAGTTTAGAAGTGTAATAAATCTTTCATACACCAAAAAGAGCAGATCTAACATAATCAAAACTTACATCAGAATTCAAAAAAATTTGTATTGCCAAGGCTTTATCAGGATCCAAAGAAGTCCAATGGTCTATCAAAGATGTAAGCCTAACAGAGTTTTTTTCATAAGAGGTCTTAACAATTCTTGAAATCAAAATTTCCAATTTGTGAAATCTAGAAGAACTTTTAATGAAGACATTATTAAAGCCTTTAAATCATTTCTTCTTAAACATTTTATTAGCCAAAAAAACTATTACCTTATGAACAATATTTCACATAGAGTCCAGATCAGAAAACACCACAGAGAAAACAAATTTATCAGAAAACATGGCAGCATTTGCTGCTATTAACACCTTGAATTCACCCCACTTAATCTTATCAGCACCCTTAATATCAAACTTCCAATAATCTATATTTACCTGTTTGTAAAGAGAGTTCAACTGTGCATTTAATAATCCACCCAAACTCACAGACACAAAAACAGTCTGGTGATTAGTATCAAAATGTTCACTAACATCCAAAATGTCACAATATACTAATGCACTAACCAAATTTGAAGAAACAAATATGTAATCAATTGTTTTTACAATCTTCTAAGAATTTGTTCAAGTAGGTGTTTACACTGCCAAACTCCCAACCAAAGAATTGACTAATTTCAGATCAAGGCATTTTTTAAAGCTGACATATTTATGAGAACCATTTTCATTGAAATCACCACCAAGAACAATAAAAAAAGATTCATTTACAGCTCTAGCCATGAGTAAATTGATTTTATTAACCTAAAAAAGACAGACTGTGAAAGAAGCTTTAGTATAAAGCCTTAAAATTGAAACAGAAAGCTTATTTCTAAAAAGCAACTTGATAGAAAAGAGCCAATCAAGTACCTCAGAAATCTTATACACATGTCTCACCAAAGAATTGTTTATAACCACAGCAACACCTGACTCCAAGTGAGCAAAGTTCAAACCAAAAGTAAACACATGGACATCACCAAATTTGTTAACAATCCATAAATGTATTTTCTTTTTTAGCTTAGTTTCCATAAAAATTGAAATCAGATTGTTTATGTTCTTATGCCAATGCACAATATCATCTTGCTTTGCAGGATTGTTTATGCCTTTAATATTGCATATAGCAATTTTTCAGATCAGATCTATCATTGAGAAGAAAGAATAATAGGAACCAAACTAGCATTGTCTATTTTAGCTAAAAGATCCATAACTGTGATTGACAGATTGTTCAAAGTCTTCTCTATTTTTGAAATAGTTAAGGGATCAAAAATTACTGCTTCCACAATAGTCTTACTACTAGTAACCACATCCAAACTCTTACTTATTACTATATCTGCTCCTTAATTCTGTAATGAAAGGATCACCAACAGTTGACATTCAGGACTAGACTAGAAAACCATTGGCTTAGATGTTTTTAATCTCTTAGCCAACTTATTAATATATTCTGTGAGGCTGATAAAACTATGCTCAAGAGCAGCAAACCTAACATTCAAATCTAAAAACATAGGCGGAGAAGATTCCATCTCCAAAAAGGAACCAAAATGAGCTAAACTACTATGAACAAAGAGAGAAAAGAAAAAAAATCCACCAACTATTTTCACCCAAGAGACACCACCAAAAGAAACTGAATAAACAATTAGTGTTGAACATTTGGTATAGATAACAGACAGCCTGCTTTTATCCATGTCTAAAAAAATTCTACAAACTAAGGCATCAGAAAAAACACTCTTCCCACTAGTTATACAGTTTAAAGACATATGACCAGAGTTCTCACACTTCAAACACTTAGCCAAGACAAGACAAAACCAGCACAAATTAGCACTTCTCAGAACTAGTGTAGTTCTCATGATAGTATTTAAAGATTCAGCCAAGTCAAAACAAACAGTAGCATACTTGGTCCAAGCATAAAAAACTGAATAATAGTCAATGACACAAGTTTTTCTACCCATTGAGACAACATAATCCCAAATATTATGTCCATTGGTTCCCATTGGCAGAGTGTACAAGAGAGTCTTGTGTACATTCCTCACATCCCAAAATTTTTTGTTCATATTAGATCTAGCAATATGTACTGTATCTTTCCTGATTAGGATAAACCATTTTGCTGTAACCAAATCAGTGTGATCTGAATGTTCAAACTCAATTAATGTTTTTTGTCACAGTCTTACCAATTGCATTTTGATTGACTTAATTATACCAAACTTGGATAGTGTGATATGCACAGCCTCAGCTAATGTTTTAACTGGAATTTTCTTCAATACCACAGTCCAATCTAAACAGCCAGAGAATTTTTTGAGATTAGTATTAACCACAATTTTTGCACTAGTAGTCTTTTTGGTGGCTTTCATTAGACCCAATTTAAAGATAAACATTGCTCTAATTATTCCAGCAAATTTTGAAAGAATAGAAACCTCCCCAAAACCATTGATTCTAGAAAATAACTTTCTAATAATAGCACATTTTTCTTAAGATGTTTTGTCAACCATCTTATCTAGACCAATATTTAGAGTAAAAAATTTTTTAACAGGAACATTGACCAAGTTTTTCAAAGGGGGGGGGAGAGAACCACAGGACTATTCAAAAGAACATTATTATCATTACCACCTAATAAGAAATTAATCTTTCCTAATGGTTTACTTAATGCCTTTTTAGTTTTGACTTTTGAGTCTGTGAGCATTTGATTAAGATCACTACCAGTAAGAGCACTGTCTTTACCATAATTGAAGCTGGTCTCTTCTATTAAACACTTCTTCTCTATATTAATACTATTAGACTCAGTAGTGTCACCAGTTTCTGAACTCCATAAGCAGCTATTCTGAACTTTAGAACCAACTTTCTCACCACCAGAACCATTTTTTAGAATGCCACCCCTTCTTTTTTTTCTTGAAAGAACAGGTCTAAAGCCATTATTAGAACCAGAAACTTTAGCAGTCTTCTTCATGACAGCAATACTACAACCAATGGTAACCTTATAATCAAGAATAAAGAGTTTAGATTTATTGTACTGAATTGTAAAAAACTTCTTTCAAAAAACTTATTTGACTTTTTTTTGGAAATTTGGGATAAAGAAGAGAAAGAAGTTTTTTATAATTTTATTTTTAATTAATAATTTTAGTTTAAAATTATTTAATTATTAATTAATTATTACAAATTAATTTAATCAAAATTTATATTGAAAATCAATTTTTTTTTTTAATTTACTATTGTTTAAAATTTACAATTGTAATTAATATTTTAAAATTAATTAACTTTTAATTTTAATAATTAATTAATTAATTCCAAATTTAAACCAAAAATAATTCTTTTTTATTTTATTTTATTTTATTTTATATATTATTAAATAACCAACAATCAGAAAATCAATATAAAAATCCTAATTACTGGTTTTAAACTCTAAATTATATTCAGAATCAAGAACAATATTAACATCAAATTTCATATCAACCAATAATATAGCAATTTATATATGTAGATTACAGTCAAAATTTTTTGTAAAAAAATTGATTTTTACAGCAAAATAATTACATATTATTAAAAAAGAAATTTTTGTAAAAAGACTAATTTTTATTGCAAAATAACTATACAAAATAATTAATACAAAATTGGTTATTTTATTATAAATCTAATAATATATACAGTTTAAAATATAAAAAAATACTTTTAAAAAATAAATTAGCTTATTAAAAATTTATTAATTTTTATTAACAACAAAATAATATTAACAATATTAAAAAAAAAAAAAATCTTTAATAATAATAAATAATTTTTACTCTAATATTATTTTTAAAATTAAATTAATCTTAAATAATTATTTGTTTTATTTGCTATTTAGTTTTAAAATTCAATATAAAATTATTTTATGTAAATTTTGTTTTTAATGTTTTTTTGGTTATTGTTATTAAAATTTCTATTAATAATTTTTTTTTTAACTATATTTAAAATTTTAGTTTTTTGTAATAGTTTTTTTTTATCTGTTATTGTATTTTATAATATTTTTGGTGTTTTTAGTATTATTATTTTAATTAAATTAAAATTTACTGGCTTATAACAATATATTATTGTTTATTTTAAAAACTTTTTATTTGCTATTGCTATTTTTATTTATTAATTTGTGCTAATTAGAAAAAACAATATTAAAATTTTAATTAATTAATTAAAAAGAAATTATAATTTCAAAAAATATTTTTAAAACCAAATTAATCAATTTTTTTTGGTTGTATTGTCTTTAAAATTAGTAATTTAATTTTTTAAGTTAGTAATTATATATGTTTTATCTTTTATTTTTTTATTTTTATTATTATTAATATTTTATTGTTGTAATTTTTAATTTTTTAAATACTTTAAGCTCAATTGTTTTAAAAACTAGAACTTTATATAAATATTAATATTATTAAAAATATTAAAGTTTAAAATATTTGGCTTTAAATTATTGTTTTTTATTTCCAAGTTTTTTTTTAAGTTTATTAATAACTATAAGTCTTTTAATTTATTTTTTATTAATACAAAATTATATACTAATGTTTTTTTTTGTTGTTTTTTTTTGTTGTTTTTGCTATTAATTTTTAATTAAACTTAAATTAAAATTTTTAAAATATTAAAATTTTAATTTGGCTGTTTTAATTAAATTTGTTATTAAACTAATTAATTTTTGATTATTTAATTATTGTTCTCTTGATTAAAAATATGTGTAAGAATTTTAAAATTGAAAAAAATTTGATTATTATAATAAATATTATTAAAAATTATATTAATTTTTTGATTGGTTTGTCTAAAAATTTTGTTGGTTTTAAAATTAAAATAAAATAAAATTTTTTTTTTATTTGCTTATTGAGTGAGGTCCAAATACTATCTAGTGCTATACATCAAAAAAATAATCTAAACTAGGCATGAATCATGTACTTTCTACATATAACTAGCCATTTGAACTGATCAGAACAACACTATGCAACTATGTAAACTGAAACCAGATCATTTATATCCAAAAAAAACAAACAGGGTTTGCGAAAGCCAAACCAAATATTAAAAGCATCAGTAATACCAAGCAATTTGACCACTCCAGCAGAAAATCTCAAAGTCAAACCAGAAACCGAAATAATAGCTGAACCATCAAAAAAAATTAACTCATTCCTCTCCATATAAGCTCAATATTTAGCACGAACTGACCAAACATCTTCTCTAAAAACTAGACTAAGAGAACATACAAACTTGACAACCTCCAAACTAGCAATCTTAGGATCATAGAAGACAGAAACAGTCTTATAATACCAACCACTAAAAACAAAACCCTTATAAAGAGCCATGAATACAGAGGAATCAAAACCACAGGACAACAGCAGTTGCAAAACACCAGAAGAAAAATGAGATAAGCTGAAAACTGCTTTTTAGAAGTTTACATGAGATTCCAGTATTTGATGTCAAACAGATCCATTGATCCTATAAGAAAACACATGATCTGACATTTCAACATTACCACAATATAAGCACAATACACTAAGATAAAGTCTACTATAAAAGTGCTTCCGTACAGCAACCAGCAGTCAATGATGCAAAGCTTTCATAAAATATGTGTATGTATTAGCTGAAAGTTTGCTAGTAAAACCAGCAGCCATGTGCAAATCAGGATGCCACACCAAAGATGAACAAAGCCAATCAACTTTGGGAATCAAACTGCCCATCAAAAACTTGGAACCAGACCCAACCTTCCAGTGTACATAACAAACAGAATGATAGAATTGCCAGAAATAACACTACCATTAGCCACTATAAAATGTTCATCCAAGCAAGAAGGAAGACACCAACTAGAGAGAGAGGCAGTACTAGTAATCATGTCAGTATGTTTATTTCCTAAAAAGCCAGAATGATCCTTTATCTTGTGCCAATTAATCTTTAAATTCTTACTACAAATGCCATTAACAATATGTTGACGCTTGACCCAGCACTTATTGCAAAAGTTAGGACACACCAGACCCAATTCCAACTTACAAGCATTCAAAGTAGATTGACTATCCGAAAACAAGTGAACAGAGTTAGATATGAGAACACACTCTAGAGCCAATGCAATAGTCTGTAATTCAGCCATAGTCAATGACATCAAACTAGATACACCAACTCCCAAATTTAAATTAATGTCCTCAAAAAAAGCAGCAGTGCCAGCTCTACAGCCAACTGTGCTCAAATCCTTTAGAGACTCATTCATATACACAGATAAACTACCAAAACTAAACCAAGAAAGATGGTTGCAAATAGACACAAAATCATTAGAGCCAAGAATGCTCCAATAGCCAATTCTACTCAAAATCAAGAGATGAGCAGAGGAAAGAGCTAAACTATTGAGAAATGCCACAGAAATCTTAAACCAATCAGAAACAGGGCCACAGAGATCCAGCTTCTTTCACCACCTAAAAATACACCAGTCAAAGACAGCACCATGACAATCCTAAAGTTGATCCACAAAAACTATACCATACCAATAGAGAGAAAGAAAAAACTTGAGAAATCTAGACTTGCTCAAAACAGTAAACATAAGAGTTCCATCATAAAACCAAAAAGAATTGGCCAAAAAGCCACCCAGGAACAGATTGCACTCAAAAAAATGTGAACCATGTTTACCAAAAAGTTATTTGAAGCACTGACATGCACACAGACAGGAGAACTCAATAGATGAACAGGACACTAACACAAAACTTGTAAATCATGAAACCTGTGAGAAAACAAGTGACTTAAGACTTTACCAGAATTCACAAAATTAACTAGTGAAACAACATTACTTTCAGACTAAACCTATAAGAAAGATTTCAAATCATAAAAAGAAGGATGGTGAATTGTGTCACTAGGAAAGTTGAGCAGTAGACCAGATTTAAGCTTTAAGCTTTTGCAAATCAGAGCATCTCACTTGTTGCACATACCAACAGAGATAAAGCTGAATTACATTCTATAACTAACTATAGAATGGAGAACTGCTAATACCAAATACAAGAGCTGTTTATCCAAGATAGCTTTTTTTAGAACCAGATTGGTGAAAAAACAAACATCTGAATTTGCTTTAGCCAAACTAGACTTCGAAAGACCCTCAGTTGAGAGAAAAATACTTAAATACCAATGAGATTCATCTTTTTTGGCAATGGAGATCGGTGATCCACTAATGGAAAGAGAAAGATTATTGGCTTTGCTGTTAATAGGAATGACTACTGTCTTGTCATTATTAATAGAAATGTTATTAATCCAAAAGAAATTGTTAGCAATATCAAGAATATGTTAAGTAGCTCTCAGACTGCTACCAATTCAAATTGTATCATCAACAAAAGTGCCAGCAGCAAAAAAAAAAGAAAGCCCAGCCTGAGTCTTAGCATAACCACTTTTGGAAATAAAATGAGAATTCAATCTATATCCACATATACTCTTCTGATGCTTGATTTCACACAATAAAGGGTCATAAAATATGTACTACAGAAGAGAAGAAAACACCTCTTCTTGGTTCAAACTGTTATGTACACAATAACTACTTGTCAAACCAAAATCTGTCATAACTCTATTGGTGTGATTTCTATAAATACCACCAAAAAAATGAATGAACTTGCTGCATATTTTAATCCTAACCAAACTTTTCTCAAGATGCTTCCAGCCAACCAAATTGTATGCTTTCCGCATGTCTTACAAAACCAGTCAAAGCTTCTGGTTCTTTTTCAAAGCATTCTCAATAACTAAACCAATAGCAAAAATAGGAAACTGAGTCAACGTACCCTTCAAAACCAAAAAATTGTCCTCATAAAAAACATCAAAAGTGCTGCATGCCACAGAAATCCTGTCAGAGAGAATCTTGGAAAGAATCTTACAAGTCATCTCAATTAAAGCAATAGGATGGGTATTCATTAGAATATCTTTTTACTCATATGATTTGGAAATTATTAAGACCCAAGCCTCTTTCCAAGAGCTAAGCACTAATTCACCAGACAACAAGAATTCATAAGCACCAAAAGCATATCTAAGACCAACTTATTACAATACTTTCAAAGCTCATTTGATACATCTAAGAGACCAGCAGCTTTGCCATTAAGCAGATCAAAAACCACCTCAACCAACTTATTAAATTCAATTGAACCCATAACACCAGAAAAAGCTTCATCAAAAACATATTTCAATGGTTGATATTGGCAGTGCCATTCACCAGAGATATTATTCACCACTTTGCACTTCCTAATCCAACTTTTCATAATCACATTTATCTTAGACTTAACCAAATTAGGTTGCAGAATTAGTTTGTTATTAACTACTAGATGATCAAGTACCACTTTGTAAAAAAGACATTCTAGCACACTTCTGATTGTATGACTTTTATTAACTTTGAAGCTTTCCATCTTTCTATCAATAGCTAATCTGATGTTTGCCTTCTTAGCCCTCAGAGATTCAGCAAGCTTGGTGGCAGGATAAGACTTTCTAGCATCAAAGAAAACAGAATGGACATGATTAAATCCAGCACCAGAGTTTACAATATTCTAAATAACTGAAGCCTTAACATTGTTCAAAAAAATCTAGCACCTCATAAAAAAATCAAAATTCACAATACTTTTCTCATGAAAAACCCTGACAATTCTAGAAACCAAGAGCTCTAACTTGTAAAATCTCAAAGATTCTTTGGTGAAAACATCATCAAAGTCTTTGAACCATTTCTTTTTAAACACCTTATTAGCTGAAAAAACCATTATCTTGTGAACAATATCCCATATCACATCCAAATCTGAAAATTTTGCAGAGATGGCAAACTCATTTGAGAACATCGCAGTATTGGCTAATGTAGCACCTTTGAAATTGTTCCATTTATCCTTATTAGCACCTTTGAACTCAAACTTCCACTGATTCTTATTCACTTGCTTGTAAAGAGAATTTAACCACATATCTAAAAGTCCACCCAAATTCACAGACACAAAAACAGCCCAATAATCAGTATCAAAAAATTCATCAACATCAGACACCTCACAATCCACCACAGCATTGACCAAGTTTGAAAAAATGAACAAGAAATTGATAGTCATAGCCATGTCCCAAGAGTTAACCCAAGTGGACATTTTGACATAAGAACTTCCACTCAAGAAATTGACCAAACCAAGATCTAGACACTTTTATAACTAGCACATCTTTGGAAGCCATTTTCATTAAAGTTGCCACTTAAAACCACAAACAAGAATTCATTGACTGCT
This sequence comes from Geosiphon pyriformis, assembly GCA_016748015.1. Classification (NCBI taxonomy): domain Eukaryota; kingdom Fungi; phylum Glomeromycota; class Glomeromycetes; order Archaeosporales; family Geosiphonaceae; genus Geosiphon; species Geosiphon pyriformis. The sequence goes on from JAAOMT010000697.1 coordinate 935,888, forward strand.
TTTGCTATCACAAAATTGATATCATTAACCTAAGAAAAATAAACAGCCAGGAACACTCTAGCATAAAGCCCCAAAATTAACACAAAAAGTTTATTTTTGAATAACAGCTTGACTGAAAGAAGCCAACCAGGCACCTCAAAAATCTTACAAACATAACAAGCTAGAGAAGTGTTTATAATAATTACGATTCCAGCACCAAGAAAACTCTTGTCCAACCCAGATGAAAAAATTCTGACTCCATCAAACTTATCCCTAATTCAAGGCTTATTGTCAGACTTCAGCTTTGTTTCTGTAATTATTGAAACCAAATTCCCAGAATCTCTATGCCAATGGATAATGTCCTTCTGCTTGGCAGAGACATTGATACCTTGAACATTACACATTACAAATTTCCACATGAAGTCACTCATTGGAGAGTAAGAAAATTTTATGAATTCAAACTAGAGCACAAACAATCCAATCTTTCTAAAACAGATTCAACTGACACCTCCAAAGCCACCATCTTGGATTCTAATCCACCCACCTTGGTGGTCAAAACTTTAGCAGCACTTAAACTGAGATCAGCAATTGAGTCTGCAACAATAACTACAAGCAAGAGAGGAGGAGATGCCAGTGTATTATTCAAAGCCATTTTTGAGTCCAAATTAGATGTAACAGATATAAGGACAACCAGAGGAAAGACATAAGATTTGAATATTAGAGGCACCAATTCCACAAAATTCAATTTTTTCATAATAACCAAAACTTGATCTGTCAAAAGCTCTAAAAAGTGTTACAAAAAAGCCAATCAATCAACCAAATAGGAATCACCAAGGGAATTAGAAACCAACGAGACATGTTTTGCACTTGAAAATAAACCAGTACCAAGAAGATTTGATGAAACCATACAAGAGAAAGAACCACCAGCAACCTGGGTCCAAGTTTTTCTACTGAAAAAAACTGGGCATACAATTGGCACCTGTTTTTTCTTATATATGTTGACCAAACAGACCCAATTCTGAAGAGTCACTACCCACTTATCATAAGCACCAGAATTCCCACCCAATAAACACCCTGTAGAGATATGACCAAACTGTTTACAATAAGCACAATGGGCCAAAGAAAGACCAGTCCAGTACAAATTCACACTTTTAAACACCAGAGTAGAACCAATAGCAGCCAATTTAGACACCTCATCAACAAAACACACAATCACACATCTATTACACACATATGAACTGAGATTACAGCCAATAAAACAAGTCTTCCTATCATATGATTCCAACAAATCAGAAAAATCATGAGCCATCATACCAACTGGAAGAGTATAAAGCAATACTTGATGTAGATCTCTGGAAATCTACAATTATTTATTATTAATGGCTTTTGTCACATGAACAGAATTCTTTTTTATAAAAACAAACCATCTAGCTGCAACCAAATCAGCTATTTCAAATGACTCAAACTCCACTAAAGCTTTCTGCCACAGACCAATCAATTGCATCTTGATTGATACAATCTTGCCAAATTTGGAAAAAACAGATTCTACAGCTGATTTAAAAAGATCAACTAGAATCTTCTTGACAACAATTTCCCGATCTGAATGATTGCTTGGCTTCCTAACATCATTGTTTACCAAAATTTTTTCACAGATTGCCATTTTTTTAGTCTTATTTAAGCTCAATTCTGAAGTAAATGATGATCTAATAATTCCAGAGAATTTTGAGAAAGCAGAAACTCCTTCAAAACCATCAACTTGATAAAAATTTTTTTTTATTGAAATCAACTTGTCACTAACAGATTTGCCTAAAATAGCTGAAAGCTCAACATCTAATGTGAACAATTTTACTGGCTTAAAGCTCCTCTTTTCCAGAACATGTGACTTGACACTCAGTATCTAATTGGAACCTTGAAACTTGGGAGACTGGAGCTCTAAAATGTTGTTGATGTCACTCATATCATTGAAAGAAGGTTTTTTTGGCAGTTGTCTCAGAACATACATCCTTATTTGTGTCTTTCTCAGAGTCATATCATCTACCATATCATTAACTTCGGAATTGTTGGAGTCCATGTAACTCATTTCTTTTGCCACTATATTGTTTATGTTTTTCAAGTCAGACACCCCACTAACACTAGCATCCTCACTCTCTACTTTGCTACCCCATAACACCTTGCATTCTAAATTGCCAGTTTATAAAACATTGCCAGAAACAGGACCAGCCAATGAATTCACCACACCACCAATCATACCAGGATTCTTAAATTTCTTGTACAAAGGGCTGTGAGAGTATATGCTCTTAATGCATGCTTTCTTTTTACTATTAGACTGGAATTCCAACCCAGCTGAAATGGAACTAGAACCACCAGCAGAAAAGCTTACTGGTTTTATCACAATAAAAAAAAGAAAGTTGGAAGAAATAATTAAAAAAAAACAAAGGGAAAAAGGAAAAGAACTAAATAAAACTTTGACAAAATTTTGTTCTCATTGTGGTTAGAAGATTGACAAGAGAAAAAAAATTTTATACATATTTAATTAAAAAGATAAAAATAATATTAATATTATTAAAATATTTTTATTAAATAATATTATTATTAATTATATAGTATTATTATAATAAATATATTTTCATAATATTAAATATAGTATTAAAAAAATCAAATTGTTTTTAAGTAAGTTTATTTTTGATAATAAAAATTTAAATAGTTTTATAAACAAATTTTATAAGCTAAATTTACTTTTAATTTTTTTATTTCAGTTTAGCCTGTATATTAACTAATCTAAATAATTAATTACATATAAAAAACACATAATTTATATTTAACCAAATTATTAATATTTATTTAATTGATAATTTAATTTATAATATACAAATATAATTAAAATATATAATATTAAAATTTTATTAAAAAATATTTTAGATATATTATAATACAAAAAATCTTTCTCTTGTTGATCCTCTGACCATGATGAAAATGATATTTTATAGAAGTTTTAATTAGTCCTATTTCTTTTTTTCCTTGTTTTTTTTTAATTATTTTTTCTGATTTTCTTTCTTTTGTTGCAATAGAACTGGTAGACTCTTCTGCTGGTGGTTTTAGTTCCATTTTGGCTGGGTTGGGGACCCAGTTTAATAATAAAAAGAAAGTGCACATTGAAAATATATACTCTTGTGGCCTTTGTACAAGAAATCTAAGAATTTCAGTATATCTGATAGTGTAGTGAATTCATTGACTGGTCTTGTTCCTGGCAATGTTTTACAAGCTGGCAATTTGAAGTGCAAGGTGTTTTGGGGTAGCAAAGTAGAGAACAAGGATGCTAGTGTTAATAAGGTGTCTAACTTGAAAAACATGGCCAACTTGGTGACAAAGAAAACAAATTATGTGAGTTCTAACAATTCTAAATCTAATGATATGGTGGATAATACAACTTCAAGAAAAACATGGACAAGAACATATGTTTTGGGACAACCACCAAGGAAACCTTCTTTCAATAATATAAGTGATATTAATAACGTTTTAAAGCTCCAGTCTTCCAAGTTTCAAGGTTCCAATCAGTTGCCAAGTACCAAGTCACATGTTCTGGAAAAAAGGAGCTTCGAGCCAGTAAAATTGTTTGCATTGGATGTTGAATTGTCTGCCATGCCTGAAAAAACAAATGGTGATAAGTTGATTGCAATTAAAAAAATTTTTTATCAAATTGATGGTTTTGGAGGGGCATCAACTTTTTCAAAATTCCCAGGGATCATCAAAGCTTCATTTACATTTGAGTTTAATATGAAAAAAGCAAAAGAATTGACAATCTGTGAGAAAATTATTGTCAATAATAATCTGAAAAAGGTAAACAGCCATTCAAATCAGGAGATGATTGTCAAGGAGATCCCAATGGATCTTCCCAAATCAGCAATTAAATCAGTGTTCTCTAAATTTGGTTAGGTGATTTCAATTAGGATACAACTGATTAGGCTTTGGCAAAAAGCTTTTGTGAAATTTAAGTCATCAGATGTGGCTAGCTCAGTTGTTTTTAAATGATCAGTTCTCATGAGTAAAGATTCTGTTTGTGTTGCATTGGTATTAAATGACAAAGAGTCATGAGTGGCCAGAGATCATCATCGGGCTTTGTTGTATACACTTCCAATTAGCACCACTGCTCATAATTTGTTGGGTCTAGTGAATTCTTATGGTGGAAAAACCTGTTTTATTGGCTGTAATCCTGGTTTATATGCTCATGATAGATGTGCAATAGTCTGTTTTGATAATGAGACATCCAAATTGACTGCTATTAATTCTGTTTTGGTTTATAAGGATGTGAATTTGTAATGGGCTGGTCTTTTCTTGGTCTGTTGTGCCAAGTGTAAACATTTTGGACATATTTCTGATGTGTGTTCAGTTGGTGGGAATTCTGAAATTCATGGTAAATAGGTGGTGTCTTTTTAGGATCAAGTCTGTTTGGCTAATATTTATAAGAAAAAGCAGACTTCAGTTGCCCATCCAATGTTTTTTGGTGGAAAAACTTGGACTCAGATTGTAGGTAGCTCTTCTTTTCATGTGGCCTCATCAGTTTCTTCTGGTGTGAATTCACTTTTAAGCACGAAACCTTTGGTGTCATCTTTTAACTCTCTTAATAATTCTGGTTTAGCCAACTGTTTGGCTTCTTTGGAGCACTTCTTGAAGCTTTTGTCAAATCAGGTTTCAGATATTTTAAAAAAATTGAGCCTTGTAAATTTAATGTTGATGTTATTGCCACCTTGTGTTTCTCCTCCTCTTGTTGCTTTTCTCTTGAATTTAGCTTTGAATTTGGATATGGCTATAGATAGTGTGGTGGTGCCCTCTTCTTTTTTTCTCTTGTTGGTCAATAATACTACCCCCAAACTGAGTTTGAGTAGTTCAAAGGTGCTTACTACCAAGGTAGGTGGTTTGGAATCAAAGATAATGACTTTAAAGGTTTCAGTCAGTTCAGTTTTGGTAAAATTGAACTCTCTGTATTCTGGTTTGGGTTCATTAGCTTCTTATCCATCTCAATGATTAGTCTAGTTTGGAAAATTGCTACTTGCAATGTTTGGGGTATAAATAATTCTGCAAAACAGGAGGATATTGTTCATTGGCACAGAAATATGGGCAATTTGATTTTAATTATTACCGAGACCAAGTTATGAAGTAAGATTCATCTGTAAATTGCTAATAGATTTGATAGTATCTGAGTTTTTACTTCTGGTATAGACTCTGAGAACTTAGGTTCTGGAGTTGCCATTATTATGGACATTTCTCTGGCTCATCATATGTGTAAAATTTTTGAGATTCCTGGTCAGCTCTTCTCTATCAGGCTACTGTTCAAAAACAAACTTTCTGTTTCAATTTTGGGGCTTTATGCTGGTGCTTCTTTGTCAGTTCAGTTCTTCTAAGCTGATGAGATCAACTCTATAATTGCTAAAGCTGTAAATGAATCTTTTTTTATTGTTCTGAGTGGTGACTTCAATGAAGATGGTTCTCATAAATATGCTAGTTTCAAAAAATGCCTAAATCTTGGTTTGGTCAACTTTTTTGATAGAAGTTCTTTTGTTAAGACTCCTATTTGGGCCAACTCTCATGGTATAGTTAAAATGATTGACTTTCTGTTTGTTTTCTTAAACTTGGTCAATGCTGTAGTAGATCACAATGTGTGTAGTATTGGGGAATTTTTTGATACTGATTATTGGATTGTTTCTATGTCTGTGGATTTGGGTGAACTTTTGAATGTGTGGTTGAACTCTCTTTGCAAGCAAGTGAATAGGAATCAGTGGAAGTTTGATCTCAAGAATGCTAATGTTAATAAGTAGGAAAATTTTAAAAATGTCATGTTGGCCAATGCTGAGATGTTCTCTAATAAGTTTACTACCACTGTCAAGCTCTTGAATCTGAATGCCATGTGAGATGTTTTACATAGGATAATAACTCTTTTGGCAAATGAGATATTTAGGAAGAAGTGGCTCAAGAGTTTTGACAGTGTGTTCACCAAAGTTTTTTCGAAGTTTCACAGGTTGGAGCTTTTGGTTTTAAAAATTATTAAGGCCTCTCATGAGAAAAGTAGTGTTAGTTTTGTTTTCTTTATGAAGTGCTAGGACTCTCTAAACAGTATCAAGGCCTTGGTTGTTCAGGATTTCATCAACTCTGGTGCAAACTCTAATCATGTTTATTCTGCTCTCTTTGGCATAAGGAAATCATATCATGTGTTCAAGTTTACTGAATCTTTGGCAGCTAAAAAAGCAAACATTAGATCTGCTATAAATAGGAAGATGGAAAGCTTTGAGATGAATAAGAGTCATACTATTAGGAGTGTTCTGGAGCATTCTTTCTGCAAAGTGGTTCTAGACCATCTAATTGTTGATGACAAGCTTATTTTGGAGCCTGATTCAGTTAGATCTAAGATGAATGTTATTATGAAAGGATAGACCAGGAAGCATGGTGTAGTTGCTAATGTCTCTGATGTTTGGTCTCATTAATATTGGCTGTTGGATTATGTTTTTAATAAGATTTTTTCTGGTGTTATGTGTTTAGTTGAGTTTAATAAGCTGCTTGATGTGATTTTCGATCTGCCTAATGGCAAAGCTGCTGGTCTCTTGGGTATCACAAATGAGCTTTGGAAACATTGTAACAAGTCAATTTTGGATATGCTTTTGGTACTTTTAAACTTGTGTCTTTTTTGCAAATTGGTGCCCAGATCTTGAAAAAAGACTTGGATCTTGATGATTCTTAAACCATATGAGTGGGAGGGTGTTTTCACAAATACTCATCCTATTGCTTTAATTAAGACAGCTTATAAGATTCTTTCTAAGATACTCTTTGATAGGATTTCTTTGGTATGCAGCACTTTTAGCATTTTTCGTGGTGACAATTTTTTGGTTTTAAAAGGCATGATGATTCAGTCTCTTATTTTTGCAGTTGGATCAGTGGTTGAAGATGCGTTGAAAAAGAATCGAAAGCTCTGGCTGGTTTTGTAGGATATATAGAAAGCATACGATTCAGTCAGCTGAGAACATTTTGAGAAAAGTTTGGTTAGGATCAAGATGTGCGGCAAGTTCATTCAGTTTTTCAGTAGTATTTATAGAGATTGTACTAACAGGGTGATAACAAATTTTGGGTTGATGGATGGTTATCGTGTACATAATGGTTTGGACCAAGGAAAAGTCTTCTCTCCTTTTCTGTGGCATATATTTTATGATCCTTTGTTATGCAAAGTTAAGAGACAGGAAAGCATGTGTGGTTATAGATTAAGTTTCCATTTTATTTCAAGAAATGGTCATACTGAGTTCTGAACTGGGCTCTCTTCTTTTTTTGCTGCTAGCACTTTTGTTGATAATACAATTTAAGTTAGCTGTAGTCAAACAACTACTCAACATATTCTTAATGTTGCAAGTGAGTTTTTTCGGATAAATAATATTTCTATCAATAATGACAAAACAGTGGCCATTCCTATCAATAGCAGAGTCAGCATTCTTTCTCTTTCCATTAGTGGCTCACCAATCTCCATTGCCAAAAAGGGTAAATCTCATTAATACTTGGGTATTTTTCTTTCAACTGAAGGTTTCTCAAAGCCTAATTTGGTGAAGACAAATTTGGACATTCATTTTTTTACCAATCTGGTCTTGAAAAAAGCTGTTTCAGATAAGCAGTTCTTATATTTGGTATCAGCAGTTCTTCATCCTATAGTTAGTTATAGAATGCAGTTCAGCTTTGTTCCTATTGGTATGTGCGGCAAGTGGGATGTTTTGATTTGTAAGGACTTGAAGTTCAAATCCAGCTTACTTCTCGATTTTTTTAGTGATATTATCCATCATCCTTTCTTTTATGGTTTAAAGTCTTTTGTTCAGATTCAGTCTGAGAGCAAAATGGTCTTTTTTATTAGTTTTGCAAACTCTGATAGCATCCTGGGTTGTTTGTTTTCTCACAGGTCTCATAACTTGCAAGTTCTGTGCTGGCACTCTGTTTATCCATTGAGTTCTCCTGTGCATATTTATGTTAGTGCTTCTAATAACTTTTTTGCAGACATGATTCACATTTTTTTTGATTGCAATTTGTCCTTGGGTGGCTCTTTGGCCAATCTTTTTCAGTTTTGTGGTGGGATCCTTATGTCTGTTGTTCTAGGCAAGTTACAGTTTCTTAGGTTTCTTCCTTCTCTTCAATGATATGGTATTGCTTTTGTGGATCAACTTCATGATCATCCTGGTTTTGTCTTTGATTGGTACACTTTCAAGCATTAAAGAAGATTGGATCCCTGTGGCCCTGTTTTTAAATAGTTTAAGCTTTTTGTTACATTTCTAAATGGTGGAAGTCTATCTCTCACTTGCCTCTCAGTTTTGGATAATGTTGGTTCTTTGAACATTCTTGAATCTCATGATTTTGTTTCTGTTTGTGATTGTATTTTGCAGGTTGGTGCTGACAGTTTGTTGGTATATACAGATGAGTCTCTTAGTAATCTGGACTCAGTTGGCTGTAGAGCTAATACTGCTGCTTTTTTTAAGAACATTGATTTGGGTTTGAGTGTTGGTGTGTTAGATTTAATATTGTCTACTTTGGTGGAGTTGCAGGCTATTATACTGGCTCTAGAGAGTGTCTCTCCTCTGTGCTCTGTTAATTTGTTTTTGGATAGTCAATCTGCTCTGAATGCTTGTAAGTTAGAATTGGGTCTGCTGTATTCCGACTTTCATAATCAGTATTGGGTTGAACATTGTCATATTGCCAATGTTATTTGCAATAAGAATTTAAAAGTCAGCTGGCATAAGGTTAAAAGCCACTCTGGTGTTTCAGGAAATGAGTGTCTTAATGTGATTGCTGGTGTTGCTTCTCTCTCTAATTGGTATCTTCCTCCTTACTTGGGTGAACACTTCATAATGGCTGATGGTGGTGTAGTTTCTGGCAATTCCAGATATTTTGTTTATGATATTTATCATTCGGTTTGTCGTACATATTGGGAGGTTGGTTCTGGTTCCAAATTTTTGGTGGGTGGTTTGCTTTTTGAAGTTGACTGGCTCTGTTCATCTTTGGTTTAGCACCCTGATTTGCACATGGCTGCCAGTTTCACCAGCAGACCCTCGGCTAATACACATACTTATTTTATAAAGACTTTGTACCACCAGCTGCCAGTTGTCATTTGGAAGTGCCTTTATAATAGATCATATTCTAGTGTATTGTGCTTATATTGTGGTAATATGGAAGCTTCAAATCATGTGTTCTCTTGTAAGATTGATGATTCTCTTTGACATTAGTTGTTGAAATCCCATGTGGACTTCTGGAAGGCAGTTTTTGGTCTCTCTCATTCTTCTTTGGGCATACTTCAACTGTTGTTTTCATGTTCTTTTGACTTCTTTTTGTCTATGGTGCTCTATAAGAGTTTCGTTTTTAATAATTGGTTTTGTAAGACAGTCACTGTTTTTTATGATCCCAAAGTTGCTGGTTTGGAGATTGTTAAATTTGTGCACTCTCTTAGTTTTGTTTTTAAAAATGATGTCTGGTCAGTTTGTGCTAAACATCATGCTTACATGGAGAAAAATGGATTAATTCCTCTTGATAATTCGGTTTTCATCTCAGTTTCTGGTTTGGCTTTAGGATTGTCGACTGGAATGGTCAAATTGCTTGACATTGCCAATGCTTTTGGTGTTTGTTTTGGCTTTCACAAATCTTGTTTATTTTTTTCTGGTATTAGTGACTTAGTTTCAGTTCACATAATGGTATAGTATTGTTCTGATTGGCCCAAGTGGCTGGTGTTATTGGAGGTTTTTGGTCTCTTCTTAGCTCTTGTATGTTTGTTGTAATGCTGTTAATTCATGACTATGGGAAGTGTTTGAACCTCTGATAACTAAATTTTTTCTTCAAATTATCTTCTATAATTTGAACAGCTGGGCTTATAAGTGGAATGGTCAATTCCATGCCAGTTACTTGTGTAGTTATGTTGTAGTAAACATCAACTCTTTCCCAGGAATTGCTCATCTAGAAGCTCACTAAAAAAATGTGTAGTTACTTTGCTGTGAAAGTCAACTCTTCTACAAGAATCTTGTTTGTAGGCTATCCTAATAATTGTAATAAGAAAAGAAAAAAATAAAAGAAATGTAAAAAAAACAGAATTCTGTTAAGAAAAACATTTTCTATCTAGGCCTGGAGTTACTAACAGTTTACTGAAATTGGTAGCTAATCAATTTCAAAATGTTAATTGGGTTTTGAAGATTTTCTAAGTGCAATAATTAAAGAATTTGGTTTTTCGAATTATTTGATATTTATTTCTTTTTGTGTGTGTGTGAATGGTTCTAAGTGATAAATCTAAAATAAGATACATTTTTTCAAAAAGAGAAGCTCTTCTTTTATACAACTTGTTATAACACTATTCCATGAACTTGAACTTTGCTCTTTTCTACAATTTTGCTGAACTAAAGATACATTTTGGCAAACTACAAGTTATTTCTGCGAACTATTAGATATTTTGGTAAACTATCAATTATTTCAGCGAATTTCTACAAATTTCGGCAAACTTTTAAATGTTACATATTTTGGGGTATTGCATAATTGATCATTGCAATTAGGTTACCTTTGTGTTATGTACAAATTGGGTTATTAATTAAATGATAACTTTGGACATTTTGCTAATGTAATAAGTGATAATTTGAACAATAATATATGTTAATTAATGATAGGAATTATAAAGATAATTTCATGCTAAATAATATCTCTAATTTTGTCTGGTAACATAACCTTCTTCTCAAGACTGAGCTCCATCAAAGTCCAAGTACTGTCTGTAATTTCCAGATAATAATCCAAAATTATTGAAGAAATTTGGTCTGAAAATTGTTGAAATTTCAGTTCTGTGAGCTTTTCAATATATTGAATCTTTAAAGGTTGTAAAATTGGGTTTTGTAGGACGTTTTTACAGGTATGGAATAGGTTATAAAGTCTAAAAGCAGCTTTTAGTTTATAATGACTGTTTGTAGGTCCAGTTGTTGTCTTGAATTCATTGTAAAGTTGTTTCTGAATAGCTTTTTTTGTGAGGTTTGCTGCTATAAGCTCCCGTTTTTGTTCGTGAAGTGTTTTTCTAATATAGAAATATCTATATATTGGAGTATAGTCATAGTTTTCTTCATTAAGACACAGTTGAAGTTTTTGTTAAATAGTAGCATTTGGTGGAATACTAATAGGAGTGAACATTAAGTTTTCTCTTAAAACAAGCTTTAAAAGTTCTGACAGGTAGATTCCAGAATAACTTCTTGTGTTCTTCTTATATGGGTGATATTTTTATGAATTTGGGGCTAAATTTGTAATTACTTCTGTTTGGGTATAATTAATGTGGTTCCCAGTAACAGTAATGAATAATTTGGGTATTATTTTTTTTAAAGCTAACATTAGTTTTTGGGATAATTGCTGAATGTTTTGAGGAATAGTCATTATAAGTGATTTGAAAATAAAAGAAAATTATTTTTGATGTATGGGTTTTTATGTTATTTTTGCTTTGTTTTTGTGAGATTGTTTCTAAATTATAAGGAAATAACTATAATAATAAATTTAAGTTAAGTGTTCAAGTTGAAAGGTTGTTCAATGACAACTATTGGTTCTAAATTTCAGTGAATATCTTTGGAATTGATTAAAAGAGAATGTGTACTAATTTGTGGAATTATAGTGTTTCAAACAATCTCCATGTACAACTTTTGCTAAGATTTTGTCATCAAGTCTTAGCTTGTATGATCCATTGCCTAGGACTTCATGGATAAAGAATAGTCTATCCCATTTATTTTCAAATTTTCCACTCTATTGTTTTTCAGCTTTAGTTCTGTGTAAGAGAACTTTGTTTCTGATTTTAAATTTATTGATAACTGGAGACAATTTGTTGTCATGCTGTTTTTTTTGTTGAGCTTAGGAGTGTTTAATATAGGTGGCTGCTATTCGTCATTTTCCTTCCAATATGCTAAGCAGAATATAGGCTCTTTGTTGTAGTGTTTCCTAAAAGTTGTCTTTATTAATTGGTTGTACTAGATATGTTTCTATTGTGAAACTAATTGGTAATATTGCTGTCCTTCCGTAGGTTAGATCAAATGATGTATGTTTTATAGTATCTTGTTTTAGTGTTTTATATGCTAGTAACACTGATGAAATAAAGAGATCCCATTTTTGCTCAAAATTGGTTGAGACTTTGGCTAATAATTCACACAATGTTCTGTTGAAATATTCTACAAGTCCATTTGTTTGTAGATGGTAAGACAAAGATAATGGTCTCTTGACATTAAATCATCCACAAATTTTCTGGATTAAATTGTTCACGAAATGTGTTTCTTGATTAGATAAAAGTTCTATTGGGCATCCATGTCTACAAATAATGTCTTCGTAGATAAAGTTTGCTATTGATTTCACATCTGTTTGTTGAATGACTTTGGTTTTAGGCCATTTGGTGAGATAATCTATAGCTACTGCAATATAACAGTTTCCTTGGTTTGTGATAAGTAGTGGTCTGACTAAATTGATACCAATTCAGTCAAAAGACTGTCCAACTTTGATTGGGTTTAAAGGTTCTGTAAGGTGAGTTCCTCCTCTCCTTTAACAACTATCACAAGACTTAATGTATTTATGAATGTCTTTTCTTATTTGAGGCCAAAAGTAATATTCTAGTGTTCTCTGTGTGATGCTGTCTTTTCTTAGGTGTGCTGATAAAGGATCTGAGTGCATGTTATATAAAATGGTTTCTTTTTTATGTTCTTGTATTAATCTGAGTAGATTGTCTGGGTTTCTGAAGTTTCAATAATAAATTATGTTGTTGTGTAAAAAGTATTGTTTGGCTTGTTGTTGTAACTGATGTTTTTTATCTGAAAACCAATCTGTTGGGATTGTTAATGTCTCCAAATATTGTTTAAGATTGTTGTAGTTTTTGGGATTCATTGTTTGTTGTTTTGTTGTTAATTCAAATGGGTGTTGGTTTTGTATTCTAATCTTGCCTTATTCTTGAGAGACAATCAATGTTGGTATGGAGTTTTCCTGGTTTGTGGTGTACAATATATTGGTAGTTGGCTAAAAATCTTGTCCATCGGGTTTGTTTGGCATTCAGCTGAGTGTTTTTATTTTGAAGCCATTTGAGTCCAATATTATCAGTAATAATGTTGAATTCTTTAGGCCTGAGATAAAGGTTGAAGTGGTGTAAGGCCCAAATTATGGCTGCTGTCTCTAGTTTTGTGGCAGGGTAGTTTTTTTCAGCTGGTTTCAATGTTCTGCTAGCATAAGCAATTACTTGCTCATTTCCATTGTCATCTAACTGTGATAGAATGGCACCAAAAGCAATGTAAAAAGTGTCTATAGCTAGTCAAAATTGATTACTAAAGTCTGAGTAGGTGAGAATTGGAGCTGTTGTCAGCTTTTTCTTGAGAATTTCAAAAGCTTTTTGGTGTTTTTCCATCCATTTGTATTTGACGTTTTTAGTAGTGAACTGGTTGAAGAGTTTTGCGATTTCTGAGAATCCTTTAATAAATTTTCGGTGTTACTCATAGAATATAAAAAATATAATATTATTAGTCAGTAGATATTAGCCAATCAGAGGTAGATGTAGTAAATGTGGAATTCCAGAATTCCTCTCATTAGGAATTCCAAGATTCCTGTTGCAAAAAATTGAGGAATTGAGGAATCTCAATTATGTATATATAGCAGTAGGATTAGAAGTTGAAAAGACAGACCTCTCAGTTTAGATTTAATCTAAGCAATATTCCAGTTCCCAATAATCAAATAAATAATTATTTCATATCTCAACCTACTCTCTACTATCAACGCTTTATGTTAATAGTAATTAATACTTAACCATGCTGGAACAATAGCCCTTGATCATGGCTATTGACAAGATACTAACAAATTGTCTTGGCTTATTTTCTCTATTTTTCTTTATTTTATTTTCTTTATTTTATTTTCTTTCTTTTTGTGATTTTGTTGTTGTATACTAATTGGTTAAAAAAGATCAAGCACTGAGTTATTGACATCAAGGATAGTCTGGTAAAAGACCCAGAAATAAGGATAGGATTTTATATATTATTGAATAGCTTACCAGAAGGGCCTAACTGCCAGACTAAATCCAGCCACCACACTGAGAAAGAAATTGGAAAAACTCTTGGAAAGATATATTTACTATTGACACTATTGAATCTCTGTTCATTATACAAAGAACTCCATCAAAACTTTTAGATACAACACTTACAAAACATCATCAACGGAAGTAGCTTTTGAGCACCAAGTTATGGGTTTGTTATTTAATTCAACAGTAGAAATAATTATCTGTAACATTTGGTGCTCTCTGTAAGGTATAATCTTACAGAAAACCAGCACTGACAACACCAAACCAAAAATGACAGAATCAGAAATAATAGGGACAAACCATTTAGGATTCACAAAATTCTTATTCCAATAGTACAATCAGCAGCTAGGTCTAAACAACAACTATTACCCAGCAGAATCAGCTTTCAACTTCTATGTCAACAAAAAAATCACAGATTTTCTAGGAAGACCAGTTAACATTGAATCAACAAGAGAAAATTTCTATTCAGAACTAATCCAACACACCAACTTACCCAGAAATTACAGCTTCACACCTATCATTAGAGAAATCAACCAAGAAATTGAAAGATATACACAAAAGACATTCTCTATTACTTACCAGGACAAAGCAAAGAAAAACTACAGACATCAGCAGTAACATCCAAAGGAATACAAATTCCTAACTGGAAGAAACAAAGAATTGAATCTCTGATATACTCATCATACCATCACACACCTGGAAGTACCATCAACATCACATCAGTAGATGCGTCTACCAGTACAAAGACACTGCTAGCAAGAATTGCATTTCAGAGTAAACAAAAAAAAATGAACTATTAGGAGCATATGGTGATTATTTTGAAAGATTTAAATCGAGATCACCAACACCATCTGGATTTTGATCACCGTTTTATCAGCCAGATTTCGGAACTGTCAGTTCCTGGGAAATTACTGAATCAAAAAAAGAAGAAGACGAGGATTAGGAATTTAATTACCAAAATCTGATTCTAAAAAACCCGAACATTCAAATTCAGCAACATTTAGAAAATTCGGAAATCAAAACTCCAAATATTCGAACTCTGCCAAATCAAAGAAATCAAAACCCTGAGTTAATTCATCAGCAAAATCTACCTCTAGTTATTGTCATTGATCAACCACCAGTTGAGCCAATTGGTGAGCCAATTCAACCACCTCAAGTACTACTCCAACAATCGTTACCTCTTCAACAACCACTCCAACAGCCACCACAACCACCTAACTTAGATCCAATGGCCTACACACCAATCACAAAACTTGACAACTTTACCGGCGAAGAGGATGATGCTCAAGTATGGCTAAATAATGTAGAAAAGGCCATCACAGCCAATGGATGAAATGATGCCTGGGCAATGCAAGCCATTTTCTACTTTCTCAAGGATACTGCCAATTCATAGTATCAGAGCCTGATTAATAAACCACAAGATTTCAATGCCTTCAAAGTGGAATTCCTAAAATACTTCAGCAACAATAACAGCATCAATTGCCTAATCAACACATTTACCACCATGAAACAAGGAGAATCTGAAGCAGTTACCACTTATCTGGGATGCTTCCATTGAAATTTGTGCCAAATTTAAGCAATTGATGCCAACTATTTCACAGCTTTACAGATACTCAACCAGTTTATCTGTGGCCTGCACAGCAGCATTTTGCAACATATATGTCCATTGCATCCAGGCACTCTTCAAGATGCAGTCACATATGCCAAAGATTTTGAATCCACTAAGTCAGAGGCTAACCACACCCAAGTCATTAATCTAGTAATGAACAGATCACCTGAATTGGATTCCAAATTGGAGAAGTTTAGTGAATCAATTAATAAGAGATTGGAAGGATACTTAGCTGAAAATTATGTCATTTATTAGCCTCCACAATGACACAATAATCAAGGAAACTCTAATTGTGCCCAAAATCAGCCATGTTTATCTTTATCGACCAATCAACAGTGGCAACAGGAAATGCATATCTGCCACTATTGTGGTAAACAAGGACATATTCAAATTGACTGTTGTTAGCATTTAAATAACCAATGATTGGGAAACCAATATCAAAACCCCAATTGCTGGTTCCAAACTCCGAATCAGTATCCAAATTAAAACCCACCCACTTACCTACCAGTGACACAGTCATCAGTCTATCAATCTCTGATGTATCAAGCTCCAATCTATCAACTGCAGCCACAAATAATTTATTAACAACCACAGCCACAAATAATTTATCAACTTCAACAAATCCAAACACCACTCTAAAGCTTACCACCCAATGGAATCCAAAGACCAAGAATGACTCAACAAAGCTGGAAATCAGTAATGGTAGTCCATCAACCAATCTCCAGTTCTTCACAGCAACCATCTGGATTATGCCAGAGGAATTTGGGTGCCGGTCAACCCCAGAACCCGAATTCCCATAACTATTTAAGTTTCCTGGTTATCTCAGAAGACGCCTTAACCAATAATCCAGCATTCACCCAAAAACAACCACTCATCAGTAATATCCCACCCACTACCATTACCAAAGACAAGTTTTTGGCTGCTATATTCCCATTTGAATTTGAGGAAACAACTGCAATGCCATTATTTAGTGGAGCCGCTCTTAAAGCCAAACCAATCACTACGATGTATATTGATGCCAAAGTTGAGGGACAATCCATCAAATTGATCTTTGACAGTAGTTTAGCAGACAGCATCATCACACAACAACTCATGGATCAATTAGGTTGCTGAGTTGATCGAGCTGCCAGTGCCAGAATTATCACAGCCAATGGAGTGACCAAAACTCCAATCAGTGAAATTGACGACTTCCCTTTTGAAGTCAATGGCATTATGACTCCCATTAAAGTTCTAGTGATAGAAGTCACTCAATACCAAGCTCTTGTTGGTAATAACTGGCTATTCAAAGTCAATACGACGTTAGACTAGAACACCCAGGAATTCCAGCTAACATATCAGGGCTGACACATACGTGTACCAGCCACATGTGGCCATTTCAAGACTCCTTCAAAAAAGAAACTATTGATTAAACTGGAGGAAAAGAAAAAGAAATCTATTTGGAAAGCTTACCAAGTCTCTTGGGCCAATGCCGACCACAATGAACTACCACCAATACTCTCGTGGAATGATAACCTTAAGGGAAAGCAAAAAGAGGAGCTGACCTGGGAAACAGACAATTTGATCTGGACTGATAATGAACAGGAAGAACCATCGAGTTGAGAGTGGAAAGAAGAAAAGGGAAAAAGAAAAGAGAGGAAGAAAGAAAACACTCAAGCCAACAACACTAATATCCCATACACCTATGGTCAACAACAATTAGCGATCTATCACCAACCCAAACTGATATGCATTGATTGTGACAAGAAATTGTTGTCAATGGGCACATGCTGTGGTGATGATGAAAAATATTAGATGGCAACCAAGTTTTATTACTGCGCATGCCATGTCGAATGTTTTAGAAGACCAAAACAAGTGGAAAAATGGGATAATACACCATGTATAGCCTGTGAAGAAACTCTCCTTGACAAAAGAATGTGGAACAACATTCCAGGGAGAAAAGAAACGTGCGACGTGTTCTGTCAATACACGATTCTCATCAGTGACTGGGTTGAGAAAGAAACACCTATAGAAGCCACCTGGAGAAGAGCTGTACAGTAATTGGACAGTTGTCCACATAATAACAATAAATTATGGCAAATAGCAATTGCCAAAATTGAAGGCGCATTGTCAGAAGAAATCAGGACAATTAAAAACAACCCACCAAAACCCATTAAGCTTGACTGGAATGCAGAGCCAGTCATAAATTTTCTGGAACCAAAAGAGTTCTATGAACACTACCAAAACTTGACATCCACTAGAGAAAAACAAAAACAACAGCTAGCACAGTTAAATACAAGACTGTGTTGCCATTGTTTAATTCTCAGTGACTTTGAATATTGTGACAATTGTGACCTTATTTACAATCTATCACTATGCATGATTTACATGATTCCTAAAGAAGAAGAACCAATCAGCAGCTGTGCATTGGAATCAGAATTGCTGACCAATCGCGATCCAGACTCTGACAATGATGACAAAAACACCAGTTTTAGCTACGTTCAAAATGACAATGACAACAATAGCGATTCAAACTCAGATTCAAACTCTGATTTAAACTATGAACAATACATTGCACTACCAGATCTCTCCAAAGAACAAGAGTTGAAATGGTATAGTGACAATGGAGAAGGTATTATGCCAGAACGCATGCACGATACTGATGCAGGATTTAATCTGAGATATCCAGAAACAGAAACCATCAAATTGGAACCACATATGCACACCTACATTGATTTGAAAATAGCACTGAAAATTCCAGCAACAACAATGGTTCAATTAGCATTTAGGAGTAGTCTAGCAAAAAGAGGAATTAATATAAGAGGAGGAATAATTGATGCAGAATATGTAGGAAATATCATTGCTATGCTACAAAATGACTCAGAAAAGATGCTATATAATAGAGCCCAACAAAAAGATAGCACAGACAATATTCCTGCCTCTGGTTAGAGTAGCTTAGTTAGGGTCAGTAGAAAAGAGGGAGGAATTAGGAATAACAGCAAGAGGAATACAGAGATTTGGATCAATGAATAGAATAAATGTATCAGTTAATATGGCAGAGGAAGAAATTGTTGGCCAAGGAGAAATTATCTCAACTGGTCAAGCTATTTCTATTTCATCATATAACCAGTACATACTAGCAATAAAAAGGAAGGAAAAAGACCAAGCACAAATTTTTGAAGCAGAAGCCAGTCTTTGTGAATCAGGAGAAATTGGACTTATCAATCTCCACATACCAGCCAAAGATTATAGCTGCATAAAAATTCCCATCTACAACAACACTGACAATGTCATCAACATACCAAAAAAAACCATCATCAGATATTTAATCACAGAAATAGAAGACCAACCACCAAACCCCATTCCAGACTTTCCACAACTTTGTGGATATGTTGACATCACATCACAAACAATTTATGAACGAGACAAATGTTATTTACTCCAACCAGAACAATTGGAACAAATGAACATAGGAAACTTAGATCCACTCTAATGTATGCAACTCAAGATATTGCTCAACAATTTCAAAGACATCTTTGCCAATGAAAATAAGTTTGGCCAAACTGATATCATTCAGCATCAGATCAAGACTGGAGATGCAATGCCAATTAAACAAAGAGCATACAGAGTGCCACCAGCCAGCCATGAGATTATTCATTAAGAGATAAACCAAATGCTTGACAATGAGCTAATTCAGCCATTAATGAGCCCATAGTCATCACCAGTGGTACTCGTCTGTAAGAAAAATGGAAAGATCCAATTTTGTGTAGACTACAGGAAACTCAATGGTGTAACTCATGGAGACAGCTATCCAACTTCACGGATACAGGAATTATTTGATGCTTTTAGTGGGAACAAGTGGTTCTCAACATTAGACTTGGACAGTGGTTATTGGCAAGTGGTTATGGATCCAGCCGACAAAGAGAAGACAGCATTCACCACAAGAGAAGAGAATTTCGAATTTGAAGTAATGCCATTCGGTTTAACCAATGCACCAGCCACTTTTCAATGGCTAATGGAAATTGTCTATACTGGCTTATTGTAGAAATTAGTAGTTGTATACTTAGACAACACCAATGTATTCTCAAAAACATTGGATGATTATTTTCATCATTTTCAACAAGTGTTCAAAAGACTAAGAAGAACAGGACTAAAGTTAAATACAACAAAGTGCTTCTTTGGCAAGACAGAACTAAAATTCTTGGAACACATAGTCAGCAAAGATGGCATCAAAACAGATCCAGAGAAAATAGAGATAGTAAAGAACTTTTCAGTGCTGACCAATATGACAAAACTGAAATCATTCTTAGGATTTGCCAGCTACTATCAACGTTTTATCAAGAACTTTTCCAAGATAGTGCAGCCACTCAACTAACTGCAAACCAAGAATACCAAATATAAATGGGCAGAAAGTCAACAAAAAGCTTTTGACATTTTGAAAAGAAAGCTCATTCAAGCTCCAGTACTGATTTATCCAAATTACAGCAAACCATTCATCATCACCACTGATACATCTGGCCAAGCATTGGAAGCAGTATTATCTCTGAAAGGACTAGATGGCAGAGAACATCTAGTAGCATATGCCAGCAGAGGTTTAACACCAGCTGAAAAGAACTATAAAACACCGAAACAAAAACACTTAACAATATACTAGTCAGTCATGAAATAGAAAGAATACTTGAGCCAGAAGTTTGATACACAGATCACAAGGGATTAACATCACTCTAAAAACAAGAATTTGAAGATGGAAGACAGTCAAGATGGAAAATGGCACTTGCATCATACAATTATACTATAGATTACAAAAAGGGAAAAAATAACAGAAATGCTGATAGTTTGTTGCAAATAAAACAAATCTAAGAACATTTTAACACAAAAATATAATAAAACCAGAACAATACCAACGAAAAATATAACAAAATATGAACATACAAAAATATTAACAATTTCAATATTATATAAACACTCAACAGTTCAAGGAGAATCTATCTCAAATGGAACAAAAGAGTATCAAACAACAATTAAAGTATTTTATCATTCACCAAAATATACTTTATTGGAAAAATAGAAAAGATCCAGATCAACCAACCAGAGTAATTACAGAGCCAGAAAAAGAGACAATATTATTTAACATGTACTTAAATCCAACAGCAGGACACTTTCACAAAGAAGCAATCATAGAAAAAACCAAAAAAAGATACTATTGGCCATCAATGTATCTAGACATCATCCAATATGTTCAAAATTGTGATGCTTGTCAGTGAAAAGAAGATACAAAATCCAGTAAACCATTAAGACCAATCAAAGTGGAACAATCATTCGACCATGTTAGAATTGATTTAGTCAGACTATTAACAATCACCAGTGGAGGAAACAGATACATAGCAGTAGCCATGGACTATCTCACTAAATGGCCAGAGGTGAAAGCAATTCAAAGAGCGGATGCAGAATCTGTTGTCAAATTTGTTCATCAGGATTTGATCTGTCAACATGGATGTCTAAAAAAATTATTATCAGACTAAGGAACTCATTTTGTGAACAAAACATTAACAGAATTGAGCCAAAGATTCGGAATTAAGAGACCATTATCATCACCATACCATCCACAAACCAATGGATTAGTCAAAAGATTCAATAGAACATTGTGTGAAGCAATAGCTAAATTCAGCCAAAAAAACCAGAACGATTGGGATTTGTTGATACTATCAGTACTATTTGCTTATCAAACAATGAAGTAAGATACTACACAAGCAACACCATTTGAATTAATATATGGTAGAACAGCAACACTACCAATGGAAATAGAAGTCAGCACATACCCAACTGAACCAATAACAGAAAAGAATTTCAAAAATACATTGTTGAGAAAAACATATGACTTAATAGAAACATTAGAAAACAAACAATGAAGAGCAGTTGATAACATACAAAAGTCACAAGAGAAACAAAAAGAAAAACACAATAACCAACTATCAGATAAACCAGTCAAATTCAGGATTGAAAACAAAATACTCTTACATCATACCAAAGTGGAAAAACAATGGAGTGGAAAATTTGACCCCAAATGTGATGAACTATTTCACATAGAAGAAATTCTAGGAAATGGAGCTTACAAATTAAGATTGAATAACAAAATCTTGACTAAAGCAGCACATAGAGATCGACTGAAACCATACTACCATATAGCATCATTATCCACTAGTAATATTCCACAATTAAGAGTACAGAGAATACTAGTCCAACCAAATGAGATTCCACAAGATCTGAAACCAATCATTATTATTGACAACAACACGTCCAGTTGATTGACAAAAGAATATATAAGAACATGGTTGACGCAACAGAAGAGATCAGAAAAATAGAGATTATGGACAATATCCATTTACTAGTCCAACAAATTTTTCAATTAATCTAATACCAGGAGATAGAAATTACCATCAAGCAACAAACCATTCGTTACAAAAATATGGCAAAAATACCACCAAACAAAGCAAAAAAAAGACTTGAAAACATGGTCGACAAGATTATGACCAAGATAAAATTGGTCATGAAAGAACAACAAATAGTCAGATTACACCAAGAACTTACCAGAGAAACTTGGACTTGGTGGATACAACAATTTCCAAAAAACTATTGTTATTTTTACTTGGGACAACATGTAAATATCCAGAACTTGTACACTGACAAAACAAAACAGTTATTCGACACCACCATACTGGAACAACTAGAACAATTTGTGGGAAAGAATAATCTAACCACACAAGCTCGAGCCATTTACTGGCTATATATGGGATTTCAAGACTGACCAGAAATTTTACTTAACACAGCAATGGATACAGTTATGAGTAATCAATTAAGAAAAATAACCAATGCCCAATTTGAAGAACTACAAAATAAAATAACACAAGTAATACTCAAAAAAGAAATTCAAGAAATAATTCAAGAAGAGGAATTAAAAGAATTAGATTTCGACGGAGCTCAATATTAAAAGGAGGGGATAATGTTACTCATAGAATATAGGAAATATAGTATTATTAGTCAGTAGATATTAGCCAATCAGAGGTAGACATAGTAAATGTGGAATTCCAGAATTCCTCTCAGAGGAATTGCAGGATTCCAGGAATTTCAAAATTCCCTGGCGAGAAATTGCAGGATTCCTCTCATTAGAAATTGTAGGATTCCAGAAATCCCAGAATTCCTGTCGCAAAGAATTGAGGAATTGAGAAATTAAAGAATCTCAATTATGTATATATAGCAGTAGAATTAGAAGCTGAAAAGACAGATCTCTCAGTTTAGATTTAATCTAAGCAATATTCCAGTCCCCAATCATCAAATAAATAATTATTTCATATCTCAACCTACTCTCTACTATCAATGCTTTATGTTGATAGTAATTAATACTTAACCATGCTGGAACAATAGCCCTTGATCATGGCTATTGACAAGATACTAACAAATTGCCTTGGCTTATTTTCTCTATTTTTCTTTATTTTATTTTCTTTATTTTATTTTCTTTCTTTCTGTAATTTTGTTGTTGTATACTAATTGGTTAAAAAAGATCAAGTGCTGAGTTATTGACATCAAGGATAGCCTGATAAAAGACCCAGAAATAAGGGTAGAATTTTATATATTATTGAATAGCTTACCAGAAAGGCACAACTGCCAGACTAAATCTGGTCACCATGTTGAGAAAAAAATTGGAAAAACTCTTGGAAAGATACATTTACTATTGACACTATTAAATCTCTGTCCATTATACAAAGAACTCCAACAAAACCTTCAGATACAACATTTACAGAACATCATCAATGGAAGTAGCTTTTGAGCACCAAGTTATGGGTTTGTTATTTAATTTAACAGCAGAAATAATCACCTGTAACATCAGTAATAGGATGCTAATCCAATAAATCCTCTTAATTCTGTGGTATTTTGTGGAGTCTTGAAGTTTTTGACAGTGCTGATTTTTCCAGAGTCTGGTTTAATTCCATCTTGGCTAACAATGTGACCAAGAAAGGCCAAACTTGTTTTTCCGAAGTAGCATTTTTTGATGTTCAGTTTAAATCCTGCTTTCCATAATTGTTGAAAAACTTCACGCAGGTGTTTTAAGTGTAGTTCAAAAGATGGTGAATAAACATCAGTATCATCAAGATAGACAATTATTGATTTCCAAAGGAGGCCTTTGTAAACAACATCCATGAGTCTTTGGAATATTGCTGGTATATTGCATAATCCAAAAGGCATTACATTGAACTTGTAATTTTCTTCTTGAGTGGTGAATGCTGTTTTGAGACAATCTTTGGGATCCATGGCAACTTGCCAGTATCCACTTTCTAAATCTAATGTCAAAAAGTATTTGGACTTCCCAAAAGCATTTAGCATGTCATTAATTTGGGGAAAAAGGTAGACATCTCCAATGGTAACACTGTTGAATTGTTGATAATTAACACAAAATCGTATCTTTCCATTTTTCTTTTTAACTAAAACCACAGGTAAAGCCCATGGACTCATTGATGGTTGAATAAGCCCATTGTTGAGCATCCATTGTACTTCTTCGCAGATAAATTTGTGACTTTTTGGAGCAACTCGGTAGGCTTGCTGTTGCCTTGGTTTGGTATCTTCTGTATAGATTTAGTGTTGAACCAAATCAGTTCTTCCTAAGTCATTGTTGTTTTTAGCAAAGATATCAGCAAATTCTGCAATTAGCTCTTTGAGCTGGCTTTGTTGTTGTGGTTCAAGTTGTCCCATGTTGATTCGAGATAGTTTTTCCATGACAACATGGTAGTTTTCAGAGCTGGAGTTTGGGTTGATTTTTGGTAGTGAATATCCAATGATTTCCAAGAAATTGGGAACTATTTGGGATAGTTCTTGTTGAAAGATATTACTGTGAATAACTCCAATTTCTAAGTTATTTAATAAAACTATGGGGAAATTGTTGGAATTGTAAAAAGTAACTTGGATTTTCTTTGTTCTTTCTGGAATATAAATGTTTGGGATTGAGATATTATGTTCCAAGCAGATTTGTTTATTGGACTCAAAAATTTGTTGTGTGTTTGTTGGTTTTTCACAAGTGTAAATCTCAGGGTGTTCTCTAAAGAGTGAAATAGTAATTGGTTGTGGAAGTCATAAAATCTGGTGAGATTTTTTCTGTTTGTTAAGGGCTATGTTTACTGGAACTGTGAATCATCCAGTTGAACCAAAACCTTGGGTTCTTCTTTCACTTTTTCCCAATAGTTCTCTTTGATTGACTAATTGTAAACCCGAAATGTTAATTAAGAGTAAATAAATGGCTTGGGCAATTTTCTCAGCATGTTCAATTTTAAACGGCTTGTCAGTTTTATTATGGAGTATTACTGTTATGTCACCAGTATATCCAGCATCAATTATTTCTCCTTTGACATTGATTCCTTTACTTGCCAGAAAGGACCAGGAGGTGATTTGAACCATTGCTCTTGGTGGGATTTTGAGAGCAATTTTGAGGTTGATTTTTGTGAGAGATTTGGGTTTAAAAATGAGAGTATCCTTGTCTGGATATCTTAGGTTATATCCAGCATCAATTTCATGTGCTTTTTCAGGTTTTATTCCTTGTCCATTGTTGTTGAAGTATTTGAGTTGTAAGACAGACTGATTTTCGATAAGATAGATGAGTGTTGTTTCAATTTCTTCTGTTGCTTCAAGTTCTCCAAATTCAATTTCGTATTCATCACTTTTGCTGGTCAAAGGAATGCTAAGAGCGTAGCATTTAGAACACCATTGTTTATCACAAGGCATTATGCATTCCTTACATAATTTAATGTTCATTTGTTCTAGCCGTTAAGCTTGAACTTCTTTAATCAGGTAGGTGTGACTTGTGATTTGATGGTACACTTCTACTTCATTTTCATAATCAAATCCAGTTAATTCCATAATGTATTCAATGTATTCTGCTTCTTTCATTTGACGAACATCTTCTTTGGTAGCTCTATTAACTAATGCCATTGCTAGGTCAAAAATCATCTCAGCATCATGGAAATAGTGATAAAGTTTGTTGAGAGCATTGTTGTATGCTGCATTAAAGGGTGTTCCTCTTTTTACTTTTTCTGAAATTGATAAAGCATATTGGCAGGTCTGATCACAGACTTCTCCTCTTATTGCTACATCAATCCAATTGCATTCTTCTGGTAACATATCTCCACAAGTCAAACAAGGGGTGTTGTTTCATTTTCTGCTTCTTTTTATTAGATGGCCCTATTGTTCTCTGTGGCAAGTCTTGCAGTAATAACAAGTATGATTTTCATATTTTTCTTCAGGTGAAATGCAGACTCCCATTGAGAAGAGTTTCTTGTAACAGTCTTTGCATTTGAGCAGAATATAAGAGTGTTGTTTCTTTGGTTCTGGTTTAAAATATGGAATGTTCCATCCAAAGGTTTCTGGTTCCTCTGAATATGAGTTTGTTGCAAAATATATTTGCTCAGTTTCTTCAGCCCAGTTAGATGTTAATTCAATTGCCATAAATGTTTTGACTACAGGCTTTTCTTCCTCTTCTTCAAATTCGAAGACAGGAGCTTTCTCTGACCGTTTGTTGAATATATTACAAGTAGCAAGTACTCAGGCATGTTGTCCTTGATAGGAGAGTTGTAATTCTTGGGTTTTCCAGTCTAATTTTGCATTGGCTTTTTGGAGCCAATTATTTCCGACTAGGGCTTAATACTGGAGTGCATCCATTACAAGAACTTTGACTGGAATGGTAATTCCATCAAGAGTGAATGGAAAATTGTCAATTTCTCCTACTGGAGTCTTTTTCATGTCATCGGCAGTGATAATTACTGTTTGAGCTGGTCAGTCAACATTTCTCTTTAACTGTTGCATTAACTGGTAAGTGATAATGTTTCTGGTGGATCTATTGTTTAGGATCAAACGAATTGTTTTTATTTTGACTTCTGCTTCAGTGTATATAGCAGTGATTGCTTTTTGTTTGTTGGTGGCTGCATTGCTAAGCAGGAATGGTGACTCATTTGCTTTGAACTCAAAAGGGAATATATCTGAAAGGTTGGCATTTTCAGCAATTCTGGCTGGTGGGATTGTGGTAGGAGTATAAAAAGAGTTTTGTTGTTGTGCTGCAGCTCTATTTTATGAGAGTGCAGTATGGTAAAAATCCTGTTCTTCAGGTATTGTAAGATAGCTAGGTTGAGTATAATAATGGGTGGGTCTTGGCTGAGCTGGATTTCAGAGAACTAATTGGTTATTTGGGTTGATTTTGTTGTTGTTTGTTGCGAATTGGTTTTGTGGTGCAAATTGGTTTTGTTAAACCAATCTTTGAGCAGGTACTTGGTAATGTTGAATGGGTTGTCGATACTGTTGTTGCATTGGCTGTGGAGCAGATTGATAGTAGTTGGTTTAATATTGTGGTCTTAATAGATAGTAAGCTGGTAGTAGTGGTGATTGGTAATAAGATTGTTGTGGCGAAGAGTAACATTGATTACTCCTATTTTGTTGGTCTCTTTGTAACTTCCTGCAATCTTTTTTCCAGTGACCAAGAATTCTACAGTAATGGCAATTTTGAGTCTGGTTATTAGAAAATGATGTGAAGTTGTTTTGATTCCGTCTTTGGAGTGGTTAATATCTTTGGGGTTGCTGTTGTTGTTGGTTGGTGAAATAGTTTTTGACTTTTTTTGTGAGTTGGTCAATTTTCTCTTCAGCTGCTGAGCTGGTCTCTCCAATGGCTAAGTTCACAAGTTTTGTATAATTGGCTTCTTCCATGGCCATTTCATATCTCTTTACATGCTGAATGGCAGAGTTTAAATCTTCTGGGACATGTGGGCAAATCTTTTTAATCAGTTTATCTTTTAAACCAGCGATAAATTGATCCAAGATTTGAGCATCGAAATAATAATTATTAGTTTCAAGTTGGCAAATTTGTCTGAGAAGTTTGTTGAATTTTCCAATATAAGTCATGACAAATTTAGAGGGTTTTTGTTTGATATTGTGAAAATGATTTCGAAATGTGATTGAGATATTGTTATCGGTGAATTGTTCTAAGAAAACAGTTTTGAAAGCTGTCCAGTCATTAAAAGGGGTGGTCAAGTTTTCGAACCATTCGCCTGCTGTTTCTTTGAAAAAGTAGGAAATTGTTCTTAACATTCTGGCAGCATTCCATCTATTTGCATCTCCAGCTTTAGTAATTTGGTTGAGCCATTCTTGGGGATTGGTTTCAATGTCTTCTCCATTAAATTCAGGGATTTTTGCGATGTATGCTGTCATTTTGTTTTCTTTGTTTTCACTGTTTATTGATTCTTTTTCAGATATTTCAGAGTCGTTTTCTTCATTCACTGCTGTCTCAGAGTGTTCACTTCGATTTTTAGCTAGAAAGTCAAGAAGATTGGAACTAGTTTAAAGGGGTTCTTGTTGTCTGGTGGGACTTCTGGGTGATGTAAAATTTTCTAATCTTGCAAATCAATTTAAGAGTGAGTTAGGTGTTTGTGCTTATGCAAGTGAAATTGGAAAAGGTGTGATAGTAAGTAGAAGTTTTGAACTGGTTCCTTGTTCAGGTGTTTGTAAGTGTTTGGCAGTTGTTTTTGGTAGTATTGGAGTATTTGGAGTGGTTTTTGAGTATTGCTTCAATTTTTGTTTGCCTTTGTTGCTTGTTTCTGTCTCTGATTTAAAATCAATAGAATATTGAGACTGCATTGGATATGTTTCTTCACAGTACTTGATAATGTTAAAATTAAGTTTTTGAAAGTAAGTGGCAAGTGTTTCATTGTTAAGGTCTTCAGTTCCCAACTGTGAATAGTGTACTAAATTATTGTAAAGATTGCTTCTAACTTCTGAAATATTGTAATTTCCAAAAAGATAATTGTTGATGCAGTGTTACTAATAGAATTTTAGCTATTAATTAGCATGAAATTATTCTTATAATTCTTATAATTCATTAATATATTAATATCATTTCAAATTATCATTTAGTATTTAATCAATTATTACATATCACAATTCAATTAAAATAATCCAATTAGTATAACAGAAAGTAGGATGATCAAATTACACAATACTCTGAACTTTGTAACATTCAAAAATTCGCCGAAATTTACAGAAATTTGCCGAAATTATGAATAGTTCACCCAAATTAATCAATAGTTTAGCAAAATAACTTGTAGTTTATCAAAATGTATCTTTAGTTTGCCAAAATTTGAGCAAAGAGAAAAAGTGCAAGTTCATAGACTAGTATTACAACAAGTTGTATAAAAGAAGAGCTTTTCTTTTTTGGAAAATGTATCTTACTTTAGATTTATCACTTAGAACCATTCTTATACACACAAAAAGAAATAAATATCAAATAAATTTGAAAAACCAAATTTTTTAATTATTGCACTTGGAAAATCCCCAAAACCCAACTAAACATTTTGAAATTGATTAGCTACCAATTTCAGTAAACTGTTAGTAACTCCAGGCCTGAATAGAAAACGTTTCTCTTGATAAAATTCTATTTCTTTTATATTTCTTTTATTTTTCTTTCTTTTCTTATTACAATCATTAGGGTAGCCTACAGATGAGATTCCTGTAGAAGAGTTGACTTTTATAGCAAAGTAACTACACATTTTAGTGAGCTTCCAGATGAGCAATTACTGGGAAAGAGTTAATGTTTACTACAACATAACTACATAAAGTAACTGGCAAGAAATTGGCCATTCCACTTATAAGCCCAGCAGTTCAAATTATAGGAGATAATTTGAAGATAAAATTTAGTTATTGGAGGTTCAACCACATCCAGAAAACGTGAATTTACAACAAACAGGCATCAACAACATTTAAGAAAAGAGACCAAAAACCTCCAATAACAGCAGTTTTTAATGTATTGGTATACTGATTTCTTGACAACTTCAATTCCGTCTGGAATGTTAAATCTTTGCTTGCAGTAGATGTAAATTGACTAATAATACTTTAGAGTTGTTGCATCTGGTGTGGTCACCACTTTGAAGTTGTTTTTGCTGTGTTGTTTTTGTAGGAGAGCACCAAATATTACCGGAGGTTTTTGGTCTCTTCTTAGCTCTTGTATGTTTGTTGTAATACTGTTAATTCACAACTATGGAAAGTGTTTGAACCTCCGATAACTAAATTTTTTCTTCAAATTATCTCTTATAATTTGAACAGCTGGGCTTATAAGTAAAATGACCAATTCCGTGCCAGTTACTTGTGTAGTTACATTGTAGTAAATGTTAACTCTTTTCTAGGAATTACTTGTCTAGAAGCTCACTAAAAAAATATGTAGTTACTTTGCTGTAAAAGTCAATTTTTTTTCAGGAATCTTGTCTGTAGGCTACCCTAATGATTGTAATAAAAAAAGAAAAAAATAAAAGAAATGTAAAAGAAATAGAATTCTGTCAAGGGAAACGTTTTCTATCCAGGCCTAGAGTTTTTTTTTTTTTTTTTTTTTTTTTTTTTTTTTTTTTTTTTTTTTTGGTTTTTCGAATTATTTGATATTTATTTTTTTTTGTGTGTGTGTAAATGGTTCTAAGTGATAAATCTAAAGTAAGATATATTTTCTCAAAGAGAGAAGCTCTTTTTTTATACAACTTGTTGTAACACTATTCCATAAACTTGAACTTTGCTTTTTTCTACAATTTTACTAAACTAAAAATACATTTCGGCAAACTACAAGTTATTTCTGTGAACTATTAGATATTTTGGTAAACTATCAATTATTTCAGCGAATTTCTACAAATTTTGGCAAACTTTTGAATGTTATATATTTCGGGGTATTGCATGATTAATCATTGCAATTAGGTTACTTTTGTGTTATATACAAATTGGGTTATTAATTAAATGATAACTTTGGACATTTTGCTAATGTAATAAGTGATAATTTGAATGATAATATATGCTAATTAATGATAGGAATTATAAAGATAATTTCATGTTAAATAATATCTCTAATTTCGTTTGGTAACACTGGTTACATGTGGAAAATGCATAATTCATGCCTAGTTTAGATCATTTCTTTGATATATAGTACTAAGTAGTGTTTGAATTTTACTTGTTAAGCTAATAATAATAATAATAATAATATTTTTAATTTTTAATTTTTTAATTTTTATTATTATATTTGGTTTAAATTAATTGTAATTGTCTAAAAAATAACTTTAGTACAAAAATTAAAATACATTTTTTAAAATTTAAAAAATATTATTAATATATATATATATAATTTTTAAATTAAAATATATATAAAAAAATTTAAATATAATTATTATTTAAAAAGTAAAAATATTATTTTTACAATTATAATAAATAATAATAAAACTTTTTTAAACTAATTAAAAACTGTTTTATTTTATTAAAAAAAATATTTTTATTATATTTTATTTAATTATTTTTAATTATTATAGAAAAAATAATAATTTTTTATTTTTGCTTTTATTATAATATAAAAATAAAATAAAAATTTTGTAATTTAACAAAAAAAATTTTTTTTAATTTTAATTAATATAATATATTGAATTTAATAATTAATTAATTTAATATATATTATTTATAATAAAAAAATTATTTATTATATGTTATAAAACATATTAATATAAAAATATTACTTTTTAAATTTTAAAGACAAAAACTTATTAAAAAATACTTTATTATTTATATTATTAAATTTATAATATTTTATAAATATTTTTAATTAACTTTAAACATTAAAAAAATAATTATTGTTTAAAAAATAATTTACAAATTAACTTTAAGAAAACATTTAAAACCAATATATATAATAATATAAATATAATTAAAACTACTAATAAAAGTTTCTTCAACTTCAAACCAATGCTTGGTATTGTCTATTATTGATGGTAAAAATAATATTGAAGTTTTTGTCTTTCTCAATTTGGACTCGGCAAGAAAATTTCTACCAAATTTAGGTGGAATTATCCCAAACGCGTCTCAAGTTTTCAATTTGACGCGTCTATCAAGATAGCAATTATAACGTCAAATTTGCACTTATGAAGTATCTGTGCGTTGCCGAGAAGCCCTCAGTAGCCAAGTCTGTTGCACATATTCTAGCCAATTGTCTTGCCCACACTACCCCTCAAACGGTAAATTTGAGTGTTATAGGGGATCTAAAACCCATACCAATTTCGACTCACGAATAAGTCGCTTGTAATTTGAAGGGTTCTTCGGAAAATCAATATATAAAAAATTACACCTTTTCTTTTCAAGACAACAGTGGGAATCGTAATGAGGTCACTGTTACTGCCGTACTTGGACATTTGACCAGTATTGATTTTACCTCAGGTCATGGTTGGAGTGACTGTAATCCAATAGCTCTCTTTGATGCTCCAATAGAAACCAAAATCCTGGAGGTATTAGTGGAACTTTGAGCCTACACAATATTCTATTTATTCTATAAATAAAACAACTTTATTTTGAAAGGCAATGATAGGGGTAGCTCAAAATCTTAAGAACAAGGTATGGAGTGCGAATTGCCTCATGATCTGGACAGACTGTGATCGTGAAGGAGAAAATATTGGAAAAGAGGTTGTGGAAGTATGTCGCCAACGAAACCCAAGGATCATTATAAAACGGGCTCGTTTTTCGGCTATAGAGTCACGGTGAGTTTCAATAGGTCACTTGTTTGGTAGTAGGATTCTAGGCTGCCGCTAATATTTATTTAATCAAACCTCAGCGCTATTCTCAATGCTTGGTTGACTTCTGTTAACTCTTCACAAGAACAGTTAGACATGCATCAATCCGATGCAGTTGAGGCTCGAATGGAACTCGATCTACGTGTAGGTGCTGCATTCACCCGATACCAAACTCTCGGCTTTCAAAAAGAGTTTCAAAGGCTCGATTCCGAAGGTGTAATAAGCTTTGGTAAGAAGCCAAGCATATCTCAAATTACTATGGAAACTAATTCATAATGTGCATACTTTATAAGGTCCTTGTCAGATCCCAACTCTTGGCTTTGTTGTTGATCGTTGGGAACAAAGAGAAAATTTCACCGTTGAAAAATATTGGTATATAGAAGTAATTATTAAACACCAAAATAAAGAGGTGAACTTTCGTTGGGTTAAAGAACAGTATCAAAACGAAATTCAAATAAATGAAGCAAACAACAATCAAAAAACAAAAACAGAATACAATTGCTATGTTGAACTATTCGTTGATGCATACATAGTCATGTTGTCTGGAAAGGACGCTATTATAGACATGGTGAAATCAGTTCCAAAATCAAAATGGTAGGAATTTTGATGGAATATCTTGTATTGACTTTAAGCTGAAGACTGAGAAGATCCATTCTTAAATT
Organism: Geosiphon pyriformis; assembly: GCA_016748015.1. Taxonomy (NCBI): domain Eukaryota; kingdom Fungi; phylum Glomeromycota; class Glomeromycetes; order Archaeosporales; family Geosiphonaceae; genus Geosiphon; species Geosiphon pyriformis. Next base: position 968,777 of record JAAOMT010000697.1, read on the forward strand.
CAATAGATATCTTTTTATAAGGATCTTAGTACTCAGCTAATCTTTCGTATTGGTGATTAACCAGATAAGAAAATTTAAATTTTCATAGGAAACCGCGTCCTTTGACAACTGTAGAACTTTTGAAACTTGCGGCAAGATTTTTGCGACTTAATTCTCAATCAGCAATGATCGTAAGGAACATGTTTCTTTTATCCTTGTAATTCTTTCATTGTTTTTGCTCATCTCATTCTTTGAACGATAATCTAGTCAGCTGAACGATTATACAACCAGGGTTTCATTACCTATCCCAGAACTGATACTGATCAGTTCCCACCAAATACGGATTTTAAAGGGATTATCGGAGAACTCAAGGGTGGTGCTGAAGCTGAACTAAACCGTGGACAAAATAATTCAACTGATCAAGGCGCTTTCGATTGGATACCGTTCGCTGAAAGGTAAAGGGCTCTCTACTTTTACGAGAACAATTAATATTTATGATCTTAACTTAGTTTGTACTATTTCAGTTTGTTAAACGACAAGTTTCGAACCCCTCGAAACGGGCAGAAGAATGATGGAGCCCATCCCCCTATTCATCCGATAAGATATCCGTCATCCTATCTCCAGCATAGGGAAGACCAGGATCTTTATAATTTCATCCTAAAATATTTTTTGGCTTCATGTGCTGATGATGCCAAAGGACAAGAAACTATTGTTGAAATCAAGGTTGAGGAAGAAACATTTCGCGCCACAGGTATTTCATAATTATGAATTTATTATCTGCATAAAAATTCAAATTTAAGTAATTTTTTAGGTCTTGTAATTTTGGAGCGCAACTGGCTTGAAGTATATCCTTATGAGAAATGGGGCGAGCGTGATATACCTAATTTTCGAGACGGACAGATTTACAAAGACCCAATTGTCTTGAAAAAAGAGGGGAGAACGACTGCCCCCGAATTACTTACTGAGGCCGATTTAATTACATGCCTATATGAAAACGGAATCGGTAGGTTTAGCAATCCTTTCTGTTTGGTATAGTTTGTCATCATCATTGACAATATTTAATGAAAAAGGAACGGATGCTACGATTTCCGAACATATATCAAAAATATTTATTCGCAATTATGCGGATAAATTAAGAGAGGGTCAAAAAGAATATATTTATCCCTTAGAATTAGGTTTGGCTTTAATACATGGATACAGAGAAATCGGATATGAATCATCGTTATCCAAACCTTTCTTGAGGCGAAAAGTAACCATATTAATGATGCAAATTCAACAATTTGATTTTTCATTACTCAGCATACTATTAATTCATTGGTATCAATTTGTCGGCCAGTTAGAAGAAGAACTTCAACAAATCTGTGATAATCAAAAAACAAAAGGTGAAGTTGTCGCAACGTTTGTTGACAAATATCGTAATATGTATTCGATGACGGTACAAGAAGAGGCAAAAATTATTCAGGTTTTTATCTCATCTAAAACGGCTCATCAAAAGCTTCAGATCAATACAAAATAGTGATACCATTAAAAACAAAATCTAGGCGTTTATGCGTCATTTCGGCCCTCCTGTTTGTAGCGATCCCGACGGATCATACATAGTTGGATCAAGAAAAATTGAAAGGAGAAGAGTAAGGCAAAATTTCGTCTCTTAAAAAATACTTGTGTTCGATATTGTAATAATGAGTTACATTATCCACCACAACCATTTTAGTCGCTCATCAATCCTTTTAACATCAAACTATACTTCGTATTTGACATCACAATTCGCCATTTTGATATTCTCATTAACGGTTTATTAAATTCCCTTAGTTTCAAGCTCCAAATAATGTAAATGGCTCGATGAACGTCCAAAACTCTTGTTATGGATGTGGACAGGTATTAACATAATCCGCAACACGATATAATACACATTGAATTCAATTTGAGTAGATAATAGCTGATAATTATCCTGTTATTATTTAGCCTGGTCATTTTGCCAATGCTTGTCCAAGTCGTCAAACTAGTGGAACTAGTAATGGCTCAAGTAGATCATATCCCCAAACACGTCAAAATAGCCGAAGCACAAGGGGGGTACCTTCAGGCGGCGGAACCGGCGGCAGGGGCCAGCGTAGGGGAGCTGCTAGAAGATCAAGGCAGAATCTTGATGAATGGGAATAGTGTTTTCTATTAACATTCGAAAGTTGAGACAATTAATATTGATTAAAAAGATCAAGCTACCATTACATAATTTTAATTCTAGTCTCAATTCAATCATTATTTTGGATAATCATGTGGTTTTTCTGTAATAAAAAATTTATTTTCGTATGAAGGACCAGGTTAAGTTGGTTTAGATTTAATAGATTGCGATCAATGTAATATTTAATTGTAACTTTAAATCATATAATTACAAGTCATATAATATTTATTCTAAATATAATCTAGCATTATACGCGAAAAATTGGTTCCATTTTTTAATTAAAAACTTATTATTCTTATTTTTGAAAACTAACTTTTAAAATATTATAAACAATTATATTTTTATTAATTATTATTACTATTAAAAAGCTTACAAAAAAATCTTAACATTGTTATTTAAATTTCATGTCAATTAAACTCGTAAATATTCAATGTATTGTTAATGTGAAATATAATTTAAATTTAAATATTTTAATTAATTATTAATTATTATAAAGTATTCAACTTTATAACATGTAAAATTACAATATTATAAATAATTTTTATAATATTAATTTATAATATTAATAAAAATTTATAATTTTGTTATTTAACAAAAATTCTATAAAAAATTAAAAAATTAATAATAATAAATTTTTTTAAAATTGTTTAAAATTGTTTAAAATATAGTTTAATTATAACTTGACTTTATATAATATTATTATTATATATTAAACTTAAAATTATATATATATTATTTTTAATCAATTATTTAAACCAATTAAAACTACTTTAAATTACTACTGTAAATTTTTTATTAAACATTATTTTTAAAAATTATTTACTAAAAATCTTTAATAATAATTAAAAAACAAAATTCTAAATTAATAAAAATTATATTATAAATAATATAATAATATTAATATATAAAATAATTAATTTTTTTAATATTTTAACTAAGTATAATTTTACCAAAATCTATTTTATTTTTATTTTTAAATATTAGACTACAGATTTAACTTATATTTTTTATAATATATAGCTAATTATTTAATAAATACTTATCTATTTTTTAAATTAAAACACTTAATATTTTAATTTTATCAAAATATTTGGCAAAAAAATATTTGTTTTTAATAAGTTTTTGTAAATATTTTTTAATTGTATTTTTATTAAACTTATTTTATTTTTTAATATATTATATATGTTTTTATAATTAATATTAAGATTAAAGCATAAAACTTCTTTCTCTCTTACCTCCACAAATCCCCAAAAAGTGCATTTCTGAAAAAAAAGTTTTTTGTTTTTTTAGTCTCTATCGATATTTTTTTATCTAATAGTAACCTATTTTTTGTGGATATGGAGGCTATTGCTAGTAGCACCACACTTAAGAAGAAGGCTCCTAAGGGTGCTTTTCATGGTCTTGCTGATGACTTCTTTTCTCAGAAGAAAAAAGTTGTTCTTGGTAATGTAAAACATTCTGGTGATGAAAGAGATATATCCTTAAGCAAATCTGGATCTAATGACAGTGTTTATTCTGATGTGGAGAGTCTATCTGGTGAGGATAAGGATGTTAGCATGTCTGGGATGAATGGTGGGTCTTTTTTGGGTTCAGCTGCTATTACATCCAAGACAAAGCAAGTCAACACTGATGTTGGTTTTGGTTCTCCGCTTGGCTCTCCTAATTCTTATATAGATAATGATGAAGTTGTGCTCCCTTCTTGCTTGCCTATCTCTTTAAAAAAAAAATGGATTGACCCTAAAATTATCAAGACTCTTGTGGAAGTGTTAATTAGAAAGTCATTTGCTTTGGATATTAATCTCTCAGCTATAGAGGATAAATCAGCAATGACAAAAACTCAGTTAATTAGAAAATTTTTTTCAATGGTTAATGGTTTTGGGGGGGGCACTACTCCCTCAAAATTTGAAGAGATCATCTGATTAACATTTATGTCAGAAAAAAGCATGAAGATAACCACATTATTGGCCAGGAAAAAGGAGATCAACGTAAACAGCAATCTTAGGAAACAAGAAATAAGGTCAGATCGGGCTGTGGTGATCAAAGAAATTCCCATGGACATGTCTAAAGACATGATCATTGCTGCAGTCACCAAGTTTGGAGAAATTAAGTCGATTAAAATTCAGTTAATTGGCATATGGCAGAAAGCTGTGGTGGAGTTCATCAAATCAAGTCAGGCCGATCAGTTGGCCTTAAAATAGTCATTCCTAATCAGAAAAGATTCAGTGCATGTGGCCAAAGCTGTAGGTAATCATGACACCTGAACATTTAGGGATCAGTTTAGGGCACTGTTGTTTACTTTGCTGGTGGGAACAACTGCACATAATCTTAGTACTCTTTTGAATAAGACTGGTGGAAAAACTTGCACTATTAATTGATCATTAACAACTAGCAATAGGGTCTATTGCACAGTAGTTGGTTTTAAGTCTGAAGTGGATTTGGAATCTGCTTTTTGTACTGTGCCTGTTTTTGGTGATGTGTAACTTTCATGGACTAGGTTGGATTTGGTTTGGTGTGAAAAGTGTGGGAGATTTGGTCATTCGGCCTTGAAGTATGATGCTTCTGATGTTGCTGTTCCTGCACCTGTTGTTTTTTTTAAAAGAAATGCTCCTGGTATTAATCATCTTCAATTAGCCAAGTTGTATGCGAAGAAAAATGTTCCTATCTCTTGCTTCGCTGTCTTTGGTGGCAAATTGTGGGCTCAAGTAGTCTCTCTTGCTTTCTCTTCTGGTAGGTCTCCTTTTGGCTCTGGTTATGGTTTAGGCTTCTCTTCGTCTGGTGCTTTGAGATTGGGTGGTGGTGCTCCCTCTCTTCTATTTGATAAGTCTCCCTTGGTTGCTTGTTTGGCATCTTTGGAGCACTCTCTTGAACTTTTGGCTGACCAGATTTCTGGTATTCTTAGAAAATTGAGTTTTTTTGAATTGGTGCTCATGGTACCATCTTCTGGTGCTCCTTCTTTGGTTGGCTCAAAGCTAGTAACTTCTGTTTTGAATTCAAATATGGCTTTGGATGGTGTGTTGGCTTTGTCCCCTTCTTTTTCCTCAAGTGTTAAGTTAGATGCTGGTTTCAATTCAAGTAGTTCAAAGGTTCTGACCACCAAAATAGGTGGTTTGGAGTCTAAAATGTCAGCTATGGAGGCTTTGGTCAGTTCTGTTTTGGTGAAATTGGATCTCTTATGTTCTGATTCAGGTTTCTCTCTACCTCATTCATCCTAATGAGTGGTCTGGTTTGGAAATTTGCTATGTGTAATGTTTGTGGAATCAATGTTCCTGCCAAGCAAAAGGATATTGTGCATTGGCATCGAGATTCTGGCAATTTGGTCTCATTCATTACAGAAATGAAGTTGAGGTCTTCTACTAAACCATGGATTGCGAATAAGTTTGATAGAGTGTGATTTTTTCTTCAGGATTAGATAAAGGTTTCATTGATGCTGGTGTTGCTATAATTATGGACAATTCTTTGGCTCATTATGTTTCTAAGGTGGAGGAGGTTCCTAGTAGAGTTGTTTCTGTTCAGCTTTTATTCAGAGGCAAGTTCTTGGTTACTCTTTTGGGATTATATGCTGGTGCCTCTTTTGGGACTAGATTTGGTTAGGCTTCTGAGATTAACTCTCTTATTGCAAAAGCTGTCAACTCCAGCACTCATGTTGTCTTGGGTGGGGACTTTAATAAGAATGGATCTGGTAGAAGTGCAAGTTTCAAGTTCTGTTTGGGTTTGGATTTGGTCAATTTATTTGGCAGTCATTATTTAGCTGGTTTTCATACATAGAGCAATTCAAGAGGAGTTGTAAAAACAATTGATTACATTTTTGTAAGTGGCAGCTTGTCTTTTGCTGTTGCTGGTTATCAGACAATCTCTGTTTCAAATTTCTTTGACACTGATCACAGGGCAGTTATGGTGTTAATTAGTTTGGGTGAGCTTCTGGATGTTCAATTGAATAGCTTGTGTAAGCAGGCAAATAAGGATCATTGAAAATTCAAGTTCAAAAATACTGACAGTGTTAAATGGGCTAAGTTTAGGGATCTATCCTCGGCAAAACTCTTGTCATTGGGTGATGTGTTCTCTGGTGCTGAAGTGTGTAGTGATGTGGATGCTATATGGGCAATATTGCAGAAGGCTGTGTTAGGATCTGCTGATGAGACATTTTCAAGACATTGGTTTAGCAAATTTAGGCATTCAAAAAACAGGCATTCTTCCAAGTTTTTTGGTTTGGAATTGTTGGTGGCTAAGATTGTCAAGAAATTTTGCTCTGGTGGCTTGTCTGATGTTGATCTTCTTGTGAGTAAGTGGTTAACTCTGAATAATGCCAAGGCTCGTGTTTTCAGGGACTTGATCAGCTTAGATGTCAAATCTGATGCTATTGTTAAGCATTTGTTGTTGGTCCACAAAGATTACAGGAAGGCAAAAATGTTTGAGTTGAGGTTCTCTGAGGAAACCTCTATTAGAAAGGCAATTGATAAGCACATGGAAAATTTCTGTTCTGACAAAGATAGTATGATTAGAAGTGTGTTGGACAAACCTTTTCACAAGATAGTGTTGAATCACCTGGTGATTGATGATGAATTGGTTTTGGAGCCTGAAGAGGTGAAAGTGAGTGTGGACAAAATAATAAAAAGATGGACAAGAAAACAATCAATGCATATGATGATCTCTGATCTTTGGGCTCGGCAGTATGCGCCATTAAGCTATGTTTGAAACGATGTCTTTTCTGGTATTATGCGTAAAATTAGCATGGGTGAGTTGCTTTCTGTCATTAGTGATCTACCTGATGGCAAGGCTGCTGGTTTGTCCAGTATTCCAAATGAATTGTGGAAACAAGGTGGTTTTGGGGTGCATATTAGCGCTATTTAATGTGTGTTTGACTGCTGGTGTGGTGTCTGTTTTGTGGAAGAAGATGTGGGTTTCAATGATCCCTAAGCCTTACAACTGGGATGGGGTTCTTACAAACACTTGGCCCATTGCTTTGATTGAAACTGCCAGGAAAATTCTGTCTAAAGTTCTGTTTGATCATATTTCGGTGGCTTGCAGTAAGTTTAATGTTCTTCAAAATGACAATTTTTTGGTGTTGAAAGGTATGTCTACACAATCTCTGGTGTTTGCTGTTGGCTTGGTGGTTAAAGATGCTCTTGAAAAAAATTAAGAGGTTTGGTTGGTTTTGCAAGATATGCAGAAGACTTACAATTTAGTTGGGTGACACTATTTGAGGACTAGCTTACAGTCTATCAAGATGTGTAAAAAGTTCATAAAGTTTTTTGGCAGTATTTATGAGAATAGGGTTAACAGAGTAATAACTAACTTTGGTTTATCTGGTGGTTACAAGGTGCATGATAAACTAGATCAAGATGAGATTTTTTCATTCCTTCTGTGGAGGATTTTTTATGATCCACTTTTGTGTAAGGTTAAAAGACACGAACAAGTGTGTGAGTACTAAATTGATACTAAGTTTGTTTTGAAAACTGGCAGGATCGAGGGTGGTAGTGGTTTGACTTCATACTTTTCAGCTGGCGCATTTGTTGATGATACAATCTGGGTTGGAAATTGTCAGGCTTCCACTTAATATGCATTGAATATTGCCAGTGAGTTTTTTATGATCAATGATATTTCTATCAACAGTAAGAAGACAGTGGCTATTCCCATAAATTAAGATGTTAAGATTGCTAAGCTGAGTATTTGTGGTCAGCCAATTTTAATTGCTAAGAAGGGTAAGGCTTATTACTATCTGGGTATTTTTTTGTCAACTGAAGGGCTGTCCAAGCCAAGTGTTGTCAGAGCTCATGCAAATGTGCACTTTTTTGTCAATATTGTACTTAAAAAAACGATTACAGACAAACAGTATTCATATTTAGTGTCAACTGTCCTACAGCCTATTGTCAGCTATCATATTTAGTTCAGTTTTGTTTCTTCTAATGTTTGTTGCAAGTGGAATGTCTTAGTTAGGAAGAGTCTCAGGTCTAAAGCTTGTCTTCTTCATGATTTTCTTGATGCTGCTTTGCATCATCCATCATTGTATGGCCTGAAACCTTTTGAACAGGTGCAGTTCAAAAGAAAGATGGCTGCTTTAATAATGTTTTCCAATGCTTTTGGTGTTCTTGGGCATTTGTTTAGTCATAGATTTTTGGATTTGCAGGTTCTTGGTTAGGCTCCTTTAGATCCTCTGCAGTTTCCCATCAGGTTGCATGTCAGTCTGGTGAACAACTTTTTGGCTGGGTTGGTAAAAATCTTTTTGGACAATGGACTATCTCTAGTGAACAATCTCTCCACTGTATTTCATAATCCTGGTCACTTTCCTATGTCTGCTATTCTTGGGAAGTCTCTGTATTTTGATTTGATCATCTCTCTTAGGTGCTTTGGTGTTGTTTTTGGTGATCAACTTTTTGATAAAAAAGGTGGTTTGATGGATTGGAAGACATTTCGCCATTGAAAAAGGTTAGATCTGTGTGGTCCTGTGCCTTGTTGGTTTGCAGTTTCTTCTGAGTTTTTGAGGAGTAAGGGTTTCTCATCTTTTGGTTCTGCTGACTCTGTTGAGCTGCTTGGGTTGGACATTTTGGGGTTTGGAGAGTTCTCTGCTGTGAGGGATGGATTGCATAACATGTGGTCCAGTTTTTTTAAGGTTTTTATGGATAGATCTTTGAAGAATTTTGGTTCTACTGAGGTTGCCAGTGGTACTGCTGCTTATTTTCTAGCCTTGGATCTGAGTGTTGACATTGCTGTCTAGAGTCTCTTGTTGTCTACTATGGCCGAATTACAGACTGTTGCTTTGTCTTTGGAATGTGTTTCTTCTTTGTGCATTGTGGTGTTGCATCTTGACAGCCAGGCTGCTATTAATGCTTGTGTGTCTGAGATGTCTTTGGCTGCCCCCAATTTTCATAATCAATGCTGGATAGAAAGGCATTATATTTTCAATTTGGTTAGGGATAAAGATCTTAGTATGAGTTAGGTTAAGATGAAGGGTCATTCTGGGGTTCTTGGGAATGTGGAGACTGACTTGGCTACTGGGGCTGCCTTTGGGTCTCCTTTTTTCCTGTCGGCTAGAGTGTGTGAACACTTTCTGGTTGTTAAGGGTACTCCTGTCTCCGGTAATATTCGTTATTTTGTCAGGAATATTTTTTATTCTGTTTATCATGCTCATTGGGAAGCTGGTCTTGGTTTCAATGTAGTTCTGGAGGTAATGATTGTTCACATAAACTGGGTTGTCACTGCGATAATGTGGCATCCTGATTCTCATATGTTTACTGGTTTCACTAGTTGTAAGTTCTTAGTGCTTCGGACTTATCTTATGAAAGCTGTTTACAGGAGATTACCAGTGGCAGTTAGGAAGAGATTGTATGACAGGCATTACCCTGGTGTGTTGTGTTTGTTGTATGGTGGTGTGGAGTTCTCCGACCATTCTTTTACTTGCACTTATGAATCTGGTGTTTGTGAAGAGATCTTGGTTGAGACTTCTGCCCATTGGTCTGTTTTGGCTGGTGTTTCTAGGTCTTCTGCTTCCGCTGTGTTACAGGTTTTATTTCGATGTTCCATTAACGTTGGGCTGTATGCTTTGATTTGCAAAGGATTTGTGTTGAATGAGTGGTATAAAGAGACATGTAGTGTTTTTGATGATAGGAAGGTAGCTGTTGCACAGATTACTGACTTTGTAAAATTTGTTGTGGAATTACATCATGCTAAAGTGTGGTTGGTGAGATCTATCCACCAGATAAAAATAGAGAAGGCTGGTTTGGTTCATGATGGCAGTGTCATTTCTGGACTTGCTCATGGGGTGTTTTTGGTTTTGGCTAGCCATATGTAGGAAGTGCGTAAGTCACATTTAGTTTGAGCCTCTTAGTTTGGCTTTATGTATTAGATAGTGATTGGACTTTACTCGTTAAATGCGTAATAAAAAAAAATATTAAATATTTTTAATATTTAATGTTATAATTATTTATTTTTTAAGTATTATGTTTATTTTTAAAATAAGTAAAATTTTTAAGCATAATAATAATTAAATTATTAATATACTTAATTTAAGTTTTTAAAAATAAAGCAACTTTTAATATTTATAATAAAATTAACTTAAATAATTAAAAAAAAATTAAATTTACTATAAAACTAATTTTTACAATTATAAATTCAATAACAACAAATAAATTTTGAACTTGAATTTTAAAAAAAACTAATTTAGACTTATAAGTTTTATTAATAAAACATTTAAAAAACCAAAATAAATATAAGATATAAATTTAATAAATTAATTAGCTAAAATTTTAAATATAATAATAAACTTAAAAAAAACAATAAAAACAGTTTTATAAACAAATTTATTAACTTAAAACACCAAATTAATAATTTTTAAAGCTGTATAATTGAAAAAAATTAATTAATTTGAATTTAAATATATTATAAATAACTATAATTTTTATTATTATTAAAACAAATTAGTAAATAAATATAGTATTAGTAACTTTAAAAAACTTAAAATACATAATAATATATTGTTACAATTATTAAATTTCAGTTTAATATTTAAAAAAAATATTTAAAAAAACATTATACAAATATATAATAACAAAAACAAATATTTTACAATCTTAAAAATAATAATAATAAAAATTAAAACCTTAATTAATAAAGCTATATTTTTTTTTTATTATGCAATTAATGACTAAAGTCCAACTGCTATCTAGTACATAGAACCAAACTAAGTGGAATAAACTAAACACAGTTCATGCACTTATTACATATGGCCAGCCACTCAGGCCAGACAAGACTACACTATACATTTATCTAAACAGAAAAATCACCACCCAAACCAGAAAAAAAATGACACAGCCTGTGTTTACCAAAGCTGACAGCAAAAAATTCAACAACACCAAGCAAATGAACTACCTCATCTGACAAATTAGACACCAAACAATGAGACAGGCCTAAAAACATGCCATCATTCTTAACCAAGCCAGCTCTTTTTATATCCACTCTATGCTTGAATCTGACAAGCCACATCTTAGTATAAAACAATTTGACCACAAACTTAACAAATTCAGTAATAGTTAATGCAGTTTTTCTCTTTCTCTCAAAAACCAAAGCAGTCTCAACATATCAATCTCTTAACACAAAACCCTTGTACATAGCAGTAAACAAATCCATGTTCAAAGAATATGCTAAAAGCAAGCACAAGACAGCTAATGTAAACAAGCAGAAAAAACCCACCAAAAACAACCACTTCTTAGTAGCATCAGCCAAAATGTCATCACAGAGTCTAGCATTATCAGAGCAAATGAAAGTATGGTTAGACACCTCTACCTTCCCACACAGCAAGCACAGCACTTCAGGATAATACACATTGTATAACTTTTTTCTGACAGCCACAGGCAACCATCTATGAACAGCTTTCATCAAATAAGTACACATGTTGGCCAAGCTCCTGCTAGTAAAACTGGAGAGCATGTAAAAGTCAGGATGCCAGACCTTTGAAGTAGCTGCCCAATTTATCTCCTTAATTATAACACTTGGAACAATATCATAACTAGGACCAGCCTCTCAATAAGCATGGCAAATTGACTGAAAAAGATCACAAATGAAATGACGAGTATTGGCTAATACAGCAGTATTCTTAGCAACCAAAAAATGTTCTTGAATCCCAACAAATAGAGAAAATAGAAAAGAAGCAGCTTTTTCAGCCAACTTATTAGCCCTAATATTGCCCAGAACCTTTGAGTGTCCTTTAATCTTTACTTACCTAACTAAAATGTCTTTTTTCTTGATAAGATTAACAATATGTGATCATTCAATCTAGCATTAATTATGGAAGTCTGGTGTTATAACTAGAGACTCCAACACACAAGCATCAATCACAGATTGGCTGTCTGAATACAGAACCACAGAACAAGAAGAGAAAATACACTCTAAGACCAAAGCAATGGCTTGTAACTCAGCCAAAGTAAATAACAAAAGTCTCTGGACTCTGACTCCAATATCCATGTCTGTAGCTGGAAAATAGGCAGCTGCACCACTTGTTACCTCAGCCATACCAGCTCCTTTCAAGGATCCATCCATGTAAGCTTCAATATAATTTGACCAAACCTCCAAAAGACCTCCATAAACACAAGCAAATGCCTCAGAATCCAAGACATTCAGCATTGGTAATACATGATTACTGGCAGATACGACTTCTTCAGAAGCACACTTGCTCATAAAATCAGCTGTCAATATAAACCAATAAGGTACTGGGCTCTTTAGATCCAATCTCTTCCACTGCCAAAATGTCTTCCAGTCCAATATCTTATCTTTCTTGTTTAGAAGCCTACTACTAAAAACAACACCAAATCATCTCAAAGAGAGGACAGAATCATAAAATAAGGAATGATCCAGAATATTAAATATTGGGAACCTGCCAGAATCATGAAAAGCACTGGGCAAATTATTTATCAAATATAACTCATTTTTTAACAAGATTCTTATCACACCAGCTAGAAAATTATTCACTGAATTTATCTTCAATCTGACAGAATGCTGCAAAGGATTCAGAGATAACCATCTTAGAACTTGTAAATCCAAAAATCTGTGTTCAAATAAATACCCAAAAATGCTGTGAGCATTGGAAAAGAAAACCAATGAAGCCAACTTTCCTTCAGATTGTACTTGTTTGAACAGTTTTAAATCATACAAAAAAGGGTGACACAAAGTCTCATTTGGAAAATCTTTTGGTAACTCAGCCTTAAATCTGAGACCCTTTCTAATCATAACATCTCACTTGTAACACACACCTAGTGAAACATAACTAATCTGCATCCGATAGTTAACTATAGACTGAAAAACAACTGAGACCAAGTACGAGAATTGTTTGTCTGTAATAGTCTTTCTAAGCATCACATTTGAGAAAAACCTAACATCTGCATAAGTCTAAGCCAAACTAGGCTTAGAGAGACCCTCTGTGAACAAAAAAATACCCAAGTACCTGTGTGATTTGTCTTATTTAGTAATTGAGATTGGTGAATTATTGATTGAAAATAAGGCAGTCTTGATACTTTGATTGATTGGAATAGCCACTGTCTTATCATTATTAATAGAAATGTCATTAACAACAAAAAACCCACTAGCAATATCTAGAATAGTCTGTGTAGAACTCTGACAGCTCCCAATCCAAATTGTGTTATCAACAAAGGCACCAGCAGCCAAAAAAGAAGTCCTTCCTCCAACAGACTCAACATGACCAGTTTTGGCCACAAACTTTGTATCAATACAGTAGCCACACAAGTGCTCATGTCTCTTAATCTCACATAAAAGAGGGTCATAGAATATCTGCCAAAAGAGAGAAAAGAAAACCTCATCCTGATTCAAACTATTATGTACTATGTAACCATTTGAAAGACCAAAATTTGTCATCACTCTGTTGATACAATTCTCATAAATTCCACCAAAAAAATTAATAAACTGACTGCACATCTTAATATGATGCAAATTAGCCTTTAAATAATGTCAGCCCACAGAGTCATAAGCTTTGTGCATGTCTTGCAAAACCAACCAAAGTTCCCTATTCTTTTCCAAAGCATTTTCCATGACTGATCCAACAGCAAAAATTGGCAACTGAATAGAAGTATCCTTTAACACCAAAAAATTGTTTCCACAAAGAACATTGAATCTGCTGCATACCAAAGAAATCTGATTAGAAAGAATTTTAGACAAGATCTTCTGGGCAGTTTTAATCAGAGCAATAGACCTAGTATTGGTCAGGACACCATTCCATTCATAGAATTTAAGAATTATCGAAACCCATGCTCTTCTCTAAGGAATCAGAACTACTTCCAAGATTAAACACAAATTCAACAGCTTTAAAAAATAAGATAACATTTCATCACCACAGTGCCTCCAAAGTTCATTAGAAATTCCTAATAATTCAGCAGTCTTATCATTTAGCAAGTTATTAACACACAAAAGCAACTCATCTATATTGATTTCTTTCATCACACCAGAAAAAGCATCATTGGAAACATAGTTCAAAAGCATATATTGATGGGACCAAAGAATGGGCATCTTTAGGAGAACTGTCCACTTTCTTGTTCATTCCTTCATAATTTCATCTACTTTAAGTTTCACCTCATTAGACTCAACCACCAACTTATTATCAACTACCAAGTGATCCAAAACAACCTTGCAAAATGGCCAATCAAGGATACTCTTAATTATAAGTCTCTTGTTAAAACAGAAATTGTCCATGTGCCAGTCAATTGCTTTCCTAATGGCTACATCCTCAGATGCCTTCGACTCAAGATACTTAGACTTTCAATATCTTTTCTTCACTATAGACAAATGCTTAACAACCTCCATTGAACTCACACCAACCAGAACTATATTAGCAGTCTTAGAGGCCTCTATTTCATCAATTTTTAACCAGACTCTGATGAGATGGTTAAAATCCACAAGATCTCCAGAAACCCAAGCTTTAACAATTTTTGCGATTAGCAGCTCCAATTTGAAAAATTTCAAAGATTGTTTGTTTTTTGAACAATCAAATGCACTATACTAATGTCTAAAAAACACTACATTAGCAGCCTGTATTATAACATCCTTTAGCACCACCCACATTGCATCCAAATTACCATTATATCTTGTATTCTCAAACACATTTGACTTTGTTACTAGCTTAGCAGAAACTCATTCTTTAAAATGTTGTTATAGGTGATTTTTCGGTCATTGGAGTAAATAACAAACTCATAATTTGGTGCTCAAGGCTGTTGTTAATGATAGAAATCTGAAGGTGTGTTTATTTGAAGGTTTTGGTTGAGTCTTTTGTATAATGAACAGAGATTCAGTGGTAATAGTTTTATTCGTAGTTTCCTGAAACTGCAGTTTTGTCAATTTCTTTCTCAGCATAATGGCTGGTGTTTCTCCTGGTAAGCTAATCTTAATCAAGTGTTCTACCCTTATTTCTGGGTCTTTTATCAGTGCTATATCCTGATGTCAGTATCTTGCATGTTAATCCTCAATAGAGTTAATAATAACAATTAAGACAAGAAAATAAAAAAAATAACAAAAAATAAGCCAAGGCAATGAACATATTAGTATTTTATCAATAGCTGTGATCAAGAGCTATTAGTCTAGTGTGGTTATGTATCAATAACTATCAACATGAAGTATTGATAATGGAGAGTGGATTTGGATGGTGAATGATTTATTTATTTATTATTTGTGAATAGAAGATTTCTAACTAACTGATTCTGCTTTTTTTACTTCTAATACTACTGCTATATATACATAATTGATGTTCTATGAGATCACTCATATTTCTGAGCAATGTGCTATAATTTTTTGAGCAATGCTCACATTGCTGAGTGATGTGCTCTAATTTTCTAACATTGCTTCACATTACTGAGCAATGTGCTGTGTTTTCTAATATTGCTCTACATTGTTGAGCAATGTGCTCACATGCTAAATACTATTTTCTCATTGGTTTGCTATTTTCTATATCTGTTTTTTTATGAGTAATATTATCTCCTCTTTTTAATATTGAGCTTTGTCAAAATCTTCATTTTGAATTAATTCTAATACTTTTTTTTCAAGTATTGTTTGTTCACTCTGTTTTTCATGTTTTCTACTTGTGTATTGTTTATTTTTCTCCATTGGTTAATGGTTATGGTTTCTATGTCAGAGTGTAACAGTATTTCTGGATAGTTCTGAAATATGTTGTATAGTCGGTACATTGTTTTAACATGTAGTGTTGAATTAGTTTTCTTTCTGATAAATTCTTTAATTTGTTGTATCATGTTTTGGTTGAATATTTTCTTGGATTTGTCAATATACAACTCCTGAATATTCAACTTTCGACCTAACTGGTAGTAGCAATATAATATTGGAAGTTGTTCTGTCTATTGCTTCCAATTTTCTTTTGTAAGCTCTTTTGTTGGTGCCATAATAGATATTTTTCCAAAAGTATTCTTCACTTTTCTTATTAAGTTATCTGTCCAGTTTTTATTATTCTTTGGTGGCTGCTGATATGATGTATTCTTTGTCTTTTTTTTTGTGTTTCAATAGCAAATTGTTTGGTTGTTAATAACAATTTCTATGTCTAACTGTTGTTGACTTAATGCCTGGGACAGTTGTTGAGCTATGGTATGAATGTGATCTGGTATTTCCATTTTTCTTGGTTGTTTTTGTTGCATGTACTGTGTCTTTATATACTCTTTTGGTTGTTCAATTTGATGTGTTTGGTTCAATAACTATAATTGGTTCCAGATCTTGTGAAATCTCATCTGGTTGAACTATTATCTTTTGTACTCCCAACTGTGAAATGGTATTGGTAGATGATAATGCTATCTGGTGATATGGTTTTAGTCGATTACCATGTGCTGCTTTGGCTAAGATTTTATTGTTCCATTTTAATTTATAAGCTTCATTTCCTAGAATTTCTTCTATGTGAAATGGTCCATCCCATTTGGGATCAAATTTTCCACTCCATTGTTTTTCTGCTTTGGTACAATATAACAGTACTTTGTCTCCAACTTTGAATTCAACTGGTTTGTCTGGTAGTTGATTATCATGTCTTTCTTTCTGTTTTTTTTGTGCCTTTTGGATGTTATTAGCTGCTCTTCACCGTTTATTTTCTAATATTTTCATTAAGTCATATGTTTTTTTTAGCAATGTTTCCTGAAAATTGTTTTCAGTTATTAGTTCTGTTGGATAAGTGGTAACTTCCATCTCAACTGGTAATGTTGCTGTTCTACTATATACTAATTCAAATGGTGTTGCTTATGTAGTGTCTTGCTTTATTGTTCAATAAGCAAATAATACTGATGATATGAACAAATCCCATTCATTCTGATTTTTTTGACTGATCTTGGCAATTGCTTCACATAATGTTCTGTTAAACCTCTCAACTAACCCATTTGTTTGTGGATGATATGGTGATAATAATGGTCTTTTGATTCCAAATCTCTGACTTAATTCTGCTAATGTTCTGTTTACAAAGTGAGTTTTTTGATCTGATAATAGTTCTTTTGGACATCCATGTTGACAAATCAAATCTTGATAAACAAATTTGGCAATGGATTCTGCGTCCACTCTTTGAATTGCTTTTGCTTCTGGCCATTTAGTGAGATAATCCATGGCTACTGCAATATACCTGTTGCCTCTGCTAGTTATTGTTAATAGTCTAACTAAGTCAATTCCAATATGATCAAATAGTTGTCCCACTTTAATTGGTCTTAATAGTTCACTGGGTTTTGTTCCACCTCTTTTCTAACAAGCATCACAATTTTGAACATATTGAATGATATCTGGATATATTGATGACCAATAGTATCTTTTTCTGGTTCTTTTTATGATTGCTTCTTTATAAAAATGTTCTGCTGTTGGATCTAAATGCATGTTAAATAATATTGTCTCTTTCTCTGGTTCTGTGATGACTCTTATTGGTTGATCTGGATTTCTTCTGTTTTTCTGGTAAAGTATATTTTTATAATTGATAAAATGTTTTAATTGTTGTTTGATATTATTTTGCTCATTTTAAGATAATTTCTCTTTGAACTATTAAGTATTTATATAATGTTGTAGTTGTTGATATTTTTGTATGTTCATCTTTTGTTATATTTTTGTTGGGTTTGTTCTGGTTTTGTTATATTTTTATGTTGAGATGTTTTTAGATTTGTCTCATTCGTGACAAACTGTCAGTATTTCTATTGTTTTTTCCCTTTTTATAATGTATAGTGTAAGTATATGGTGATAGTGCCATTTTCCATTTTGATTGTCTTCCATCTCCAAATTTTTGTTTATAAAATGTTGTTAATCCCTTGTGATCTGTGTATATATCAAACTTCTGGCTTAAGTATTCACTCTATTTCATGACTGCCCAATAAATTGCTAAGTGTTCTAATTCTGGTGTTCCATAATTTCTTTTAGCTGAAGTTAAACCTTGGCTGGTATATGTGACTGGATGTTCTCTTCCATCTGGTTCTCTCTGTGATAGTATTGCTTCCAATGCTTGGCCTGATGCATTGGTGGTAATGATGAATGGTTTGTTGTAATCTGGATAGATCAGTACTGGAGTTTGTATAAGCTTTCTTCTTAGAATATCAAAAGCTTCTTGTTGTGCTTCTGTCTATTTGTATTTCACATTCTTGGTTTGGAGATGATTGAGTGGTTGGGCTATCTTGAAAAAGTTTTTGATAAAGTGTCAATAATAGCCTGCGAATCTCAAAAATGACTTTAACTCTGTTATATTGGTTGGTACTGGAAAGTTCTTGACTATTTCTATCTTTTCTGGATCTATTTTGATGCCATTTTTGCTTACTATATGCCCTAAAAAGTTTAATTCTGTCTTGTCAAAAAAGCACTTATTGGCATTTAACTTTAGCTCTGCTCGTCGTAGCCTTTCAAACACTTGTTGTAGATGATGCAAATGATCATCAAATGTTTTGGAGAACACATTGGTGTCATCTAAATAAACGACTACTGATTTCCACAACAAGCCAGTATATACTATTTCTATTAGCTGTTGGAATATGGCTGGCATATTTGTTAAGCCAAATGGCATCACTTCGAATTCAAAATTTCTCTCCCGTGTTGTGAATGCAGTCTTTTTTTTGTCCACTGGATTCATGACTACTTGCCAATAACTACTATCTAAATCCAATGTTGAGAACCATTTGTTTCCCCCAAAAGCATCAAATAATTCCTGAATCCATGAAGTTAGATAGTTGTCTTTATGCATGACTCTATTAAGCTTTCTGTAGTTCATGCAAAAGTGGATTTTCCCATTCTTTTTCTAGACGAGTACTATTGGTAATAACCATGGGCTCATTAATGGCTGAATTAATCTGTTGTCAAGCATTTGGTTGATTTCTTGACAAATGATCTTATGGTTGGTAGATGGTACTCTGTATGCTTATTGTTTTATTGATATAGCATTTCTAGTTTTAATCTGGGGTTGGATGATGTCAGTTCTGCCGAATTCATTTTCACTGGTGAAGATGTCATTGAACTTGTTGAGCAACATCTTCAGCTGCATGCATTGAAGTGAGTCTAGATTCTCCATGTTCATTTGTTTCAATTGTTCTGGTTGGAGCAAATAACATTCATTTCATTCATATATTGTTTATGATGTAATGTTAACATATCCACAAAGCTGTGGAAAGTCTGAAATGGGGTTTGGTGGTTGGTTCTCTATTTTAGTAGTTAAATGTCCTATGATGATTCTTTTTGGTATCTCTATAACTTTTCCAGTATTGTTGTAAATGAAAATTTTGATGTGGCTATAGTTTCTGGCTGGTATGTAGAAATTGATGAGTCCAATTTCTCCTGATTCACAACATGCTGCTTTTGCCTCAAAAATTTGGTTCTGATCCTTCACTTTCCTTTCTATGACTACCATATACTGGTTATATGGTGGAATAGAAATTGGTTGACTGATGGAGATAATTTCTCTCTTGTCAATAATCTCTTCTTCCATCATATTAACTGGTATATCTACTCTACCCATTGATCCAAATCCCTGTATCCCTTTTGCTGTTATTTCTAATTCTTCCCTATTTCCTACTGATACTAACTGAGCTATTTTGACCAGAGACAGAAATATTGCCTGTGCTATTTTTTCATTTGGCTCTATTACATAGGCCTTTTCTGAATTGTTTTGTAGTATAGCAATGATATTTTCCACATATTCTGTGTCAATTATTCCTCCTCTAATGTTAATTTCTTTTTTTGCTAGACTACTCCTAGATGCTAGTTGAATCATTATGGTTGCTAGAATTTCTAGTGCTATTTTCAGATCAATGCAAGTGCACAAATGTGGTTTCAATTTAATGGCATCTTTTTCAGGATATCTCAAATCAAACCCTGCATCAGTATCATGTGCACATTCTGGCATAATACTGTTATGGATTGGAGTAACAAGTTAATGGATAGCAAGGGAGAACAGGATTGTAGGGTGATGAAAATAATCAAAGGAGATTCAACTTCAATGAGCGAATTGAATGAGTATGGATTCAATGTGCGAGATCAATCTCATAAAATATCTCAGTCGCTATTCTTTTTAAAAGGTAACAAGGAAATCTGAAGGTAGAGGGATAGTTCTTATTATCAACAATTAATAACTGCTGGTATAATTTTATGTCTCACGTCAGCACTCTTAGAATTCAATATCAGATATCAACTTGTGCTCTTCAGTCATATTTATTCAAATAATCTTCAAATACTGCAATTACACGTTTCAGGAAAGTGCCAACAAGTAATTTTTTATCCAAAAGATGTTCAGATACTTGAAGGTAGGGAAAGGGAAATTAGCAATAAGAGAGTAATTGAGATAAAAGTTGTTATTTTTATTTATTTGATTCTTGTCTGAAAAATGATTTTCTACAGCTAAGAGACTTATTGCTTATATAGCTAATAAAAGTGGTCAATGACTAGATCAATAATCAGGTCAATGATCACTATCTAAAAATAGAGTGGCTAATTATATGACATCAGTGGCTAATACATATAATAACTAATAAAAATTATGGGTTTCAACCATAACATCATCCTCTTCAAAGAGATTGAGCTCCAGTGAAATCAAGCTATTTATAGGGTATTTTAATTGAAGGGTTTTGTCTAACTCAAAACTAACTAGTTTGTTGAAGTCTTTTGTGGATAGAGTATATAGTACTTAAGGCGAAATAAGCTTTGTATCCAAGAGACCAAATCTTTGTATAAGAGTTTTGGCTCTTTTTGCAATGGTCAAAACTCTTGGAACATCTAAACATATAATGCCCAAAATTTCCACTTGTATTTCTAAAGTTGTTTTCTTCATGAGTTTCATTTCTTCTATGATTTCACCAAGATGACCATAGAGTTCTAGTTGCCTTCCATATGACAAGTTTTTGTTTATGGGCAAGATTTCTTGTATCATTTTTCCAATTGTATTGGAAGGTGAAAGTATTGCTGCTGTTATGCTTTTCAGCAGGTATTTATCCATTTTGCCACCAATTTTTTCTCTTCTAGTAGTTGTTTTTTTTGGTCTGATAACAGTGTGAGTTCCACTGTTGTCTGTTATGGTGGTTTGTTTTCTGATAGTCAAAGTAGCATTTGAATAATTCTTGATTCAGTACTCATAGAGAGTATAAAAAGCATTTTGAATGTTTTGATCCAGGAAATAATTGTTTATGTCGATTGAAGATACCTCTGTTTTGGGAATGGTGCATTTATTTATATCTGATTTTTGCTGATCATTTGGGTTGGTATTACCACAACAGGTAACCAATCAGGTCATTTGTGATATTTCTTGAGTCGTGTGTCATGAACAGAGTAATCACTGAATATTGTTCTATATTGATTTTGTAGGATATATGAACCATTGTTCAAAACTTTGTTGACTATAAAAAGTCTTTTCCAGTGGCTGGAGAATTTATTACCATAGACATTGTCTCTGTCTGAATGGTATTCCAAAACTAAGTCACCAATACTTAAGAAAAGTGTTTTATAGGTCTTTTTCTTTTTGAGCTTCTCTTGGAACTGTTTTATCTTTTCAAAGGCAATTATTCGTGCTTCTACCAATGAGTCAAAAATGGTACCAAGTCTTTTTTGCAAAATGTCCTTGTAATCTCCTATTGTTATTTCTTCAAAAAGTATTGTTTCTATATCCATTTCTATTGGTAGAGCTGCTATTTGTCCATAGAACAGATAAAAGAGTTCATAACTTGTTATGTTATGATTTACAGTTCTGTAGGCAAACAAAGCTGAAGGCAATGCTTTGTCCCATAGGTTGGTTTTTTCACTGGTTTTGGTTAGAGTTTCACATAGTGTTCTATTGAAACGTTCTACTAGGCCATTTGTTTGTGAGTGATAAAGAGAAGAGAGTTTATGATGTATTCCCATTTTTCTGCAAAGTTCTTTAATCAGTGTACTGAGAAAAGCTCTTCCTTTATCAGATAAAAGTTCTTTGGGGCAGCCATTGTGACAGATAATATCTTTATAAATAAAATTGGCAATTGAGACTGCTGTTTGATCTGGGATGGCTCTTGCTTCTACCCACTTTGTAAGATAGTTGGTAGCTGTGATAATGTATCTGTTGCCATCAGGAGTAACTGTTAAAGATTCAACAACATCTATACCAATTCTGTCAAATGGTTGACCAACAGAGATCGAATGGATATCTTCCTTGTGATTGAGTTTTCCTCTTCTTTGGCAGGTATTACAGGTTTTGATGTATTCAGCAATGTCTTTTCCCAAGGTAGTCCAATAATAGCGAGCTAAAGTTTTCTGAATTGTTTTTGTTTTTCCAAAGTGTCTAGCTAATGGATCAGTATGCATATTGTAGATCACAATTTCTCTTTCTTCAAATCTAATGACTCTCTGGGGGTGGTTAGGATTTTTTCTATTTTTTTTATATAACTGGTTCTGGCAAATCAAATAGAAATTTGATTGTTTGTGCAAATGTTCTCTTTACTGTCGAGTATAGTCCAGTGGGTATTGTCCTTTACCCAAAAATTCTATTAAGGCAGAGTAGTTGTCCAAGTTCATTATCGTGTTTATTTGTGGGAGAGTTACAAATAATTAAGTTGGTTTGGTTTGAGAGAGTTTTACTATCACTGGATGGTAAGTCTGGAGAGAGCATTGGCATTTTAATGATTAGCTCCTTTGTGGTGTTGAATGTCATAGTCGAATTCATCCAAGTGGAGTATCCAGCGAGTTATCCGTTTATGTTCCAAGTTTCTTTTGTTGCGTAGCCAAACCAAAGCTTGGTGATCTGTCATCACCAAAAATTTCACATCCTTAAGATATTTGTTCCAGTAGCTGGTAGCCCAAACTGCTGCTAAGCATTCTTGCTCAGTAACTAAGTAGTTTCTTTCTGCTGGTGTGAGAGTTCTACTGGCATATGCTACGACATGTTCCCTGCCATCTTCATCTTTCTGGGAAAGAACAGCACCAAGTCTATAGCCAAATGCATTAGTATGGAGGATAAAAGGTTGATTCAGATTAGGTTGCATGAGGATGGGTTCTGTAACCAGTTTTTCCTTCAGAATTTCAAATGCTTTTTGTTGATAAGTGCCCCAGTGATAATTGATGTTTTTTCTAAGTAGCTGATTGAGAGAAACAGTGATTTTGGAGAAATTCTTGACAAACTTGCGATAATAAGAGGCCAAACCAAGAAAAGAGCATAGTTCATGAACATTCATTGGTTGTCTAATGTTTTGAACTTTTTCAATTTTGGCTGGATCAGGGAAGATTTCATCTTTTATAATAAGATGGCCAAGGAACTGGGTGGATTGACATCCAAAAAATGATTTGATTGGATTGATCTTGAGGCCAGCATTTCTAAGGAGGTCAAAAACCTTTTGCAAATGTTCAAGGTATTCATCCCAGGTTTTTGAGTATACTATTATGTCGTCCAAGTAGACTAGAACAAAGTTTTCTTTTACTGATTCAAATATTTTGTCCATTAAGCATTGAAAGGTGGGAGGAGCATTTGTGAGACCAAAAGGCATGACTGTGAATTCATAGGTGCCATACTTGGTGATGAAAACAGTTTTCTTTCTGCTTTCTGGATCCATTTTTACTTGCCAGAATCCAGCAGTTAAGTCAATGGTTAAGAAGAAAGTGGCACTATGGAATTGGTCTAGCATTGCATCAATCTTGGGAAGTGGGTACATGTCTCTTTCAGTAATGGCATTTAATTGGCAATAGTCAACACAAAAGCATAGGATTCTTCTTTTCTTAGATACCACTACAACTGGGAATGCCCATTCACTTTTGGTTTCCTGTATGAATCCAAGGTTTTTCATTCGGGTTATTTTCTTTTTGATAAACTCATCATTGTGCTGGTTGGATTGATAGGGCTTCAAATGGATGAGGCGAGTTTTTCTGGTGATGATGGTGTGTTGTATCACATGTGTACGTCCAGGAGTTTCACCTTTTTTTGAGATAACTGGGCTGTTTCTAGCCAGCAGGTTTTCAATGTCTATCTTTCTTTCTTCTGGAAAGGGTTTTCTTTGTTCTACAACCAGTGATTGGATTTCAGGTGGTTCATTTTCAAAGGACTTTTGGACTTCTTTTATTTCCTCACGGGGTATCAAGCTGATTGGTTCCCAATCTTTGTAATAAATCAGGCAGGACATGCATTTATCACTAGAAGAATACAATAGTTTGTCGCACTAGCACCAGGCACAAGGACCATGCCACCAATAACTGTATTTGGCTTTCTTGCCTGGCTTTCTATTAAAGGTTCTTCTGAGCATGTCATAATAAGACCAACAGATCAGCTTGCCATTGACAATAATTTCTTTTTTATCTGCCTTGACATTATCCAGTGGTTTGTCATTGCTGGTAAAGATGGTATAGGCAAGTTCAGCAGTTTCTTCTTGTTCTTCTTCTTCCTCACTTTCTTCATCATCTGATTTGTCTGATTTATTTTTTTCTGGGCTCTGCTTGGGTACTGGGGGAGTTGTCCAATGGCGACATTTAACCACAATGGGTTTCTCACTACATTTGATGATTAGTTCACAGAGTTCATAATCAAGCAAAGCTTTTGCTTTCTTGAGCCATTCATTGCCAACAATAATGGTGTATTCTTTCACTTCAGATACTTCCATATCAGTTTTAATGTTGATGCCATTGATGCAGACAGGAATAGCTTTGGCTATGCCAAGTCCTTTCTTCTTATCACCATGCACATTGGTTATTGGTCGTGTGGATGGTTCATCAATTTTTCTGCCAATTGCTTCAAGAAAGTGTTTAGCAATAACACTAACAGATGATCCACTGTTTAGAATCAAATCAATGAAGTAGCCAGCCACTTGGGCTTTGCAAATTAAAGAAGTAACATTGCTATTGTCAGCAAGTCCAGCTTGGCAAGGGTGTTTGTTGGTTTTGGGTGTTTTTTTCTTTGGAATTAGAGATTTGCGAAGATCTTTTCTGAATTGTGGATAGGTCATTAATTGACCAAAGGTTATATGTGCTGAGGTTTCCATGAGGTCTTTGACAACAAAATAGGGCTGAATTTTTGTACTATTTCTGAGGATTCCAACTTTGGAGGGTTCTTGAAAACTTTGGCTTTTGGGGACTCATTGTTGTCAACAGTTGATGTAGAAGTTTTATTGGAGTCCAGAACAAAATCAACTTTGGCTTTCTTTTTCTTTCTTGTGGATTCAGAGGGGTTGATTGCTAGTTCATCCATGTCATAGTTATTATTAGTTAAGTTAAAAGCGTAAAAGAGGTTTTCTTCTGATTGGCTTGCACTCTCACCCTTTGGAGGTGTGCCTACCAGTTTAAAGACTGATAAACAGTGGCTTCAATTAGGGAATCCTCTCCAAAGAAATTGATGTTGGCATGATTGGGTCTTTGATTGGGGACATTGTTGTTGTTGTTGGGTCTGTTGTTTTGGTTGTCATTGTTTCTGAGAGTTAGAGGAGGCAGTGGAGAATTGTTACAATCTCTTGAATAATGTCCAGTTAATCCACAATGATAGCACACAGGTGGGCCACAATTTTGCTGTCTTTGATAGGGAGGTTGCTGGGGCTGGTTAAAACGAGGTTTGTATTTAGGTCTTGGTGGTTGCTGGTTATCTCTGACTGTTTGTGCCAAAGATTCTAATAACTGGACAAGATTGGCTGTGAGTCTATCAATTAATTGTTCATTTGGATCTTGAGTTTGGGTAGCAAAAAAAGCAGCAGCCATTTGAAGGGCAGGAGCCATGACAGGAGCAAAAGCAAAAACTGGAAATGTAGATCCCAAATGTATTCTTTGGTTGTCTTCAATTTGTTGAGCAAGTTCAATGGCCATGTCCATTGTAGGGTTGTTTTTTAGGGCCAAGAGAGACCAAAAAGCATAAGATAAATCAGTTCTCAATTTTTTTGTGAAGGAATAAATCTTTTGTTCTTCTGTCCAGTTTCTCCCAGAGTTTACATGTTTGATTAGCTTTCTAATAGCTTTGGCATATTCAGTCACTACTTCTCCAGGGCCTTGGGTTCTTCTTTCCAATTCTATGCACCATTTGGATATTAATATTGGGGTTCTGAACTTGGTCTCAAATCGAGTAGTGAAAGAAGTATTTTCTTCTCCAGCATTGATTAGTGTCCATCTGATTATTCTGTGTTAAGCATTGGCATCTGTTTCTTGTGAGAACCAGATAGCAGGAAAGCCTTGAAGGTAGCCACCAACAATTTAGAACTTGTATTCTTTATTATACTGGTTGGCTGTGGCAGCTCTCTTAAAATCATCTAACCATTCAATTGGATCTTGTGCATTATCTCTAAATAGTGGTAGTGAGGTATTGTTTCTTCTTTCTAGAGCAATTTGTATACCTTGGAGAGCAGCCAGAATGTTTGCTTGCATGGGGTCATTAGTCATTGGTTCAGGGGTAACTGTTTGTGTAGACGAGTCTAATTTGCTTGATAAAAAGTCAAAAACAGGAGCAGTTTGGTAGCTTTCTTCTTCTGTTTCAAAGGGAGTTTCAGTTGCTTGATGGGCAGCAATCCAAATGTGGATTTGATGATTCGGATATTTGAAATCAGGAGGCTGTTGTTCAAAGGTTGCAGAATATAAGAGCTGATTGATACTGTTGTTTCTTTCTTCAAAGTTATTTTCAAAATAAGCTTGGTTAAAGTAATAGGTTGTATAAGCTGTGTAGGTTTCAGCTGAATGCTTATTCAGAACCCAGTTCCAAAAGTCTTGGAATTGTCTACTGGATTGTTCTTCAAGGGAGAAGCAGATCAAGCAGGAGGGCAGAGGATTAAGTTTAATGAAATCTAGGTCATTTCTGTTGTGTGCTGCAAAGTGTTCTTCTGATTGCTGTGACAGATATAAGTAATCACCCATATAATGAGGGAATAAGTAAATTTTGACAACCTCACAGGGAGCACCACTTTTATGTTACGGGTTGGAGTAACAAGCTAATAGATAGCAAGGGAGAACAGGATTGTAGGGTGATAGAAATAATCAAAAGGGATTCAACTTCAATGAGTGAATTGAATGAGTATGAATTCAATGTGCGAGATTAGTCTTATAAAATATCTCAGTCGCTATTTTTTTCAAAAGGTAACAAGGGAATCTGAAGGTAGAGGGATAGTCTGTACTGTTAACAATTGATAACTGCTAATATAATTCTATGCCTCATATTGGTGCTCTTAGAATTCAATATTAAGTATCAACTTGTGTTCTTCAGTCATGTTTATTCAAATAATCTTCAAATACTGCAATTACACATTTCAGGAAAGTGCCAACAAGTAATCTTTTATCCAAAAAATGTTCAGATACTTGAAAGTAGGGAAAGGGAAATTAGCAATAAGAGAGTGATTGAGATGAAAGTTGTTATTTTTATTTATTTGATTCTTGTCTGAGAGATGATTTTCTATAGCTAAGAGACTTATTGCTTATATAGCTAATGAAAGTGGTCAATAACCAGATCAACGACTAGGTCAATGATCAGATCAATGATCAGGTCAATAATCAGGTCAACAGTCAAGTCATTGATCAGGTTAATGATCACTATCTAAAAATAGAGTGGCTAATTATATGACATCAGTGGCTAATACATATGATAACTAATAAAAATTATGGGTTTCAACCATAACAATATCTTTATTATTGTCACTAAACCATTTTAGTTCTTGCTTTTTGGTAAGATCAAGAGTGCAATATATTATTCATAGTTTGAATCGGAGTTTGAATCTGAGTTGAAATTGTTGTCATTGTTATTGTTATTTTGAACAGAGCTGGAACCATTATTTTTGTTGTCATTATTGTTGGAGTTTGAGTCAGGATTGAAAATTGATTCTGATTCTAATGTGCAGCTGCTGATTGGTTCTTCTTCTTCTGAGATTGTGTAAATTATGCGGATCGGTAGGTTGTAAATGAGGTCACACTTATTACAATATTGAAAGTCACATGGAATTAAGCAGTGGTCACATAATTAAGTGTTTAGCTGTGCTAAATGCTCTTCCTGTTCTTTTTTGGTGGGTGCCAAGTTTTGGTAATGCTCATGAAAGTCTTCTGAGTTGGTTTTTATGTCAAGAAAGGTGTTTGGATTTGGAACGAAAATGATGTCAATCTGTTCAAGCAGGTTGTTTTTAACTTCCAGAATTTCACTGGGTGTGGCTCCTTGGACTTTGGCATTTATCATTTATCAGATCTTGTCCTCGTCATGTGGGTAGCCATCCAATCAGTTAATCACTTTATGTTAAGCTGCTGTTATGGGCATGCTATAACTTACCCAGTCACTGATGAGAATTGTATACTGGCATGAAGTGTCACATGTTCCTCTTTGACCAGGAATGTCGTTCCACATTCCTTTATCGAGTAGCTGTTCACCACAAGCGAGACATGGTTTGTTGTCCTACTTGTCTTGGTGCTTTGGATATCCATAGCATTTGCAATAGCACAGTTTGCAGTAATAATATGTTCGCATCCAGTGGTCTTCATCTGGTGTGATCCATGCTTCCATGAAAGAGAGTTTCTTTCCACAGTCTTTGCATTTAAGTGGAATAAATGGTGGCTGTGATAGTGGCTGGCAAACAGAGTATGAACTTGTCCATCCTTTGATTGTGTCTTCTGTAAGTTTGATTTCTTCAAGTACATTTTCTTCTTTTTTCTTTTCTTTCCCTTTTTTCTTTCAGCTTATTGTTGATAGCAACTTACTTTGGCTGTTGTCAGTCCAAATGTCAATGGTAGTTCCCCAGGTATGTTCTTTTCTTTGTTTTCTTTTTTTATTGTTATTGTCATTTCAGGAAAGTATTGGCAGTAGTTCATTGTGGTTATTGTCAGCCTATGAGACTTGATAGGCTTCCCAGGTAGGTTTTTTTTTTTTTCTTAAACTTGATGAGTGATGCTGGTGTATTGATGGTCTTGAAGTGACCACACGTGGCTGGTACACATGTATGTTGACCATTTTGGCTGAATTAGAGCTTTTGTGTTGTCCAATCCAGTATGGCATTTGTTTTAGTGAGCCAGTCATTACCAACTAGTGCTTGGTATTGAGTGGCTTCCATCACTAAAACTTTGATAGGGATTATGATGCTGTTGACTTTAAAAGAGAAGTCGTCAATCTTGCCAATAAGAGTTTTGGTTGCTCCATCAGCTGTGATAATCTTTGCACTGGCAGCTCGGTCAATTCAGCAACCTAATTAATCCATGAGTTGTTTGGTAATGATGCTGCCAGTTAATCCACTATCTAGAATCAGTTTGATATACTGACCATTGACTTTGACATCAGTATATATTGTGGTTATTGGTTTGGTGTCCAGAACAGCTCCACTGAATAATAGAACTGATGTAATTTTCTCAAGTTCAAATGGAAATATGGTAGCAAGTAATTTGTTTTCAGTGCTGGCAACTGGTGGAATGTTGCAGGTAAGTGGCTTCTGGTTGGTTTTCTGTTTGCTGAATACAGCATCTTCTGGGGTAATCAGAAGACTTAAGTAGTTCTGAAAACTTGGGTTTTGGTTATACCCGGTTCCTGAACTCCACTAGTATGATCCTGATAATTGATTTGATGAACTGGGAATCAATTAGTAAACCACCATCGCCGATCTCCAGTTTTGGGTTACTCAAGATCTGGGTTTCTGAATGTTATCATAGATGAATTTTGGAGCAGTGTTTAAATTAATTGTTGTGGTTAATAGACTATTTGTGGTTGTAATTGATATATTACAGATGGCTGTGGTTGATATATTTGAGGTTAATATACTGGTGTTTGATAGATTGGCAGTAGTGTCATTGACAGATAAGTAGATTGATATTGATTTTAATTTGAGTAATGATTCGGAGTTAAGAACTGGCAATTGGGATTCCAATATTGATTTCCTGATCATGAGTTACTATAAGCATGGCAATCGGCTTTAATATGACCTTGTTTACCATAGTTGTGGCAGATTTGCGTTTCTTGTTGCCACAGCTGATTTGTTGATAATAATGGACATGACTGATTTTGAAAACAATTCACATTTCCCTGATTATTACATCATTGAGGAGACTAATAAATTGGGCAATTGTCAGCTAAGTATTCCTCTAATTTTTGATTAATGGAATCACTAAATTGTTTCAGTTTAGAATCCAAGTCAGATAATCCATTTATTACTAAATTTACAGCTTGGACATGATTGGCTTTTAACTCAGCAGTTTCAAAATCTCTAGTATGAGTGACTGCAGTAGAAAGGTCTACCAGATGTATCGGACATATTTGTTGGAATATACTGCTGCGTAAGCCTCTAATGAACTGATTTAAGATTTGTGGCACTATAAAGTAATCAGCTTGGATAGCTTGGATTTGGCACAGATTTCTGTGGAAGCATCCCAAGTAGGTGGTGACTGCTTCTGTGTCCCCTTGTTTTAGGATGGTGAAAGTACTTGCCAGGTGGTTGATGCTGTTATTATTACTGAAATATCTTAGGAATTCTGTTTTAAATACATTAAAATTTTGGGGTTTCTGGGCCAAGCTATAATACCATAAATTAGTGGTATCTTTTAAAAAATATGGGATGACTTGCATTGTTTTTGTGTCATTCCAATTATTTGCAGTGATGGCTTTGGTGACATTATTGATTCATGCCTGGGCGTCATCTTCTTTGCCAGTGAACTTCTCAAGTTTTGTGATTGGTGCAAAAGCTATTGGCATGATTAGTTGTTGTTGTTGTATTGGTGGTTGAAGCAGTTATTGTGGTTGCTGAACTGGTTGCTGGATAAGTTGCTATAGTAGTAGCTGTTGAAAAAGTATTTGCTGCTGTTAAATCAGTTCAATAATCAGTTCAATTGGTGGCTGATCAATAACGATATTTGAAGATAAGTTTTGTTAATTAATTAAGTTAGGGTTTTAGTTATTCTAATTTGGTGGAGTTTTGATTTCTGGATTTTCTAAATTTTGATCTTGCTAAGTCTAAAAATTCAGGGTTTTTATATCCAGGTTCTCAGTAATCGGGTTCTGGTAAGTGAATTTTTGATCTTCAGATTCTTCTTCCCCTTCTTTTTCTTGTTTTTTTTCTGATTCGGTTGATTCCCATGGATTAGTAATTCCGAAATCTGGTTGAGGTGGTGATAATCGAACTCCTGATGGCATTGGTGATCTCAATTTGAATTCCTTGAAGTACATGCCATATGGTTTTAATAGATCTTCTTTTCTTTGTTTACTTTGGAATGGAAATCATTCAAATATTGATGTCATGTTTGATGTAAACATGCCTGCTGATGTGATATTAATGACATTTCTAGGAGTATAATGATATGATGGATTTGTAGGTGATTCAATTCTGTGTTTCTTCCAAGTGAGTAGTTGGATCTATTGAGGTGTTACTGCTGGTGTTTGTAATTTTCTTTTGTCTTTACTGGCATAAATGATTGGGTATTTTTGTTGTGTGTGATGTTCAATTTCTTTATTAATCTTAGTGATAATGGATGTAAAATTATAATTTGTTGGTAAGCTGGTGTTTTGGATTAATTTGTGGTAAAAAGTTTCTCTTGCTAATTCAGTGTTTACTGGTGTTTCTAACAAATAGGCAATTCTTTTATTGACATAGAAATTGAAGGCTGATTTTGCTGATATCTGATTGTGGTTCAATCCCAAGTGTTGACAATAGTGTTGAAATAAAGATTTTGTAAATCCTAAATGGTTTGCTCCTATACTTTCTAATTTTGCCACTGTTAATTTATTGTTGATCCTGGTTTTTTGTAGAATTATATCTCATAGGGAGCACCAAATGTTACAAGTGATTCTTCGGTCATTAGAGTAAATAACAAACTCATAACTTGGTGCTCAAGGCTGTTGTCAATGATGAAAATCTGAAGGTGTGTTTATCTGAAGGTTTTGGTTAAGTCCTTTGTATAATGAATAGAAATTCAGTGATAATAGTTTTATTTGTAGCTTCCTGAAACTGCAGTTTTGTCAATTTTTTTCTCGGTGTGATGACCGGTGTTTTTTCTGGTAAACTAATCTCAATCAAGTATCTTACTCTTATTTCTGGGTCTTTTACCAATGTTATATTCTGACGTTAGTACCTCACATGTTAATTCTCAATAGAGTTAGTAATAACAATTAAGACAAGAAAATAAAAGAAATAACAAAAAATAAGCCAAGGCAATAAACATGTTAGTATTCTGTCAATAGCTGTAATCAAGAGCTATTGGTCCAGTATGGTTATGTATCAATAACTATCAACATGAAATGTTGATAATAGAGAGTAAATTTGGATGGTGAATGATTTATTTATTTATTATTTGTGAATAGAAGATTTCTAACTAACTGATTCTGCTTTTTCTACTTCGAACGCTACCACTATATATACATAATTAATGTTCTATGAGATTGCTCATATTTCCGAGTGATGTGCTATAATTTCTTAAGCAATGCTTACATTGCTGAGTGATGTGCTCTAATTTTCTAACATTGCTCTACATTGCTGAGCAATGTGCTGTGTTTTCTGATATTGCTCTATATTGTTAAGCAATGTGCCATGATTTTTGACATTGCTCTATATTGCTAAGCAATGTGCTCACGTGCTAAATATTATTCTTTTATTAGTCTGTTATTTTCTATATCTGTTTTTTTATGAATAACAACATAACCAAAAGATCTTATCAGCATGTTTTATCTTGAACTTCCACTAGTCCTGATTGGCTTGTTTGTAAACACTATTTAGATAAGCATCCAAGAGTTCTCCCAAACCAATCACAACTGAAATTGCCTTATGATCCATATTGAAAAATTCTGACACATTGTTACCAAAGGTTTTTGGTCTCTTTTCTTGAATATTGTTAATGTTGATTTGCTGTGAATTCATGTTTCCAGGAAGTAGTTGGACCTCCAGTAACTGAATTTATCTTCAAATTATCTCCTATAATTTGAACTACTGGGCTTATAAATGGAATGGCCAATTCTTTGTCAGTTACTTTATGTAGTTACATTGTAGTAAATATCAACTCTTTCTCAGAAATTGCTCGTCTGGAAGCTTATTAAAAATGTGTAGTTACTTTACTGTAAAAGTTAACTCTTCTACAGGAATCTTGTCTGTAGGCTATTCTAATGATTGTAATAAGAAAATAAAAAAAAATCAAAGAAATATAAAAGAAATAGAATTCTGTCAAGGAAAACATTTTCTATCCAGGCCTGGAGTCACTAACAGATTATTGAAATTAGTAGTTAATCAATTTTAAAATGTTAGTTGTGTTGAGAGAATTTCAAGTGTAATGATTTTAAGGATTTGGTTTTTGAATATTTAATTTTTATTTGAATGTGTAAAAGGTAATTTGTTCTAATTAAGATATCTAAAATAAAGTATTTATAATAAGATACTATAAAAAGATACATTTTCTTGAAGAAAGAAGCTCTTCTTTTATACAAATTGTTGTAGTACTAATCTTTGAACTTGCACTTTTCTCTTTGTTACAATTTGGATGAACTAAAGATACATTTCAGCGAATTACAAGTTATTTCACTGAACTATTTGATTATTTTGGCCAATTTCTATTAATTTTGGCAAATTTTGACTATGTTAAATGGTTCAGGGTATTGTGTAATTTGATCATCTTAATTTTTAGAGTACAAATTGAATTATTGATTGAGTAATGATATTTGATAATTTGATTAAATAATAAGTAATAATTGAAATAATAATAATGTATGCTAATTGATATTAGAAATTATGAAGGTAATTTCATGTTAATTAATAGCTAAAATTCTATTGGTAACATAATTTTCTCCTCAAAACTGAGCTCCATCGAAGTCCAAGCACTATCTGTGATGTTAAAATAATGGTCCAAGATAATTGAAGTGATCTGGTCTGAAAATTGTTGAAATTTCAGTTTTGTGAGCTTTTCAATGTATTGAATCTTCATTGGATGAAGTATTAGATTTTGTAAGACGTTTTCACAAGTGTTGAATAAATTATAAAGTCTAAATGCTGCTCTAAGTTTGTAGCACATGTTTGTTAGTCCAGCTGCTGTCTTGAATTCATTGTAAATTTGTTTTTGTATAGTCTCAAGAGTAATGTTGGTTGCTTCAAGTTCCAGTTTTTGTTCATAAAGTGCTTTTCCAATATGAAAATATCTATATATGAGAGTATGTTCATTGTTCTGTTTATTAAGAAATAGTAGAAGTTTTTGTTAAATTGTGATATTTGGTGGAATGTCAATAGGGGTAATTAAAAGGTTTTCTTTCAGTGCTTGCTTCAAAAGTTCTGGTAACCTATTTTCAAAGTGATCTCTTGTTTTTCTCCTATAAGAGTAATAGTTCTGAGAATTATTTACTATTGGGACTGTGGTTTCTTTCTGAATGTAATTAATTTGACTTCTATTAATTGTTATGAATAGGTTAGGAAGTGTTTTCAAGACTAACATTAATTTTTGAAATATTTGTTGAATATTTCGGGGAATGATCATGATAAAAAAATGACTAACTAACTAAACAAAAGAATAAGGAAATTATTTTTGGATGTGAGGGTTTTTTATTGTAATTATTTACTATTTTTGTTTTTGTTTTTGTGTTTTTATTAAAAAAAATTATTGTAAAAATATGTTGAATTAAGTATTCAAGTTTGGTTGTTGTTCTATTATGATTATTGGTTCTAAATTTCAGGGAATATCTTCAGGATTAATTAAAAGAGAATGTGTACTAATTTGTGGAATTAGTGATTCAGGATTGTTTCTGGAATGATAGTGTTTCAATCTATTTCTATGTGTAACTTTTGCTAGTACTTTGTTATCAAGTCTTAACTTGTATGATCTATTGCCTAGAATTTCGTGAATATAAAATGGTCCATCTCATTTATGTTCAAATTTTCCACTCCATTGTTTTTCAGCCTTAGTTCTGTGTAAGAAAACTTTATTTCCAACTTTAATTTGTTGGTAACTGGTGGCAGTTTGTTGTCATGTCTTTCTTTTTGTAGGGCTTGGGAGTGTTTAATATGAGTGACTGCTATGTGTCTTTTTTATTCCAATGTGCTAAGGAGAGTGTAGGCTTTTCTTTGGAGTGTTTCTTGGAAGTTTTCTTTATTGATTGGTTGCATTGGGTATGTTTCCACTATGAAATTAATTGGTAGTGTTGCTGTTCTTTCATAAGTTAAATCAAATGGTGTGTGTTTTGTAGTATCTTGTTTTAGTATTCTGTATACTAGTAATATTGATGGAATAAAAATATCCCATTCCTGCTTAAAATCTGTTGAGACTTTGGCTAAAGATACACACAATGTTCTGTTGAAACATTCTACAAGTTTATTTGTTTGGAGGTGATAAGGTGATGATAGAAGTCTTTTGACATTGAATTGTTCACAAATTTTTTGTATCAAGTTGTTTACAAAATGTGTTTTTTGATCAGATAAAAGTTCAATTGGGCATCTATGTCTACAAATAATGTTTTCATAGATGAAATTTGCTACTGATTTTGTGTCTGCTCTTTGGATGGCTCTAGCTTTAAGCCATTTGGTGAGATAATCTATTGCAACTGCAATATAACAATTTTCTTGGATTGTGATAAGTAGTGGTCCAATTAAATCAATTCCAACTCTGTCAAAAGATTGTTCAACTTTGATTGGATTTAAAGGTTCTGTGGGGTGAGTTTTTTCTCTTTTTTGACAACTATCACAAGATTTTACATATTGTCAAATGTTTTTTTGCATGTGAAGCCAAAAGTAATATTCAAGGGTTCTTTGGATTGTTTCATCTCTTCTCAAGTGTGCTGAAAATAGATCTGTGTGTATTTTGTATAGGATTGTTTTTTTTTCATTCTTTTGTACTAATTTGAGTGGTTGGTTTGGGTTTCTACAATTTTTGTAATAGATTTTGTTGTGGTGTATGAAATATTGTTTGAATTGGTGTTGTAACTGATGTTTTTTACTTGGAGACCAATTTTCTAATATGGTAAAAGTCTCCAAATAGTTTTTAAGATTGTTGTAATTTCTGAAATCCATTGTGTTTTGTTGTTTTGTTGGTAGTAGTAAGTTGTAGTGGAATTGTTGGTGGTGTTAATCTTGTCTTATTCTTGAGAGACTATTAACATTGATGTGTAGTTTTTCTGGTTTGTGGTGTACAATATATTTGTAGTCTGCTAGGAAATTATTTTATTGAGACTGTTTGGCATTTTGTTCAATTTTCTTTTTATTGAGCCATTTGAGGCCAATGTTGTCAGTTATGATATCAAATTCTTTTTCATTCTTCAAGTATTGTTGAAAGTTTTTAAGAGCCCAGATGACTGCAGCTGTTTCTAATTTAGTTGAACCATATTTGAGTTCTGTTGGTTTGAGTGTTCTACTAGTATAAGCAATGACTTGTTTCTGGCTATTTTCATCCAATTGTAATAGGATGACACCAAAAGCTATGTGTGAAGCATTAATGGCTAGTTGAAACTGTTTGTTGAAGTCTGGATAAGTAAGAACTGAGGCTGTTATTAATCTTGTTTTGAGGGTTTCAAAAGTTTTTGTTGTTCCTCTGTCTATTTGTATGACACATTTTTGTTGGTGAGATAATTGAGTGGTTTGGCAATTTCTAAGAATCTTTTGATGAATTTTTGATAGTAGAAGGCTAATTCTACAAATCCTCATAGCTCTGTAGTATTTTTGGGAGTTTGGAAGTTTTTGACAGCACTGATTTTTCCAGGATTTGGTTTGACTCCATCTTTGCTCACAATGTGTCCAAGAAAGATTAAGCTTGTTTTTCCAAAGTGACATTTCTCAATGTTTAACTTTAATCTTGCTTTCCATAATTATTAAAAAACTTCTCACAGGTAGATAAGATGAACTTCAAAGCTTGGTAAGTACACATTAGTGTTATCCAGATAGACAACTACTGATTGTCACAAGAGCCCTTCATATACAACATCCATAAGTTGTTGGAATGTTGTTAGTGTATTGCAGAGTTCAAAAGGCATAACATTGAACTCATAGTTTCCTCCTTGGGTGGTAAATGCTGTTTTGGATCAATTTTTTGGGTCTATTTCGACTTGTCAGTATCTACTTTCTAAGTCTAAAGTTGAGAAAAACTTGGTTTTTCCTAAGGCATCCAGCATATTATCAATTCTTAGAAGAGGATAGGCATCTCCAATTGTCACACTGTTGAGCTGCTGATGTTACTCATAGAAATATAGGGAATATATATTAGCATAGTTATTAGTCAATCAGAAGTAGACATAGTAAAATGTGGAATTCCAGGATTCCTCTTAGAAATTGCAGAATTCTAGGAATTACAGGATTCTCATGAGGAATTGCAAAATTCCAGAATTTCAGAATTTCTCTCAAAAGAACTGTAGGATTCCTGTTGTGAAGAATTGAAGAATTAAGGAATCTTAATTATGTATATATAGCAGTAGTATTAGAAGCTGAAAAAGACAGACATCCAAGTTTAAATTTCATCTAGACAACCTTCTAAACACAATAAATAACTATTTGGTATCTCAAACCTAATTCCACTATCAACTCTCCATGTTGATAGTAATTGATACTTAACCACACTGGAACAATAGCTCTTGATCACAGCTATTGATGGGCTACTGACTTGCAAAATTGCCTTGGCTTATTTATGATTTTTTTTTATTTCTTTTTTTTATTTTATTTTGATTTTATTGTTGTGCACTAATTGGTTGAATAAAGTGCTAGATTATTGATGTCAAGAATTGCCTGATAAAAAACTTCTGTGAAAGGGTAGAACACGTACAGAAGATACAGAATACTTACCAGAGAATTGCTGGCCATCATGCCAAAAGAAGAATTGACAGAATTGCAATTCTGGGAAGCTATAGATAAAACAACTATTGAATTTCTGTCTATTATATAAAGAACTCAAACTGAAACCTTCAGATACAAAATCTTTAGATTAATAACATCAACACAAATAACTTTTAGCACTAAGTTACAGATTTGTTATTTGATTCAACACCTTAAATAATCACTCATAATATTTGGTGCTCTCTGTAAGGTATAATCCTACAAAGAACCAGCACCAACAACCTTATCTAAAAAGTGGCAGAATCAGAAAATGTCGGAGCAAACCATCTAGGATTTGTGAAATCCTTATTTCAACATTACTGTCAACATTTGAGATTAACTCATAATCACATATTAGCAGAATTAGCTTTCAATTTCTACATCAATGAAAAGATTGCCTATCTGTTGGGAACATCTGTGAATATTAAATCAGTAAGAGAAACTTTTTACAATGAATTAATTCAAAACACCAGCCTATCCACAAATCATAATTTTGCATCCATTATCACTAATATCAACAAAGAAATTAAACACTACACACAGCAAAGATACCCAATTACTTATACAAATAAAGGCAAAGGAAAACTACAAACACCAGCAGTAACACCTCAAAGGATACAACCACCCACTTGGAAGAAAACTAGAGTTAAGTCACCAAACAACTCATCCTACCACTATACCTCTGAAAGTGTTATCAATATATCATCAACAGATGCATCCACATCAAATGCGACATCAACATTTGAACATTTCCCATTTCAAACTAAACAAAGAAAAGAGGATTTACTAGGACTATATGGTGAGTATTTTGAAGAATTTAAATCTTGATTGTTAACGCCATCAGGATTTTGATTACTGCCATCTCAACTGAATTTTAGAACCACGAGTCTGTGGAAAATTACTGAATCGGAAGGAAAACAAGAAGTAGAAGAGGAAAAAGAATCTGAAGATCATGAATTTACTTACCAAAACCTAATTCTAGAAAACCCAGAAAGTGAAACTCCGAACTTTCAAACCCAGCCAAATTTAGACAATCAGGAAAATGACACTCCGAATATTCAAACACCACCAAATCAGAACAATTCAAACTCTGAAATAATTAATCAATACTTATTTCCAGTTATCGTTATTGATCAACCATCTATTGAACCAATTGGCCAGTTCATCCAATCACAGAACCAACAACAACCACCACCAGTACCACTTCAACAATAACAACAACTTCTACTACCACAGCAACAACAAATGGCTTACACACCCATCACAAAACTTGACAAATTCAATGGTGAAGAAGACAATGCTTATGTCTGGTTAAATGATGTAGCCAAAGCCATTACAGCCAATAATTGGAATGATGCTAGAGTGATGCAAGCGATCTTTTATTTTCTCTAGGATACTACTAATGCATGGTATTAAAGCCTTACTGTCAAACCCCAAAATTTTAATGGATTCAAAACTGAATTCTTGCAGTACTTTAGCAACAATAATAGTATCAACAAATTAGCCAACACCTTTACAACTATCAAACAAGGAGATACTGAAGCAGTCACTACCTACTTGGAACACTTCCATAGAAATCTATGCCAAATACAAGCCATCTAAGCCAACTATTTTACAGCATCACAGATTTTAAATCAATTTATTAGAGGATTGCACAGTAGTATCCTACAACAAGTACGTCCAATGCACCTAGTAGACTTTCCAACCACAGTCACCTATGCCAGAGATTTTGAAGCAGCTGAACTAAAAGCTAATTACACTTAAGCTGTGAATCTAGCAATGAATAAATCATTTGAATTGGATTCCAAATTGAAGCAATTCAGTAATTTAATTAATCAGAAATTAGAGGGATACTTAGCTGACAATCGCATGATTTATCAACCTTCTTAATGGAGTAACAATTAGGAAAATGCAAATTATTTCCAAAATTAATTACGTCTATCATCATTATCCAATCAGTCATGGCAGCCAGAGATGCATGTCTACTACAACTGTGGTAAACAAGGGCACATCAGAGCCAACTGCCATACTTATAGCAATTCACGATCAGGAAATCAATATAGAAACCCCAATTGCCAGTTCCAGACTTCAAACTATTACCCGAATCAAGACCAATACCAACCCACTTATCTGTCTATGATGCACCAACCAATCTATCAACCACCAGTATATTAACCTCTAATTTATCAATTACAGCCACTGGTAATTTATCAGCTATAGCCCCAAATAATTTATCAGCCCCAACAACCAATTCAAACACCACTCCAAAACTCCACTCAAATGACATTAGGAAACCCAAGACCTAGAATTACTCAAAACTGGAAATTGGTGATGGTTGTTCATCAACCAATCTCCAGCTCCTCTTACCAACCACCAGGCTTTTGACAGTGGAATCCAGGTATTGGTTCCACCCAAAACCCAAACTCTCAGAACTATTTAAGTTTTCTGGTTATCCCAGAAGATGCTACCACCAACAACTCGGAATCCAACCCACCCCAAACAACACTCATCAACAATATTCCACCAGCAATGGTCACCAAAAACAAATCTCTCACAGCCATCTTTCTTTTCAAATTGGAGAAAACCATTAACCCACTTTTGTTCAGTGGAGTAGCACTCGAGGAGAAACTCATCACCACAATATACACTGATGCAAAAGTTGATGATTACTCCATCAAACTGATCCTAGATAGTGGATCAGCTAGCAGTATCATCACAAGACAACTCATGGATTAATTAGGTCACCAAGTTGATTGTGCTGCCAGCACCAGGATTATTACAGCCAATGGAGTGACCAAAACACCCATTGGAGAGATTGATAATTTCTTTATAGAAGTTAACAACATTATAGTACCAATCAAAGTACTTGTCATAGAAGCCACTCAATATCAAGCACTTGTTGAGAATGACTGGCTGTTCAAAACCAATGTGACCCTAGATTGGAACACCCAAGAGCTCCAGCTTAGCCAGAATGATTGACACACATGAGTACCAGCCACGTGTAGCCACTTTAAATCCATCATCACGCCATTACCACCACTTATCAAATTCAAGGAAGAAAAAGTGAAACCCACCTGGGAAGCGTACCAAGTCTTATGGGCCAATGTCGACCACAATGAACTGTCACCAATACTCACCTAGGACAACAACAACAACAGAAAGGAGAAAAAAAGAGAAGAACCTACCTGGGAAGCCACCATCAATGCTTGAACTGACAACAACCAAAGCGAGATGCCACCAATTCTAGATTGGGAAGAAAAGAACAAGAAAAAAGGGAAAAAAAGAGAAGAAAACATATCTGAAGAAACCACCACTGCAGAAGGAATAACTAGTGGCTGGGAAAGGGAATACTCATGTGAACCAATAAAAAAGCCGCCATATATATCTCTCAAATGCAAGGACTGTGAGAAGAAACTGTTCTCAATAGGAGCTTAGATAGCGCCAGACAAAGACTACTGGATGCAAACCCATTACTATTGCAAGCCCTGCCATAGGGAATAATATGACTACCCAAAAAGACAAGGCAAGTGGGACAATGAACCATGTCTTGCTTACGGCAAACAATTACTCGACGAAAAAATATGGAACGACATTTCTGGTCGAGAAGGAATGTGTGACACTTTGTGCCAATACATGATCCTCATCAGTGACTGGGTAAGTCATGGTATGCCCATCACAACAGCATGGCACCAAGCTATATCCTGCCTAGACAGCTATTTACATAACGAGAACAAGATCTGGTGAATGGCCAATGCCAAAGTAGAAGGCACTTCGCCCAGTGAAATTCTAGAGATCAAGAATAACTCTCCAAAACCAACAGACATTGTTTTGGTTCTTAACCCAAACACCTTTATCGACTTAGAAAACAGCCCAAAAGAATTCCATGAACACTATTAGAATCTAGCACCTATGAGAGAAAAGCAAGAGCAATGCTTAGAAGAAATCAACATCTGATTATGTGACTACTGTTTGATTCCATATGACTTCCAATTCTGTAATAAGTGTAACCTCATCTACAATCTACTACCATGTATGATCTACACAATCCCCAAAGAGAAAAAACCAATTAGCAGCTGCACATTGAAATCAGAATCACCATTCGATCTTGATTCAAACTCTAACAATGATGACGATGAAAACACCGGTTTTAGTTTTGTTCAATATGGCAATAATAACAATGACAATTCCCACTTAGATTTAAACTTCAATTTAAAATATGAACAATATATTGTAATCTCTGACCTCACCAGAGAATTGGAACTAAAATGGTTCAGTGACAATAATGAGGGTATCATGCCAGAATGCATGCATAATATTGACGCAGGATTTAATCTAAGATATTCCAGAAAAGACACCATCAAATTGGAACCACATTCGCACACCTACATTGATCTAAAAGTAGCACTGGAAATTCTAATAACAACTATGATTCAACTAGCATCTAGGAGTAGTTTAGCAAAAAAAGAAATTAATATAAGAGGAGGAATAATTGACGTGGGATATGTAGAAAATATCATCGCCATGCTACAAAATGACTCTGAAAAGGCCTATATTATAGAGTCAAATGAGAAGATAGCACAGGCAATATTCCTGCCTCCAGTTAAAATAGCTCAGTTAGTTTCAGTGAAAAATAGAGAAAAATTAAGGATAACTATGAGAGGGATACAGGGATTTGGATTCATGGGTAGAATAGACATACCAGTCAATATGGCAAAAGAAAAAATTATTGGCCAAGGAGAAATTATCTCAACCAGTCAAACAATTTTCATTCCACTATATAGCTGATACATATTAGCAATAGAAAGGAAAGAGAAGGAGCAAGAACAGATTTTTAAAACAGAAGCAACCCTTTGTGAATCAGGAGAAATTGGACTTATCAATCTACACATACCAGCCAAAAGCCATAACCATATCAAAATTCCCATTTACAACAACACCAGAAATATTGTAGAGATACTGGAAGGAACCACTCTTGGATATTTAACCACAGAAATTGAAGATCAAGCACCAAGCAGCATTCCAGATTTTCTACAGCTTTGTAGATATGTGAACATTACATCACAAACTATCTATGGACAAAACAAATGTTATCTGTTACAGCCAGAACAATTAGAACAAATGAACATAAGAAATCTAGACCCACTTGAACAGATGCAATTAAAGATATTACTCAATAATTTCAATAACATCTTTGTTAGTGAAAACAAATTTGGCAGAACTGATATTATCTAGCATTAGATCAAGACTGAAGAGGCAATGCCAATTAAACAGCAAGCATATAGGATACCACCAGCCAGCCATAAAATCATTCGTCAAGAAATCAACTGAATGCTTGACAATGAGTTAATTCAGTCATCAATGAGCCCATAGTTGTCACTTATAGTACTCATTCATAAGAAAAATGAAAAAATTTGATTTTGTGTAGACTACAAGAAACTCAATGGTGTAACTTGTGAAGACAGCTATCTAACTCCATAGATACAAAAACTATTCAATGCTTTCAGTGGAAACAAATAGTTCTCAATGTTAGACTTGGATAGTAGTTACTGACAAGTAGCCATAGATCCAGCTGACAAAGAGAAAACAGCATTCACCACAAGAAAAGGGAATTTCGAATTTGAAATAATGCCATTCAGCTTAACCAATGCCCCAGCAATCTTCCAATGGCTAATAGAAATTATGTACACTGGCTTATTGTGGAAATCAGTAGTTGTGTACTTGGACAACACCAATGTATTTTCAAGAACATTTGATGATCATTTCCATCATCTTCAACAAATATTTGAAAGACTGTGACAAACAGGGTTAAAACTAAATGCTACCAAATGCTTCTTTGACAAAACAGAACTGAAGTTTCTGGGACATATAGTCAGCAAAAATGGTATCAAGACAGACCCAGACAAGATAGAAATAGTAAAGAACTTTCCAGTACCAACCAATGTGACTGAACTAAAATTATTCTTGGGATTTGCAAGCTATTATTGTTACTTCATCAAAAACTTTTCTAAAATAGCTCAGCCACTCAACTATCTACAAACCAAGAATATGAAATATGAATGAATGAAAATGCAACAAAAAGCTTTTGACATTTTAAGAGGAAAGCTTATTCAAGTGCCAGTATTGATCTATCCAGATCACAACAAACCATTCATCATTATTACTGATGCATCAGGTCAAGCATTGGGAGCAGTACTATCTCAGAGAAGACCAAATAGAAGAGAACATCTAATAGCATTTGCCAGCCGAGGTTTGATTTCAGCCAAAAAGAACTATGAAACACCAGAATTAGAATATCTAGCAATCTATTGGTTAGTTATAAAATAGAAAAAATACTTGAGCCAAAATTTTGAAGTATATATGAATTACAAAGGATTGACATCACTCCAAAAACAAGAATTTGGAGATAAAAGACAATCAAGATGGAAAATGGCACTTGCATCATATAATTATACTATACATTATAAAAAGAGAAAAAACAACGGAAATGCTAACGGTTTGTCATGAATGAGACAAATCTAAACATTTCAACCCAAAAATATAACAAAACCAAAACAATATTCACGAAAATATAACAAAAGATGAACACACAAAAATATCAACAACTTCAACATTATATAGATACTTAACAGTTCAAGGAGAAATTATCTCAACTAAAACAAAAGAGGATCAAACAACAATCTAAATATTTTATCACTTACCAAAATATACTTTATCAGAAAAATAGAAAAGATTCAGATCAACCAACCAGAGTAATTACAGAACCAGAAAAAGAAACAATACTATTCAACATGCACTCAGATCCAGCTGCAAAACATTTTCATAAAGAAGCAACCATAGAAAAAACTAGAAAGAGATACTATTGGCCATCAATGTATCCAGATATTATCCAATATGTTCAAAATTGTGATGGTTGTTAGAGAAGAAAAGAAACAAAACTCAGTGAACCATTAAGACCAATCAAAGTAGGACAACCATTTGACTGCATTGGAATTGATTTAGTTAGACCATTGACAATTACCAGCAAAGGCAACAGATATATTGCAATAGCCATAGACTATCTTACTAAATGGCCAGAAGCCAAAGCAATTCAAAGAGCGGATGCAGAA
This sequence comes from Geosiphon pyriformis, assembly GCA_016748015.1. NCBI lineage: Eukaryota > Fungi > Glomeromycota > Glomeromycetes > Archaeosporales > Geosiphonaceae > Geosiphon > Geosiphon pyriformis. The sequence goes on from JAAOMT010000697.1 coordinate 1,013,653, forward strand.
TCCATTGCCAAATTTGTCCATCAAGATCTGATTTGTCAACATGGATGTCCAAAAAAACTATTATCAGACCAAGGAACCCATTTTGTGAATAGAACATTAGCAGAACTAAGCCAAAGATTCGGAATTAAGAGACCACTATTATCACTATACCATCTACAAACCAATGGATTAGTTGAAAGATTTAATAGAACATTGTGTAAAACAATAGTAAAACTCAGCCAAGAAAACCAGGACAAATGGAATTTGTTCATACCATCAGTATTATTTGCTTATTAGACAATGAAGCAAGACACCACACAAGCAACACCATTTGAATTGATATATGGTAGAACAGCAACATTACCAGTTGAGATAAAAGTTAACATATATCCAACTGAACCAATAACAGGAGAGAATTTTTAAGAGACATTGTTAAGAAAAACATATGACTTAATGGAAACAATGGAAAACAAACGAAGAAGAGCAGCTGATAACATACAAAAGTCACAAGAAAAACAGAAAAAAAGACATGATAATCAACTACCAAACAAACCAGTTGAATTCAAAGTTGGAGACAAAGTACTGCTACATTGTACCAAAGCAGAAAAACAATGGAGTGGAAAATTTGACCCCAAATGGGATGGACCATTTCACATAGAAGAAATTCTAGAAAATGAAGCTTACAAATTAAGACTGGATAACAAAATCTTAACCAAAGCAGCACATAAAGATCAACTGAAATCATACCACAACATCACATCACCATTCACCAGTAATATTCCACAATTAGGAGTACAGAAAATACTAGTCCAACCAGAGGAGATTCCATAAGATCTGGAACCAATCATCATCATTGACAACAACATGTTAATTAATCCATCAAAAGAATATATAAAAACATGGTAGACATGATAAGAAATATCAAAAAAATGAAAATTACAGACAACATCCACTCACTAGCACAACAATTCTTTTAATTGATTCAACACCAAGAGATGGAAATTACAATTAATCAACAAACCATCCAATATCAAGACACTAGAAAAACATTGTCACATAAAACACAGAAGAAAACAGAAAATACTGTTAACAAAATCATGGCAAAAGTAAAATTAGCAATAAAAAAGTCACTATATTAAGAGTTGACTAAAAAAACTTGGAATTGGTAGATACAACAATTTCCAAGAAACTATTGTTATTTTTACTTGAAACAACATATGAATATTCAGAATCTATATATGAATAAAACAAAGCAATTATTTGACACCAGAATACTACAACAATTAGAACATTTTGTGGGAAAGAACAATTTATTCACACAAGCCCGAGCCATATACCAAATACACACAGCATTTCAAGATCAACCAGAAATCTTACTCAACAAAGCAATGGATACAGTTATCAGTAATTAATTAAGAAAAATTACCAATGTTCAATTTAAAAAATTACAGACTCAAATAACACAAGTAATTCTCGAAAATGAAATTCAGGAAATACTTTAAGAAGAGAAATTGACAGAGTTAGATTTCAATGGAGCTCAATATTAAAAGAAGGGAATAATATTACTTATAGAAATATAGAGAATATATATTAGCATAGTTATTAGCCAATCAGAAGTAGATGTAATAAAATGTGGAATTCCAGGATTCTTCTTAAGAATTGTAGAATTCCAGGAATTACAGAATTTTCATGAGGAATTGCAGGATTCCAGAATTCCAGGATTCCTCTCAAAAGAATTGCAGGATTTCAGGAATTTCAGGATTCCTGTTGTAAAGAATTGAGGAATTGAGGAATCTCAATTATGTATATATAGCAGTAGTATTAGAAGCTAAAAAAGGCAGACATCCAAGTTTAGATTTCATCTAGACAACCTTCCAAACACAATAAATAACTATTTGGTATCTTAAACCTAATTCCACTATTAACTCTCCATGTTAATAGTAATTGATACTTAACTACACTGGAACAATAACTCTTGATTATGGCTATTGACGGACTACTGACTTGCAAAATTGCCTTGGCTTATTTATGATTTTCTTTTATTTCTTTTCTTTATTTTATTTTGATTTTATTGTTGTGTACTAATTGGTTGAATAAAGTGCTAGATTACTGATGTCAAGGATTGCTTGATAAAAGACCCCTGCGAGAGGGTAGGACATGTACAGAAGATACGGAATACTTACCAGAGGATTGCTGGCCATTACGCTAAGAGAAAAATTAACAGAATTGTGATTCTGGGAAGCTATAAATAAAACAACTATTGAATCTCTGTCCATTATACAAAGAACTCAAACCAAAACCTTCAGATACAAAACCTTTAGATACAAAACCTTCAGATTAATAACATCAATGCGAATAACTTTTAGCACCAAGTTACAGGTTTGTTATTTGATTCAACACCCCAAATAATTATTTATAACACCGATAATCTACACAGAATCTGATTTTTCTGGTTTTTTTTTTAACAAAAACTACTGGTGAAGCCCAAAAACTTTTTGATGGTTGAATCAATCCATTATTGAGCATTTTCTGGACTTCTTCTCTGATGAATTGGTGGCTGGCAGATGACACTCTGTAAGCTTGCTGATATTTTGGTGGAGCATCTTCTGTATGAATCTGATATTAGACAATATCAGTTTTTCCCAGGTCATTGTTGTTTTTTGCAAATATATTTGCAAATTCAGCTATCAATTGTTTCAATTGTTTTTGTTGTTGAGGTTCTAAGGGACCCATGTTGATTTAAAAAAATTTTTCTTCCAAAAGATGGTAGTTTTCAGTAGTAGGAATAATATTTGGATTTGAGAGTAAAGTGTGTCTTACAATTTTGATGAAATTAGAGACAATTTAAGGGTTTTCATCTTAAAAGATATTACTGTGTATGATTCCAATCTCTAATTTGTTTAATAAGACAATAGGATAATTATTGGAATTGTAGAATATAACTCAAAATTTTTTCATTCCTTTGGAAATATAAACGTTTGGAATTGAGATTTCATGCTTCAAACAGATTTGTTCATTGAATTCAAAAATTTGTTGAGTAATAGTGGGTTTTGAGCCAGTGTAAATTTTGTGATGTTCTCCAAAAAGTGAAATAGTAATTGGTTGGGGAAGTTGAAGAATCTGGTGAGATTCATTCTGTGTATTGAAAGCTATGTTTACTGGTACTATAAATCGTTCAGTTGAACCAAAACCTTGAGTTCTTCTTTCACTTTTTTCTAATTGTTTTTTGTTGTTTATTGATTGTAAACCTAAAATGTTGATTAAAGGTAGGTAAATTGCTTGGGCAATCTTTTCAGTATGTTCAATCTTGAATGGTTTGTTTGTTTCATTCTGTAACATGATGGTAATATCTCCAGTATATCTTGCATCTATAACTCCTTCTCTAATATTGATTTCTTTGCTTGCCAATAATGATCTGAATGCAATTTAAATCATTGCTTCTGGTGGTATTTCAAAAGCAATTCTGAGGTTGATTTTGGTTAAGAATTTTGGTTAAAGAACCAAAGTATCTTTGCCAGGATATCTTAAGTTATATTTTACATCAATTTCGTGAGCTTTTTCTGGTTTTATCCCTCTTTAATTGTTGTCAAAGTATTTGAGTTGTATAGCAGACTGGTTTTTAATAAAATAAATTGGTGTGATTGCAGTTTCTTCTTTTGTTTCTGGTTTTCCAAATTCAATTTCTTCCTGGTCATTTTTACTGGACAGAGGAATGCTAAGAGCATAGTATTCTGGACACCATTTGTCATCACAAGACATGATGCATTCTTTACACAATTAAATGTTCATTTGCTCTAATCATTGAATTTGAGCTTCTTGGGTTGGGTATGTGTGGCTTGCAATTTGGTGGTATGTCTCTACTTTATCTTTATAGTTGAATCCAGCTAATTCCATTGTATACTTAATATATTCAGCTTTTTTCATTTGGCGGACATTTTCTTGTATAGCTCTATTGATTAATGCCATTGCTAAGTCAAAAATCATTTCAGCATCATAAGGATAGTGGTAGAGTTTATTGAGAGCACTGTTGCATGCTGCATCAAATAGTGTTCCTCTTCTGACTTTTTCTGAAATTGACAGAGCATATTGGCAGGTTTGATCACATACTCCTCCTCTTATTGCAACATCAATCTAGTTGCATTCTTTTGATAGCATATCTCCACATATGAGGCAAGGTGTGTTGTCCCATTTTCCACTTCTTTTTGGGGATTCAAATTGTTCTCTATGGCATGTTTTGCAGAAGTAGTAGGTGCAAGTTTCATATTCCTCTTCTGAGGAAATACATGCTCCTATTGATGAAAGTTTTTTGTTGCAATTTTTGCATTTGAGTGGAATATAAGATGGTTGTTTCTGTGGTTCTGGTGTAAAATATTTAACTTTCTTCCATCTTCTTGATTCTTCAAAAATTTTCTTTCTGTTTTTTCAGTCCAATTGGATGTTAATCCAATAGCCATGTAGGTTTCAGTAAGTGGCATTTCTTTCTTCTCTTCAAATTCAAATACTGGGGCTTTTTCTGATCATTTGTTAAAAGTATTACAAGTAGCAAGTACTATAGTATATTGTCCTTGGTATGAGATTTTTAGTTCCTAAGTTTTCCAGTCTAAGTTTGCATTGGTCTTAAGAAGCCAATCATTTCTGACCAGAGCTTGATATTGGGATGCATCCATGACTAGAACTTTGACTGAAATGGTGATTCCATTAATGGTAAATAGGAAATTGTCAATTTTTTCTACTGGTGTCTTTTTCATACCATTTGCTGTAACAATTACAGTTTGGGCTGGTCTGTCAACAGTTTTTTGAAACTGCTGCATTAACTAGTAGGTGATAATACTTTCAGTTGATCCACTGTCTAGAATTAATCAGATGAATTTTCCTTCTACTGTAGCTTCAGTGTACATGGCAGTAATAGCTTTTTGTTTATTAGCTGCTGTATTACTAAGCAAGAATGGTAATTTATTGGCTTCAAATTCGAATGGAAAAATATCTGAAAGGTTGGCATTTTGGACAATTTGGGCTGGTGGAATGGTGTTGTTGGAAGGGTTTGATCTTGGTGCTGCAATTTTACCTTCAGAAAGTGCAGGTTGTTAAAAATCCGATTTTTCAGGCATTGTAAGATAACTGGGTTGAGTGTGATAGTAATTGGGTTTTTGCTGACCAGAATTTCGAAGAACCAACTAGTTATTTGGATTGATTCTGTTGTTGTTATTCTGAAATTGATTTTGAGGTGTGAATTGGTTATGTTGAACCAATCTTCTGGCTGGTACTTGATATTGTTGAGTGAGTAGTATCTGATATTGCTGAATTGGTAAAGATTGCTGATATTGTTGCTGCATTGATTGTGGAGCTGGTTGATAGTAACTGTTTTAATTTTGTGGTTTTGGTGGATAATAAGTTGGTAGTAGAAGTTGGTAGTAAGATTGTTGTAGTAAAGAATAATGTTAATTACTCCTGTTTTGTTGGTCTCTTTGTAATTTCCTACAATCTTGTTTCCAGTGTTCTGAGATCCCACAATAATGACAACTTTAAGGTTGGTTGTTGGATGGTGATCCAAAGTTGTTTTGGTTGTGTTATTGTGGTAGTTGATATCTTTGGAGTTGCTGCTACTGTTGTTGGTTTGTAAAGTAGTTTTCAACCTTTTTTGTGAGTTGGTCTATCTTCTTTTTAGCTGTTGAGCTGGTTTCTCTAATAGCTAAGTTTACAAGTTTGGTATGATTTGCTTTTTTCATTGCTATTTCATAGTTCTTTGTATGTCTAATGACAGTTGATAAGTCTGCTGGTGCATGTGGACAGACTTTCTTAATCAATTTGTCTTTTAATCCTGCTATAAACTAATCCAGAATCTGAACATTAGAATAGTAGTCATTGGTTTCCAATTGTCAAATTTGTCAAAGAAGTTTGTTGAATCTTCTAAGATAAATCATAACAGTTTCAGATATTTCTTGTTTAATATTGCAAAAGCAATTGTAAAGAGTAATAGAGGTGTTGTTGTTAGTGAATTGTTGTAAAAAAGCATCTTTGAATGCTTGCCAGTTTTCAAAAGGGTCTTCCAAGTTTTCAAACTATTCTTCTGCAGTTCTTTGAAGAAAGTATGGGATTGCTTTGAGCATTCTTGCTGCATTCCAACCATTTGTGTCTCCTGCTTTCTAAACTTTGTCAAACCATTCTTGAGGACTGGTATCATTATCTTCACCAATAAATTCTGGAATTTTTGCAATGTAAGTAGTTGTCATTTCTTTTTCATTCTTTATAATTTCTTCTGATTCTGATTCAGTTTCTTCACTTTCTAAGTTCTTTGAATGATTACTTTTATTTTTTTGTAAGTACTCAATGATATTAGTGCTGGTTAATATTGGTTCTTGCTGTTGAATAGGATTTCTAGGTGACTGAAAATCTTCTGGTTTGAAGAAATGGTTAAGTGGTAAATTTGGTGTTTGTGATTGAGCAAGTGAAATTAGAAATGGTGTAATAGAAAGTGGTAATTTGGTACTGGTTTCTTGTTCTGGTGTTTGCAAGTGTTTGGCAGTTGTCTTTGGGAGTATTGGAGTGTTTGGAGTGGTTCTTGAGTATTGTTTCACTTTTTGTTTGCCTTTGTTGCTTGTTTCTGTTCTAATTCAAAGTCAAGAGAGTATTTGGGCTGGACTGGGTATTTTTCTTCACAATACTCAATAATATTAAAATTAAGTTCTTGAAAGTAGGTAGCAAGTGTTTTACTGTTCAAGTTTTCTGTTCCCAATTGTGAATAGTACACTAAATTATTATAGAAGTTGCTTCTAACTTCTGAAATGTTATAGTTTCCAAAAAGATAATTGTTGATGCAGTTTTCAATATATTAGTATACTGATTTCTTGACAACTTCAATTCCATCTGAGATGTTGAATCTTTGTTTGCAGTGAGTGTAAATTGACTGATAATATTCTAGAGTTGTTGTGTCTGGTGTGGTCGCCACTTTGAATTTGTTGTTGTTGTGTTACTTCTATAAGAGAGCACCAAATGTTATTAGAGGTTTTTGGTCTCTTATCTTGAATGTTGTTAATGTTGATTTGCTGTGAATTCACGTTTCTAGGAAGTAGTTGGACCTCCAGTAACTGAATTTATCTTCAAATTATCTTCTATAATTTGAACTGCTGGGCTTATAAGTGGAATGGCCAATTCCTTACCAGTTACTTTATGTAGTTATGTTGTAGTAAATGTCAACTCTTTCCCAGAAATTGCTCGTCTAGAGACTTACTAAAAATGTGTAGTTACTTCACTGTGAAAGTCAACTCTTCTACAAAAATCTTGTCTGTAGGCTACTCTAATAATTGTAATAAGAAAATAAAAAAAAATCAAAGAAATATAAAAGAAATAGAATTCTGTCAAGGGAAACGTTTTCTATACAGGCCTGAAATCACTAACAGATTATTGAAATTGGTAGCTAATCAATTTCAAAATGTTAGTTGTGTTGAGGAAATTTCAAGTGTAATAATTTTAAGAATTTGGTTTTTGAATATTTAATTTTTATTTGAATGTGTAAAAGGTAATTTGTTCTAATTAAGATATCTAAAATAAAGTACTTATGATAAGATATTATGAGAAGATACATTTTCTTGAAGAAAGAAGCTCTTCTTTTATACAAATTGTTGTAGTACTAATCTTTAAACTTGTACTTTTCTCTTTGCTACAATTTGGATGAACTAAAGATATATTTTGGCAAACTACAAGTTATTTCACTAAATTATTTAATTATTTCAGCCAATTTCCATTAATTCAGCAAATTTTGACTATGTTAAATGGTTCAGAGTATTGTGTAATTTGATCATCTTAATTTCCAAAGTACAAATTAGATTATTGATTGAATAATGATATTTGATAATTTGATTAAATAATAAGTGATAATTGAAATAATAATAATATATGCTAATTGATAATAAGAATTATGAGAGTAATTTCATGCTAATTAATAGCTAAAATTCTACTGGTAATAACGTCATTGACTTTATGCAATATAATAGTAGAAGTAAGGTTCTTACTCACAAAAATAAAATCCAACACCTTTTCAACACCTCTAGAATTACTCCAAGTAGAGGCTTTGGCTAAGGAATGTTCATTAAAAATATTGACCAGACCCAAGTCTGAACAGAACTTGAAGCTGGCACTTCTTTTAGATCCATTTTCATTGAAGTCACCACCAACAACCATAAATGAGCTAGAATTGGCTGCTCTAGAAATCAAGGAGTTAATAGAAGAAGCTTGGCCAAAACGTGTATCAGCAGAAGCACCAGCATACAGATCTAAGATTGTAACTGAAAGTTTGTCTTTAAACAAAAGATGAACAAAGATCAGCTGACCAGGAATTTTGTCCACTTTTGAAACATGCTGAGCTAAAAAACTGTTTATAATAATGGCAACCCCAGCACTGAGAAAACCCACACCCAAACCAGAAGTAAAAATCCAAATTCCATCAAACTTATTTATGATCTAAAGTCTAACATTAGATTTTAATTTGGTTTCCATAATAATTGAAACCATATTCCCTGATTTCTTATGCCAGCAAACAATGTTTTCTTGCTTCGTAGGAACATTAATATCTCTAACATTGCATGTAGCAAATTTCCAAACTAAATCACTCAGTGAGAAGTAGGAGGAATTAATAAACCCAAACCAGAACACAAACAATCCAACCTCTCTAATATCGACTCAACCGATACTTCTAGAGCCACCATCTTGGATTCCAAACCTTCTACCTTGGTGGTCAAAATCTTAGAATTACTTAAGCTAATGTTAGCAACTATATTAGTAACAACCATAAGAAGAGGAATAGAATGAATCAAAACATCATCCAAAGTCATATCTGAATCCATGCCCATCACCAAAGATGTAAACGCAATAGGAAGAAGGACAAGAGATAAAGATGCCAAAGGCACCAACTCAATATAGCTCAACTTTCTCAAAATATCAAAAACTTGGTCTGCCAAAAGCTTTAAAGAGTGCTCCAGAGAAGACAAACAGTCATGTAAAACAGAGTCACTAGGGAAAGCAGATATTACCAAAGAAATTCTAGCACCAGAAAACAAACCACTACCAAAAGGCACTGAAAAAACCACACAAGGTGAAGAACCATCAGAAAAGGAATTAAACAACATGATCTGTGCCCATGACTTGCTATCAAAGGTGGCAGAATCGAAAATAGGGACAGTTTTCTTTGCATACAACTTGGCTAGCCAAAAACAATGTTCTTCTAAGGCAACCTTTCTAACAACTTTTGAAGACTTAGGAGTAAAAGCAAGTAGTGCACCACATTCCAAAGCAGAATGACCAAAAAACCCACATCTCTTACAACAAACCAAATCTAGTCTAGTCCAAGAAAGTTTAACACTACTAAATATTAGCTCAGTGCGATATGCAGATTCCATTGCATTCTTAGACTTAAAGCCAATCACAGCACAATGAATCTTATTGTCAAAATCCAATAAATGATTTATGATACAAGTTTTTCCACCAGCTTTTTCCAAAAAAGTGCCCAAATTATGAGCAGTCATTCTCATAGGCAAAGTAAACAACAAAGCTCTGAACCAGTCTCTTAATGCTCATGTTTTGTGATCTCTTATAGCCATAGCCACTCACACAAAATCTTTCTCAATCAAAAAGGACTATTTAGCAGCTAATTGTTCAGCCTGACTTAGTTCAGCAAATTCTACCACAGCTTTTTGCCACAATCCAATAAGTTAAATTTTGATCAACTTAATTTCACCAAACTCAGCTAGTGCAGTGACGATCATTTTCTTTAATGTGTTCATGAAAATTTTTTTAATGACCACAGCCCAATCTGAATGGATTCCTTGTCTTTTGAGATTGCTGTTTATGTCAATTCCTTTTTCTCTGGCCAATAACATAGCCATATTCATGTTTTTTTCAGAAATGAAGGTAGATTGGATGATTTCTTCAAATTTTGAGAGGGTAGTGACTCCCCCAAAACTATTAACTGATGAAAAAATTTTTCTAATTAACTGAGTCTTTGCCATTGCTGATTTCTCTTTCACAGCACTAAGATTGATATCAAGAGCAAAAGATTTTTTGGCAAACACTTCAATCTGAGTCTTAATAATTTTTAGGTCAATACATTTTTTTTCCAGGGAAATTGGAAGACAAAAAGGGAGAGAGACATTTTCATCATTATCCATAACAAAATTAGGAAATCCAAGAGGAAAACCAAAATTGGCACCAGTATTAACATGCTTAGCTTTAGAAGTGTTGACAGCTAAATCCAGAAGAGACCCAACATTAATGCCAGTCATGTTAGCATTTTTATCATCATCAGACAAACTATCCATATCAAAAAACATATTGTCACCAAGCTCAAACTTGTTAAGAAAAATATCTTTTTCATTACTTAAGTGTTTAATATTCTCAAGTACAACTTTCTTCTTTTGCAAAAAAGAGCCATCTGCAAGACCATGAAAAGCACTGTTACAGGTAAACTTGGTGGATATGAGAAATGATAACGTTTGGTGCTCTTAATTATTGATGATGTGTCTTCCATGTAATTTTGTTGACTTAGTTTTGATTATCAGTCTCTGAAAATCTATTCCTGGATGTGAATTTTACCTGTTGAGTTTTTTGGTTATAAAGCACAGAGTTTGTTTTTCATCGATTGCAACATTTTTCGTAAATGTGAGCTTTTTTCTCTAAACTAACAAATGCAGTCATTAGGGTCTGGCATTATCTTTTTGCCCTTCTGGTAAGCTAACAAGATAATATTAATATCCAAAACTTAGGGGGAGCTTCCCTTTTTTACCAGGCTATCACGAAGTCTATTTCCAGACAGTTGATTTTACTATGTTGCTGCTCCACAAAAAATAAGACAGAAAAAGAAAGAAAAAGAAAAAGAAAAGAAAAGAAAGAAAAGATAAATTAGTATCGTCAATTGCTGTGATCAAGAGCAATTGGTCCAAATCATTAATAGGTTTGAGGTGGTTATGCTAAGAGCATCTGTTCTAGAACGGAGGTACAAGACAAGAGTTAATTTACGTAAAGTTCACGAAGTTTGAGAACATGAATTCATGATTCTGATTTTTTTTAATAATTGGTTTATTTTAGGAGATGAAATAGGAAAGATAATAAAGAATGAAGGGATATGGATATTTTAATTTCTGGTCTAGAGGTTCATATCTATTTTTTCTTTTCTGTCTTTTCTTACTTCTACAACTACTTGCTTTTATAAATTCTTTTGGTTTTACAGGATTGCTTTCAATTGTCTTGTTATCACTAGCTATTGTTTTGTTGTTTCTGTTATTGCTTCGTTTTTCTATGTTATCGCTAGTTATCCTATGTTATAACACGTTATCTGACATTATTACATGTTATTCTGTGTTATCCTGCATTATAACATGTTATCCTATATTATTGCATGCTATTCTGTGTTATCCTGCGTTATAACACGTTATTCAATATTATAACGCATTATCCAACGTTATTGTGCGTTATTCTGTGTTATGTTATATTTTGGTCACGTTTTTTCATAACTTTGGATCGGTTTTTCTACTCGGATAACAGCACCCTTCAGTGCTTTTTTTTTAGACATGATGCTACTAGAAGCAGCCTTCAGGTCTATGAAAAAGGAGTTATTAGAATAAGAAATTGTAAAATACTAACAAGAAAAAATTAAAAAAACTTCTTTTTCAGAAAAACACTTTTTGATTATTTGTGGATGTAAAAGAAAAAGAAGTTTTTTTTCTTTTTTAACTATTGCTATATTTAAAAAAAACTTAAAATACAAATTTTATATAAAAAAGTTTAATATTGTTTTTTGTAATTAATTTAATTCAAAAAAACCATGTAAAAATTAAAATCTAGTTTTAACATAAATTATTTTGATTTTTGTAATTTTATTAAATACCAAAATAAAAATTCAAAAACTCAAATTTTTTTTGATAATTTATAATTTTTAATTATTATTAAAAAAATTAGTTTTTATTTAATTTATCTAATTTTTAAGATTAAATAATTTAATAAATTAATTAATTAAAATTATATATAAAAACATAACTTGTTTTGTTTTTAAAACTAATAAAAATTAACCAAAATTCAATATATTAAATAATTTAATTATATATTAATTAAAACCAGTTTTAATAAATATAATAATAATAATATTATATAAATAAAAAAACTTATTCTTTATAATCAAATTTAAAATAGACACTATAATTAATATAATTGCAATAAAATTGTATAATATCAAAAAACTATTATTATTGAAAATTTTTATTGTTTTTTTTATATTATTAAGCTAATTTATTTTGAAAAATTTTTTTTTATATTTTAGATTATTTGTGTTATTAAATTTATATAGAATAATTAATTTTATATTATTTATTTTGCTTATGATTATTTTGTAAAAATTAATTTTTTTACAAAAATTTTTAACTAAATTTTTTAATAATATGTAATTATTTTGTTATAAAAATTGTTTTTTTATAAGAAATTTCAATTATAAATTATTTAATAATATAAAAAAAACAAAAAAACATTAAAAAAAAATATTTTTTATTTAAATTTAAAATTAATTAAATTATTGCTAAAATTGGTAATTAATTAATATTAGAATATTAAGTTAAATAATAATTTTTAAACCAATATTTAATTATTAAGAAGTTTTAATTTTCAAAGTAAATTTTATTTTCTTGATTTGTAATAATTAATTAATATAACAAATCTATAAAAAAATTATATTTTTTAAAAAAAAACTTTTATTATATATTTTATTATAATATTATTTTAAGTTTTAACACTTTTTTATTAAAATTTTAATAAACAAAATGTATATTTTAGCAAATTATAAAATATTTTAATAAATTGCAATAAATTTTTAAATTTTTTGGAGTATTATATAGTTTAAACTATTATATTTAATTATATTTATATATTATATAAATTAAATTATTAATTAAAATAATAATAATTAATAAATAAAAAATTAAATAACATTAAATTTTTTCTCTTGTCAATTTCCTAACTATAGTGAAAGCAAGAAGTAAATTGATAGAATAGCTTTCTCCTTTTTCCTTTTTCCTCTTTCATCTTAAAAGTTATTTCTCTTAGTACACCCCTTTATGTTAATATAGAACCAACAAGCTTTTCTGTTGGTGGTTCGGGTTCTGTTTTGGTGGGTTTGGAGACCCATTCTAGTGTTAAATCTAAATGTTTGGCGAATGCTCACTCGTGTGGTGCATCCTACAAGAAACCCAAGAAGCTTGCTGCTGTCAGCAGTGTGGTCAATACATTTGCTGGCCCTCTTAGCTTGGAAGATTTGAGTGAAGCTGGTGCCAAACCTGCAGTGTCCTGGAGTAGTGATATCGGTAGTATAGCAAGCAGTGTGAGCAGTCTTTTGGATGTGGAAAATATGACGAACTTGGTAGCCAAAGAAACAAGCTATGTGGAATCTGGTGAGAATGACGACATGGACAAAGCTACGCTAAGGAAAACACACACCAGAACGTACACTCTGGACAACCTGATAAAACAACCCCTTTTCAACAATGTAAGTGATGACGATAGTGTACTAAAGCTCCCTCTTTGCATGCTTAGTGGTTCCAATTAATTGCCACCGCTTGTGTCACGTGCCTCGAAAACACGTAGTTTTGATTCAATGAAGTCTTTCGCACTTGATATTGAGCTTTTTGTGGTGTCTGACAAATTAGTTAGTGACAAAGTTAATTGCTGTAAAAAAAATTTTTTATTGAATTGATGGTTTTGGGGGGGGAGCGTTGACTCCTTCAAAAGTTTCTGGGATTATTAGATCTTCATTTACTTCTGAGAATAGCTTGATAAAGGCAAAAGAAATGGCAGTTCATGAGAAGATCTTGGTTAATAATGATATTAAAAGAGCTAACAGCCACTCAGATTGAGAAGTAATCATTAAGAAGATCCCAGTTGATCTTCTAAATTTGGTAAGATTGTTTTCATCAGGATGCAATTGATTGGTCTTTGGCAAAAGGCTCTGATTGAATTTGAGTCATCAAAAGTTGTCAGTTTGGTCGCTTCTAAGTGGTCTGTTCTTGTGGGAAAGGATTCAATTCGTGTTATACTGGCCGTCAATGATAAACAAACATGGGTATCTAGGGATCGACATTGGGCTATGCTTTATACTTTGTTTATGGATACTTCTGCTCATTATTTGTCTGATTGGTTGATGTTGTATAGTGGGAAGACTTGTTTCATTGGCCGCAATCCCAGTTCATATGTCCATGATTAGTGTGCAATCATTTGTTTTAAAGATAAAGCTGCCAGATTGGCTGCTGTTTTTACTATTCCAATTTTCAAGGGTGTTAGTTTGCATTGGACTAGTCTTGTTTTGGCTAGTTGTGCCAAGTGTGAACAATTTAGTCATATCACTGTCAATTGTTCTGTGAGTGGAAGTCCTGGTATTTGTGAGAAAAGGGTGGTTTCTGATCATGATCAGGTTTGTCTGACTGGTATATATAAGAAGAAATCGGCTCCTATTGCTTGTCTGGTTTTGTTTGGTGGCAAGACATGGGCTCAAGTTGCTAGTGGCACCTCTTCCTGTGCATTTCCTTCTGGTTTTTCTGGTTCTGGTTTGCATTCTGGTTCAGTTCCTCCTTCAGCAGTCTCTGATTCTCTTGTTGTTTCCCATTTGAGTGATTATTTGGCAGTTTTGGAGTGCTTTTTGGAGCTTTTGGCTAATCATGTTTCTGGCATCCTGGTTAGGTTGGATTCCTTTGGTATGGTTTCTTCAGTTCCTTTTTCCCTGGCCTCTCCTCCTGTTGCTTCTGCAGCTTTGGGTTCTGAGGTGGATTCAGATATGATTGTGGACAATGCTTTGGGTTTTCCTAATATTACCTCCCCTGTCATTGATGATGCTGTTGTTGATCTCAGTGCTAGTAGTTTCAAGGTTCTTACTGCCAAGGTGGGCAGTTTGGAGACAAAATTGGTTGCTTTGGAAGCTTCAGTTGATTTGGTTTTGAATAAGTTGAATTTTCTGTGCTCTGGTTTGGGTTTGTTAGCTTCCACAGTATCTCAATGACTTGTTTAATTTGGAAGATTGCAACATGCAATGTCAGAGATATAAACAATTGTGCAAAGCAGGCAGACATTGTTCGTTGACATAAAGATATGAACAATTTGGTTTCTATTGTCACTGAAACAAAGTTAAAGGAAAAGGTTTGCCCTTGGATCGCTGATAGGTTTGATGGTGTTTGTGTTTTTACTTTTGGTCTGGATTCTGGTCACATGAGATCTGGTGTTGCTATTATTTTGAACTCTTTATTGGCAAGACATGTGTGCAAGGTTTTGGAGGTGCCTGGTCGGCTCTTGTTGGTAAGGCTGCTTTTTAAGAACAAGCTTTCTGTGTCAATTCTGGGGCTGTATGCTGGTGCTTCCTTGGTGGTTCATTTTTCTCAGGCTGGTGATATCAACTTTTTCATCACTAAAGTGGTGAATGAATTTTTCTTCATTATTTTTGGTGGTAATTTCAATGAGGACAGTTCTCACAAATGTGCCAGTTTCAAAAAGTGTTTCAATTTGGGTTTGATCAACTCTTTGGGTGGGAGTTTGTTTGTGAAATCTCTGACTTGGTGCAATTTTTATGGTGTCACCAAGACAATTGACTATGTTTTTGTCTTCTCTAATTTGATTAATGCAGTTGTAGATTGCAGTATGGCTGGTGTTAATGACTTTTTTGATACTGATCATAAGGCTGTTTCTGTGTCTGTGGGTATAGGTGGATTGTTGGATGTGCAGCTTTCTTCATTGCGCAAACAGGCCAACAGGGATTGTTAGAAATTTGACATCAAAAATGCCAATGGAGCTAAGTAGTTAGAGTTCAAAGACACTTCGGCTGCTAATGCCTCTATGTTTTCAGATGTGTTTGGTGTTGCTGTAAAATTTTCTGATATGGACACTATGTGGGACATTGTTCGCAAGATTATGATTCTTTTTGCGGATGGTATATTTAAAAGGAAGTGGTTCAAGGGTTTTGATGGCATTTTTACCAAGATGTTTTCTAGGTTCCATAAGCTAGAATTGCTGGTTTCAAAGTTGGTCAAGGCTTCATAATTGGTTTCTAGTAAAGAGTTTGTTGCTTTGTTGGAGGTGTGGCACAGGCTTGATTTCTTTGGTGTGTCAATGGTGAGGTCTTTGTTTCTTTCAGCTTCTGGTTTTGATCTTATTTGTTCTGCACTGGCCAAAGCGAGGAAGTTGTATCATGCTTCTAAGTTGTTGAAATCTAAACATGCTGAGGAATCTTCGATCAAGCAGGCTATTAGTAAGAGGATGGAAAGTTTTGAACTGGACAAGGGTCACACTATTAGGAGTGTTTTGGAGCATCCCTTTCACAAGATGGTCTTGGATCATCTGATTATGGAAGATGAGTTGATTTTGGAGCCTGATTCTGTTAAATCAAAGGTAGACAAAATCATGGAAGGGTGGACCAGGAAACATAGGATGGTTTCTAATATCTCCAGAGATTGGGCTCACCAATATTGGCCTCTAGAGTATGTTTTTGATGGTGCTTTTTCTGATGTCATGTGTCCGATTAGTTTTGATGATATGTCAGCAGTCATCAAGAATCTTTTTAATGAGAAGGCGGCTGGTCTCTCTGGTATCTCTAACAAATTGTGGAAGTGTTGTGACAAATCAGTTTTGGATATGCTTCTGGTGCTCTTGAACTTGTGTTTAGTTAGTAAGTCAGTTCCTGGACCTTGGAAAGAAGCTTGGGTTTCTATGATCCCTAAACTGTATAAATGGGAAAGAGTTCTTATAAACACTCATCCTATTGCTTTAATTGAAATGGCCCACAAGATTCTTTCCAAGATCCTTTCAGATAAGATTTCTTTAGCTTGCAGCACTTTTGATGTCTTTCACAGGGACAATTTTTCAGTTCTAAAAGGTACAACAACCCAGTCTCCCATTTTTGCTATTGGTTTAGTGATTGAAGATGCCCTAGAGAAAAACCGAGAACTCTGGTTGGTTTTACAAGACATGCATAAGGCTTATGACTCAGTTGGTTGGGAACATTTCAAAAGAAGTCTGGTTAGGATTAAGATGTGTGAAAAGTTTATTAAATTTTTTGGCAGCATTCACAATGGTTGCATTAACAGAGTAATAACTGACTTTGGCCTAACTGATGGATATTGTGTTCATGATGGGCTGGACCAAGGGGAAGTTTTCTCTCCTCTTTTCTGGTGTATATTCTACAATTCACACTTGTGTGAAATCAAAAGACAGGATAGTGTGTATGGCTACAGATTAAATTCTCATTTTATATCCAAAACTGGCCAGGTGGATCCTCAGGCTGGACTGTCTTCATTTCTTGCTGCTGGTGCTTTTGTTGATGATACTATTTGGGTTGATAGCAGCCAGGCTGCTACACAATGCATCCTTGATGTTGCTAGTAAGTTTTTCAAATTTAACAATATTTCTGTAAATAACGACAAAACAATGGCCATTCCCATCAATTGCCGGGTGTTGGACTCTTATTTGACTATCAGTGGTGCACCTATTTCTATTGCCAAGAAAGGGGAATCTCATCATTATCTAGGCATTTTTTTATTTTCTGAGGGTCTTTCAAAGTCCAGCTTAGTTAAAGTCCAGGCGGATGTGTGGTTTTTTGTGAATTTAGTTTTAAAAAAAGCAGTTTCTGATAAACAGTATGCATATTTGGTGTCTGCAGTTCTTTTTCCCATCATTAGTTATAGAACTCAGTTCAGTTTTGTTTCTGTGGGTGTTTGTAACAAATGGGATGCTCTAATATGCAAGATCTTGAAATCTAAGTTTGGGTTGCTCTGTGATTTCCCCAATAATGCACTGCACCACCCCTCATTGTATGGTTTAAAGACTTTTGAGCAGATTCAGGCTGAGGGTAAATTGGCATCTGCTGTTACTTTTGCAAATTCTGCTGGTATTTTGGGTTGCCTTTTTTCTTATAGGTTTTATGATCTTCAAGTTCTTAGCTGGTGCCTGTGTTATTCTTTGCTGTTTCTATCTTGTATTGGTGTCAATCTTTCAAACAATTTTTTGGCTGGTGTGGTTCGTATTTTTTCCGGATGTGATTTGTCTTTGGATGGCTCTCTGGCTTGTGCTTTTCACCGATGGTGCGGTATTTCTATGTCTTTGGTTCTTAGTGAACCCTGTTTTTTTAGGTGTGTTTCTTTGCTCAGATGTTATGAAATTGCTTTTGTGAAACAGCTTTGTGACCATAATGGTAATGTTTTCAGTTGGGGGGCCTTCAAGTGTTGGAAGAGACTGGACCCTCATGGCCCAATCCCTTTCTGGTTTGATCTCTCCATTCACTTTCTTGGTGGTGTTGGTCTCCTTTCTTCAAGTTCTTCTTTAGTGGATGGTTATGCTGTGTCAGATATTTGTCTCTCTCATGATTTTGGTGTGGTTTGTGACATTCTGCTAACCACTAATGCTGCCCATCTTTCTGTGTATACGGATGGGTCTCTGTCTGGTCTGGGCACTGTTGATGTAAAAGCAGGTGCTGCCATTTTTTTTAAGGACATTAACTTGGGTTTGGGAGTTGGAGTGTTTGGTTTGGTCTCTTCTACTCTGACGGAGCTGCAAGCCATAGCTTTGGCCTTTGAGTGTGTTCTTTCCTCTTGTTCAATTGACTTGTTTTCGGATAGCCAAGCTGCTTTGGATGCATATAGGTCAGAGTCTTCATTGGTTCATCTGGATTTCAGGAACCACTGTTGGATTGAGCGTTACCACATTGCTACTATTATTTGTTGAAAGAATTTGGATGTGAATTGGGTTAAGGTAAAAGGTCATTCAGGTGTCTCAGGCAATGAGCATGCTGATGCATTTGCCAAAGATACTACTCTTTCTGCTTGGTGTCTGTCTCATTTAGTTAGTAAACGTTTTCTGTGTGCTAGTGATATGGTGGTGTTACCAGACAAAATTAGAGATATTGCTTAGCATAAAATTACCTTTATAATTCTTATCATTAATTAGCATTTCAAATTATCACTTATTACATTAGCAAAATATCTGAAATTATCATTTAATTAATAACCCAATTTATACATAACACAAATATAACCTAATTGTGATGATCAATCATGCAATACTCCAAACTATGTAACATTCAAAAAGTTTGCTGAAATTTGTAGAAATTTGCCAAAATAATTGATAGTTTACCAAAATATCTAATAGTTTGCAGAAATAACTTGTAGTTTGCCAAAATGTATCTCTAGTTCAGCAAAATTAAAGAAAATAGCAAAGTTTAAATTCATATAATAGTGTTATGACAAGTTGTATAAAAGAAGAGCTTCTTTCTTTGAGAAAAATGTATCTTACTTCAGATTTAACAATTAGAATTATTCTTTATACACAAAACAAAATAAATATCAAATAAATTCGAAAAGCCAAATTATTAATTATTTTTCTTGAAATTAACCAATTCCTACCAACAGTTTGAAATTGACTAGCTACCAATTTCAGTAAACTGTTAAAGCACTTCCAGACCTGAATCCGAAATGACTTCCATAAATCATCAGTTTTACTTTTCTTTTACAATTCTTTTATTCTCTTTTTTTTCTTATTATAAATTATTTGAGTAGCCTACAGACGAGAATTCCTGTAGAAGAGTTGACTTTCACAGTAAAGTAACTACATATTTTAGTGAGCTTCCAGACAAGCATTTACTAGAAAAGAGTTGACATTTACTACAACATAACTACACAAGTAACTGGCATGGAATTGGCCATTCCACTTATAAGCCCAGCTGTTCAAATTATAGAAGATAATTTGAAGATAAATTCAGTTACTGGAGGTTCAACCGCATCCAAAAAATGTGAATTCACAGCAAACAAGCATCAACAACATTTAGGAAAAGAGACCAAAAACCTCTGGTAACAGTGGTTTCTGGTAATTCTAGACACTTTGTTCGCAATATTTTCTGATCAGTTCATCGTGCTTGTTGGGAGGTTGGAGTTGGTTCTCGTGTTGTGGCTGATAGTTTGTGCTGATGTCAATTGGTTTAAGTCTTCTATGGTATGGCACACCGATTCTCACTTGGCATCCAGTTTCACCAGCATGCGCATGGCAAGCTGTCGCACTTATTTTATGAAGGCTCTCTATCATTGGCTTCTTGTTGCTGTGCACAAGCATTTATATGATAGGAAATATCCCAGTGTAGTCTGTCTATTCTGTGGTGATGTTGAGATCTCAGATTATGTCTTTTTGTGTCCTCAGGATGCCGCTGGTTGTGCTCGTTTGTTGGATACTCATGCTTCAACTTGGAAGGCTCTTTCTGGTCTATTTCGCTCTTCTTCATGTGTTTTGTGGGTGTTGGCTTCTTGTATTTCTGAGGTTGGAATTGGTGTTGCTCTGTGTAAGGGCTTTGTTTTTGATGACTGGTTTCAGGAGTCTGTCTTAGTTTTTAAAGATTCTAAAGAAGATACTAAGAGGATTGTGGGCTTTGTGCATGAGTTTTGTCTTGCATTTTGGGATGACATCTGGTTGGTCCGTGCCAAATACTGGGCATTTATGGAGAGGCATGGTTTGATCCCACATAATGGGTCCATTCCCATGTCAATTTCTGGTTTGCCTGTGGCATTCTCAGCTGGTGTGATTAGACTGTTGGATATTGCTGAAGCTTTTGGGATTAGTTTCAAGTTTTGTAAGCTTTGTTTGTTCTTTTCGGGTATTGGGGACACAGTCTCTGTACATATAGGTATGTAGTGTTGTCCTGACTGGCTCGAATGGCTGGTCACATGTAGAAAATGCATGATTCACACCTAGTTTAGATCATTTGTATGATATATAGTGCTAGATAGCATTTGGACCTCACTCGTAAAATAATAATAATAATAAAAATTAATAAATAATAAATTGAAAATAATATTATATGTTAATAATAAAAATCATAAAAATAATTTTATGTTAATTAATAACTTAATTTTTACTTAACAATAAAGATAAAATAATTTATATTATTAAATACTAATAAATTTTAATATAATTTAAAAAATTTTACCAAAAATATTTTCAATATTGTTATGGGTTGGAATAACAAGCTAACAGATAACAAGAAAAAACAGAATTGCAGAATAATAGAAATAATCAAAGAAAAAATTACAATAAGGAAGCAAATTGAATATGTATAAATTCAATGTGTCTAATCAGTCTTATAAAAATCATAGTTGTAAATCTTTTCTGAAAATTTGAAGGTAGAGGAATAGTTTGTAATTATTAATAAGATAATACTATTACTATTATTTTATGCCTTAACTTGACAATTTTTAGAATCAATAACAAGTATTGTTGTGCTTTTCAATTATTTCTTTATTTAATAAATTACAAGAACAAACAATTACTTTTCAGGCTAATTCTAATAAATACAAATTAAGAAGGGAAAAAGATAAGGTATGTGAATACCAACAAGTAATTTTTTATTCCAAGATATTCAGATACTTAAAGATAGAGAAAAAAAATAAGTAATATGAGAGAAAGTAATTAATAATGTTTTATTTTGTTACTTTAATTATGTTTTTCTATAACTAAAGAACTTATTATTTATATAGCTATTGAAAGTGGTCAATAATTAAACCAATGATCAGGTCAATAATTAAGTCATTAATTAAGTCAATAATCAGGTCAATGATCAGGTTAACAGTTAGATTATTGATCAAGTTAATAATTACTATTTAAAAATAAGGTGGCTAATTATATAATATTAGTGGCTAATACATATAATAACTAATAAAAAGTATAAATTTCAACTGTAACAATATTTTTAATATTAATAACAAAAATATTTTTAAAAATATTTTACAAAATAACAACAATATAAATTTAATTATTAAATATTTAATAATTTTAAACATAAAAAAATAAATAAAATTAGCAAATTTAATTTAAATAACAATATTTAAAAACATTTAAAATATAAACTTTTATATAAAAATATTTTATGTTTTTAAATATTAATTTTGAATTAATAAAACTAAAATAAAATACCAAATATCAAAATAAAAACTAAAAACCAAAAAACAAAAACTTTTTTCTCTCCTTCATCTCAAATTTCTGAAAAAGAGTCATAAATTTGAAAAAAGTTTTTCTGTTTTTTATATACTGTCTTCTACTATTTCACAAAAAACAAACTCTTTCATTGTCAGTCCAGCTGCCACTATGAGTGGCCCTAGTGTTAAGAGAAGGTCAGCCAGAGTTTCAACTACTGGTTTGGTTGGTGGTGGTTCAGGTCATAAAATCAAGAAACCTCCTGGTGGTGCTAAGCTCTTGAGTAGTAATGCAACTCTTGAAAGTGGTAGATCTGGTCGTGTGGTTGGAGAGTTTAATGGCATGGATACTGATGGTGAAGCTTCCGAAGGTGAAGAAGTACCTGATTTCAAGATGAATATGTCTCAAGCCAAGCATTTCAATAATGATGCGACTGTTGGCTCCCCTCTCAGCTCTATTAATTATGACATAGAAGAAGAAGAGGAAGTTTCCCTTTCCCCCTGTATGTTTTTCTCTTTGAATAAGGTGTGAGTGGATCCCAAAATCATTAAAACTCAAGTGGAAATGGCCGTGAAAAAATCATTCGCTTTGGACATTAATCTTTTGGCTGTAGAAGGGAAATCGACAATGGCCAAAACTCAGGTCATAAGAAAATTATTTTCAGGAATCAATGGTTTTGGGGGGGCCACTACCCCCTCAAAATTTGAAAGAATTATCTGATCAATGTTTACTTTGTCTGAGAGCATGGAAAAGACCGCATTATTGGCCAGAGCAAATAACATCATAGTAAACAGTGATCTTAAGAGACAAGGAGTTCACTCAGATCAGGCTGTAGTCATCAAAGAGATTCCCATAGATACACCAAAGAAAATGATCATTGCCGCAGTATCTGTATTTGGGGAAATTAAATCAATCAAAATTCAGCTGATCGGAATGTGGCAGAAGGCTGTGGTGGAATTTGCCAAATCAGGACAGGCAGAGCAATTGGCTTCAAAATGGTCCTTCTTAATTGGGAAAGATTCTGTGCATGTAGCAAAAGCCGTGAGAGATCACAATATCTGGGCCTCTAGGGATTGTTTTAGGGTGCTTCTGTTTACATTACCAGTAGGAACAACTGCACATGATCTTAGTAATCTGCTGGATAGAACTAGTGGCAGAACTTGCATCATTAATTGTTCATTGGACACTGGCAATAGAGTTCATTGTGCTGTGGTTGGCTTTGAATCTGAGAATGATCTGAATTCCACTTTCCTCACTAAGCCTGTTTTTGGTGGTGTTCATCTTTCTTGGGCTAAGTTGGATTTGGTTTGGTGTGGAAAATGTGGGCATCTTGGTCATTTGGCTTTGGAGTGTGATGCATCAGATATGTCATCTTCTGATCTTTTGAATATTTTTAATAAGAGATGTGCTTCTGGTGTGGACTGCCTTCAGTTGGCCAAGTTATACGCGAAAAAAAATGTTCCTATATCTCATTCTGCTGCCTTTGGTAGCAAGTCATGGATCCAGGTAGTCTCTCTTGCTTCCCCTTCTGGTGGCTCTCCTTCTGGTTCTGGTCTTGGTGTTGGTTTTCCTTTTCATACAACCTCAGATTTGGGCAGTGGTCCTCCCTCCTTTACAATCACTGATTCTTCTTTGAATGCTCGCTTGGCATCTTTGGAACACTCTCTTGAGTTATTGGCTGACCAAGTTTCTGGTATTTTAAGAAAATTGAGTTTTGTTGAATTGGTGCTCATGGTTCCATCTTCTGGTGCCCCTCTTTTGGTTGGCTCTATGCCTTTGGCCCCTGTTTTGGATTTTGACATGGCTCTGAATGGTAAGCTGGCATCATCCAATCCCCATTTTCCAAGTGTTGATATGGATGCTGGCTTTAATTCGAGTAGTTCGAAGATTCTAACTACCAAGGTGGATGGTTTAGAGTCTAAGATGTCGGCTCTGGAGGCTTCTGTCAGTTCTGTTTTGGCTAGATTAGATCTTTTGTGTTCTGGTTCAGGTTCATTGGCTCTCCTTTTTTTTCAATGAATCAGTTGGTTTGAAAGTTTGCTACTTGTAATGTTTGAGGCTTGAATAACTCTGCTAAACAGGCAGATGTTGTTTGCTGGCACTTTGATATGGGTAATTTGGTTTCAATTTTCACAGAATCTAAACTTAAAGATAAGGTTAGACTGTGAATTGCTGACAAGTTTAATAGTATTTGAGTGTTCACTTCTGGTTTGGATTCTGGTTGTCTTGGTTCTGGTGTGGCAATTGTCATGAACAATTCTTTGGCTAAACACGTTTACAAGATTTCTGAGGTGTCTGGTTGGCTTCTTTCCATCAGACTTCTCTTCAAGAATAAGCTTTCGGTTTCTGTTTTGGGTCTCTATGCTGGTGCTTCTTCGAGTGTTCGATTCTCACAGGCTGGCGACATCAATTCTTTGATTGCTAAGGCAGTAAATGAATCATCTTTTGTAGTCTTGGGTGGTGACTTCAATGAAGATGGCACTCGTAAGAGTGCCAGTTTCAAAAAATGTTCTGATTTGGGTCTGGTTAATGCCTTGAGTGAAAGTGTGCTTACTAAGATGCCAACATGGGGTAACTCTCATGGTGTTGTCAAGACTATTGACTATATGTTGATCTCTTCAAGCTTGATCAATGCTGTGGTGGATTGTGATATGACTGGTGTTAAGAACTTTTTTGATACTGATCATAAGGCTGTTTCTGTTTCTGTGGGCTTGGGTGGCTTGCTTGACTCTTAGCTGAACTTAATGCACAAGCAGACTAATAAAGATTGTTGGAAGTTCAATTTTGGAGATGCTGGCGAGAAAGGATGGAACAATTTTAAGGATGCTATGTTGACCAATAGCATAATGTGCTCGAGTGATTTCACTGCCTCTGTGGAATCTTCAGATTTGGATGCTATGTGGGACATTGTGCACAAAATAATGATTCTCTCAGTGGTTAGAACATTCAAAAAGAAATGGTTTAAGAGTTATGATAAGGTTTTTACCAAGAGTTCTTCTAGGTTTCACAAGCTTGAGTTGCTTGTGTCCAAGCTGATTAAGGCATCTCGTTTGTTGTCTAGTGTAGAATTTGTGTTGTTGTTAAATATGTGAGAGAGACTCGATGTCAATAGTGCTTCGGTGGTAAAGTCTTTGTTTCTGTCAGGTTTCAATTTTAACATGATTTGTTCAGCTCTGGCTAAGGCGAGGAAGTCTTACCACTCTGCTAAGTTGCTGGAATCCAGACATACTGAGGAATCCTGTATTAGGGCAGTTATTGATAGAAGGATGGAGCATTTTGAATCAGACAAAGATCGCACCATCAGAAGTGTTTTGGAGTATCCCTTTCGCAAAGTGGTACTGGATCATCTAGTTGTAGGTGATGAGTTGATTTTGGAGCCCAGCTTAGTCAAAGCTAGGGTGAATGGAATCATGGAAGGCTGGACCAAAAAGCGCAAGATGGTGCCTAATATCTCTGATAATTGGTCTCGCCAATACAAGCCTTTGGAGTATGTTTTTAATGGTGTGTTTTCTGGTGTAATGTGTTTTATTGGTTTCAATGAGTTGTTTAGTGTGGTTTCTGGTCTGTCTGAAGGCAAGGCTGCTGGTCTCTCTGGGATTTCAAACAAGCTCTGGAAACACTGTGACAAATCAATTTTGGATATGCTTTTGATGCTTCTAAATTCTTGTTTGATTCATGAGTTTGTGCCTAGTGCTTGGAAGGAAGCTTGGGTCTCAATGATTCCTAAGCCATATGAGTGGAAAGGAGTTTTTACAAACACTCAACCTATTGCCTTGATTGAGACTGCCTGCAAGATTCTCTCCAAGATTCTTTCAGATAGGATCTTGTTGGCTTGTAGTACTTTTGATGTTCTGCATAGGGACAATTTTTTGGTTTTGAAAAGCACAATGACACAGTCTCCCATTTTTGCCATTGGTTTAGTTATTGAGGATGCTTTGGAGAAGAATTGTGAGCTCTGGTTGGTATTGCAGGACATGCGGAAAGCTTATGATTCTGTTGGGTGGGAACACCTTCGGAACAGTTTGGTTAGGATAAAAATGTGCAGCAGGTTTATTAGGTTTTTTGGTGGCATCCACAATGGTCGCGTCAACAGGGTTATGACAGATTTTGGTTTGACAGATGGGTATGAGGTGCATGATGGCTTGGACCAGGGAGAGGTGTTCTCACCACTCTTTTGGCACATCTTTTATGATCCTCTTTTGTGTGAAGTTAAGAAGCAGGCAGATGAGTGTAGTTACAGATTGAATTCTCATTTTATTTCCGGATGTGGTCGTACTGAGTCTCGGGCTGATGTATCTTCATTTTTTGCAGTGAGTGCCTTTGTTGATAATACTATATGGGTTGGCAGCAGTCGAAGTGCTACACAGCACATTCTTACCGTTGCTAGTGAATTTTTTGATATCAATGACATCTCGATTAATAATGATAAAACTGTTGTCATCCTCATCAATTGTGATAGTATGGCTTCCTCTTTGTTGATCAGTGGGTTACCTATTTCTATTGCCAAGAAGCGGGAATTGCATTGCTATTTGGGGATCTATTTGTCAACTGAGGGTTTTTCGAAGCTTAGCTTGGCTAAAGCACATTCTGATGTCTGGTTTTTTTCTAATTTGGTCCTAAAAAAGGCAGTGTTTGATAAGCAGTTTTCATATTTGGTTTTGGCAGTCCTCTTTCTTATTGTTGGATATAGAATACAGTTCAGTTATGTTTCTATTAGTGCTTGTAAAAAATGGAACACTTTGATTCATAGGGGCTTAAGATCTAAGTCTGGTTTGCTGCATAATTTCTCCAATGATGCGATTCATCATCTCTTTCTGTATGGTTTGAAGACTTTTGAACAGGTTCAGGCTGAGAGTAAATTGGCTTCGGTCGTTTCTTTTGCGAACTCTGTTGAGATTTTGGGGTGTCTATTTTCTCACTGGTCGCATGATCTGCAAGTCCTCTGCTGGTGTCCACTACATCCTTTGCAGTGTCCAGTCCATGTAAAGATCAATCCTCTTAATAATTTTCTGGCAGGTGTGGTGCATATTTTTTCTGGGTATGATTTGTCATTGGGTGGCTCTCTGGTTAGCGCTTTTCGTTGGCAAGGTGGAACTCTTATGTCCCTTGTTCTTGGTGAATTGAATTATGTCAAGAGTGTCTCTTCACTTTGGTGTTATGGGATTGCTTTTGTGGATCAGCTGCGGGACCAAAATGAGGCTGTTTTCGAATGGAAGACCTTCAAATAATGGAAGCAGTTGGACCCATGTGGTCCGGTTCCTGCTTGGTTTGAGCTGTCCGTTCAGTTTCTCGATGGTGTGTCTTCTCTTCCTGTTTGTTCTATGCTTTTGGCTGGTAATGCCTTTTTAGATGTTCTTTAGTCTCGTGAGTTTGGCATCATTGGTGCCAGTTTGTTTGATTCTAATGTTGGTCATCTTTCCATTTATACAGATGGATCTCTAAGTGATTTAGGGACAGTCAATATGAAAGCTAAAGCTGCTGTTTTCTTTGAGGACATTGGTATGGGTTTGGGTGTAGGGGTATCTGGTTTGATGTCTTTTACCTTGACAGAACTGAAGGCCATTGCTCTGGTGCTCGAATGCGTTCCTTCTTCTCGCTCAATCGACTTGTTCTCAGACAGTCAGGCTGCTTTGGATGCTTGCAAGTTGCCTGGATTTTAGGAATTGGTGTTGGATTGAATGCTGTCATATTGTGAATATTATTCATCATAAGAATTTAAAAGTTAATTGGTGCAAGGTTAAAGGACACTTAGGGGTTTCAGGCAATGAACGGGCTGATAAATTGGCCAAAACTGCAGCTCTCTCTGGTTGGCATCTGCCCCATTCTGTCAATGAACGCTATCTTAGAGGTGGTGGTGCAGCCATTTCTGGTAATTCTAGGCATTTTGTTCAAAATGTTTTTCAGTCTGTTCATCATGCGCATTGGGAAATCAGTTGTGATACTGGAGTGGTGGCAGGTAGTCTGCATACAGATATTGATTGGTTTAGGTCATTGCTGGTTTGGCATCTGGATTCTCATATGGCTGCTGGCTTTACTAGCAAGCGGACGGCTGGTTTATTTTATGAAGGCATTGCACCATCGGCTCCCTGTCACAGTACATAAGTGGCTTTATGATAAGCACTACCCTAGTGTGGTGTGTTTGTTCTGTGGTAATGTTGAGGTCTCAGACCATGTTTTTTCTTGTCCATTTGATGCCGATGGTCGTGTTCAGTTGTTGAATGCTCATGTGGCAGTTTGGGGTGTGTGCTCTGGTCTGATTCATTCTTCCTCAGGTGTCTTGCGGCTGTTGTCCACTTGTGTATCTAACGTTTCAGTTAGTATTGCTCTGTGCAAGAGTTTTGTTTTTAAGAATTGGTTTTGTGAGTCTGTTTCTGTCTTCAAGGATTCCAGGAAAGCAAGTCAGAACATTGTGGCCTTTGTGCGTGAGTTCAGCTTGGCTTTTTGGGAAGACATTTGGTTGGTTTGCGCCAAGCACCACGCATTCATGGAAAAAAATGGGCTTATTCCGTACAATGAGTCTGCTCCTATCCCAATTTCTGGGCTTTCTTTAAGGCTGTTATCTGGTGTGATCCAGCTGCTGGGTGTTGCTGAGGCGATTGGTGTTGGTTTTGGGTTCCGTAAGTCTTGTTTGTTTTTTTCAGACATAGGAGGTGAAGTCTCTGTTCATATAGGTGCTTAGTGTTGTCCTGATTGGTCCGAGTGGCTGGTCACATGTAGATATTGCATGATTCACACCTAGTTTAGATCATTTATATAATGTATTGCATTAGGCAGTATATAGACTTTACTTATTAAATATTTAAAAAAAAAAAAAAAAAAAAAAAAAAAAAAAAAAAAAAAAAAAAAAAAAAAATTAAAAAATCTTAAAAAATTAAAAATATATAATTTAAAAATACATATCTGTATTTCATAATAGTAGTTAATTTTATTTTTTATTTTTATTTATATATGTTTAATATATCTTATAGTATTATTT
The DNA here is from genome assembly GCA_016748015.1 of Geosiphon pyriformis. Lineage (NCBI taxonomy): Eukaryota > Fungi > Glomeromycota > Glomeromycetes > Archaeosporales > Geosiphonaceae > Geosiphon > Geosiphon pyriformis. Next base: position 1,042,568 of record JAAOMT010000697.1, read on the forward strand.
ATTATTATTATTTTAAAATAATAATGTACTTAAAAATTACAGAATTTTATATTTAATAATACTTATTTAATAATATAATAATAAGTAAAAAGACAATAATATAATTATAAATATTTGTTGTTTTATAAACTAAAAATTAACAAAAAATTATTTAAATAAAATATTAATATTAAATTTCTTAACTATACTCAAATTTATAATATTTATTTTATATTATAAATATAATAAAAATAAAAAATAAACTTTTTTCTCTCTTACTTCTCAAATTCTCCAAAAAGAAAATTTTTGAAAAGAAGTTTTTTGTTTTTCTCTTATTATTTCTTGCAAATATTTCTTAATCAAATAATTCTTTTATAATAAACCTGACTGCTGCTTTAGGTAGTTCTATGTTTAAGAAAAAAAGCATCTAAGAGAAGTCTACATGGTTCTGTTGGTGATTCTTTTTCCCAAAAAAAAAGTTTCAGTTGGTAATATCAAGCATTTCAGAGACAAGAAAAATATTTTTCTAGTCAAATCTAGTTCTAATGGTAGTGTTTATTCAGATATGGACAGCATTTTCAGTAATAGTAGAAATAATAATATTTCATTGAGTGTTAGTAGTGATTTTCTTCTCAGTTCAGTAGCAAACACTCCTAAAGCTAAAAAAATTAATACTGGTCTGGTTTGTGGCTTTCCTCTTGATTCAATTGATTATGGCATAGATGAAAATGGTAAACTCCTCCCTTCTTTTCTTAAAATATTTCTAAATAGAAAATGGGTTAACCCAAAAATTATCAAAACTTAGGTTAAAGTATTCATCAAAAAATTCTTTGCTCTTAATATTGATCTTAGTACTGTGGAAGAAAAATCTGTTATGGCAAAGACTTAGGCTGTGAGAAAACTTTTTTTATCAATCAATGGTTTTGGGGAAGCCACTACCCCCTCAAAATTTGAAAAAATCATCTGATCTATCTTTACTTCAGAACAAAACATGGTTGTAACTGCTTCATTGGTCAGAAAGAAAGGAATCAATGTAAACAGCAATCTTAAGAGACAAAGAATAAGATCAAATTGGGCTGTAATAATCAAAAAAATTCTCATGGACACACTTAAGAATATAATTGTTACTATAATATTTGAATTTAGAGAGATTAAGTTAATTAAAATTCAATTGATTAAGATGTGACAGAAAACTGTAGTAGAGTTTGCTAAATTAGATCAAGTTGATTAGTTGGTCTCAAGATGGTTATTTCTAATTGAAAAAAATTCTGTGCATGTAGCCAAGACTGTGAAAAATCATGAAATTTGGGTATCTAGAGATCAGTTCAAAGCACTTCTATTTACTTTGCCAGTAGGAACAACTACACATAATCTTGGAACTTTTTTGGAAGGGGCTGGTAGAAAAACTTGCATCATTAATAGATCTATAAAAACTGGTAATAGGGTTTACTGTGCTGTAATTGGTTTTGACTCCAATAAAAATTTGGAATCTGCCTTTTACACAAAGCCAATCTTCAGTAAAATAAGACTTTCTTGGACTAGAATAAATTTGGTTTGTTATAAGAAGTGTGGGCATTTTGGATATTTGGCTCTCAAATGTGATATATCAGATATATCTGTGCTGTTATCATTAAAAAAATTCTATAAAAGAATTGCTTTTAAAGGAGTTTGCTTTTAGCTTACCAAGTTGTATGAGAAAAAAAGTGTTCCAATTTTTTGCTCTGCTGTTTTTGGTAACAAATCTTGGGTCCAAGTGGTCTTATTTGCTGGTTTGCTTGGTAGTTCTCACTTTAGTTCTGGTCTTGGTTTTTTTTCTTTTGGTGTTTCAAGCTCAAATAGTACTTTTCCTTCTATTTCTGCTAATAACTCTTTTCTAAATGCTCATTTGGTCTTCTTGGAACAATCCTTGAAACTTTTAACAAATCAAGTTTCTGGTATTGTGCACAAGCTCAGCAATTTGAAATTAATGCTTCAGACTTTTATTTCTTTCTTCTTAGTTTTGGCTATCCCAATGGCTACCAATTTGGATTTGGGTTCAACAATGATTTTGGATGGCCCCAAGTTGGTGCCTCCACTTCCCTCTTTTATTACCTCTGATGTCTTAGTTCTGGATCCAAGTAATTTAAAAGTGCTGACTACTAAAATGGGCTTTTTAGAATCTAAGTTAGTGGCTCTTAATGCCTCTGTTGATTCAGTGTTGGTAAAATTAGATCAATTGTGTACTGGATTGAGTTCTCAAGTGCCTTCCTTTTCCCAATGAGTGATTTGATCTAAAAGATTGTTACATACAATGTTTATAGTATCAATGTGCTGGCTAAGCAAGAAAATATTGTGTATTGACACATAAACTCTGGTAATATAATTTTGATAATCACTAAAACAAAGTTAAAATCTAGTATTAAACTTTAAATTATAAGCAAATTTGATAGTGTGCAGTATTAGTCATAGAAATATAGGAAATATATTAGCATAATTAGTAGCCAATCAGAAGTAGGTGTAGTAAATGAGGAATTCCAGAATTCCTCTCAGGAATTGCAGGATTCCAGAAATTTCAGGATTCTCTGACAAGAAATTGCAAGATTCTAGGAATTCCAGAATTCCTGTCATAAAGAATTGAGGAATATTAATTATGTATATATAGCAGTAGGATTAAAAGCTGAAAAGACAGACCTCCCAGTTTAGATTTAATCTAAGCAACTTTCCAGTTCCCAATCATCAAATAAAATAATTATTCAATATTTCAACCCATTCTTTACTATCAACACTTCATGTTGATAGTAATTGATACTTAACCATGCTGGAACAATAGCTCTTGATCACGGCTATTGACAAGATACTAATGTACTAAATTGCCTTGGCTTATTTTCTCTATTTTTTTTATTTTATTTTCTTTATTTTATTTTCTTTCTTTTTTTGATTTTGTTGTCATATGCTAATTGATTAAAAGATTAAGCACTGAGTTATTGATGTCAAGAATAGCCTGGTAAAAGACCCAGAAATAAGGGTAGGATTTTATATATTATTGGATAGCTTACCAGAAGGACATGACTGCCAGACTAAATTCGGCCACCACACTGAAAAAGAAATTGAGAAAACTTTTAAAAAGATACATCTACCATCAACACTATTGAATCTCTGTCTATTATACAAAAGACTCCATCAAAACTTTCAGATACAACACTTGCAGAACCTCATCCATGGAAGTAGCTTTTGAGCACCAAGTTACAGATTTGGTATTTAATTCAACAGCAGAAATAATCACCTGTAACATTTGGTGCTTTCTGTGAGGTATAATTCTACAGAGAACCAGCACCGACAACACCAAACCAAAAGTGGCAGAATCAGAAATAATAAGGACAAACCATCTAGGATTTGCAAAATCCTTATTTTAACAGTACAGCCAGCAGCTAGGCCTAAACAACAACCATTACCCAGCAGAATCAGCTTTCAATTTCTACATCAATGAAAGAATCACAGATTTTCTAGGAAGACCAGTTGACATTGAATCAACAAGAGAAAATTTCTATTCGAAACTAATTCAACACACCAACTTACCCAAAAATCACAGCTTCACACCCATCATTAGAGAAATCAACCAAGAAATTGAAAGATATACACAAAAGACATTCTCTATTACTTACTAGAACAAAGGCAAAGGAAAACTACAGACACCAGCAGTAACACCCAAAGGAATACAAATTCCTAATTAGAAAAAACAAAGAATTGAATCTCTGATATACCCATTATACCATCACACACCTGGAAGTACCATCAACATCACATCAGTAGACACATCCACCAGTACAAAAATGCTGCTAGCAAGAATCGCATTTCAGATTAAACAAAAGAAAAATGAACTATTAGGAGCATATGGCGATTATTTTAAAGGATTTAAATCGAGGTCGCCAACACCATTAGGATTTTGATTACTGCCTCATCAGCCAGATTTTGGAACCATTAGTCTCTGGGAAATTACTGAATCAGAAGAAGAAGAAGACAAGAATCAGGAATTTAATTATCAAAACCTGATCCTAGAAGACCTAAACATTCAAACTCAGCAATATTTAGAAAATTTGGAAATTGAAACTCCGAATATTCAAACTTCACCAAATCAAAGAAATCAAAACCCTGAGTTAATTTATTAGCAAAATCTACCTCCAGTTATTGTCATTGATCAACCACCAATTGAGCTGATTGGTGAGCCAATTCAACCACCTCAAGTACCACCCCAACAACTGTTACCTCTTCAACAACTACTTCAACAGCCACCACAACCACCTAACTTAGATCCAATGGCCTATGCACCAATCATAAAACTTGACAACTTTACTGGTGAAGAGGATGATGCTCAAGTATGGCTGAATGATGTAGAAAAGGCCATCGCAGCCAACGGATGGAATAACGCCTGGACAATGTAAGCCATTCCCTACTTTCTCAAGGATACTGCTGATTCATGGTACCAGAGCTTGATTAATAAACCACAAGATTTTGATGCCTTCAAAGTGGAATTCCTAAGATACTTCAGCAACAATAACAGCATCAATTGCCTAGTCAACATGTTCATTACCATGAAACAAGGAGAAACTGAAGCAGTTACTACCTACCTGGGACACTTCCATTGAAATCTGCGCCAAATACAGGCAATTAACACCCACTATTTCACAGCCCCACAGATACTCAACTAGTTTATCCGTGGTCTGTGCAGCAGCATCTTGCAACATGTATGTCCATTGCATCCAGGCACCCTTCAGGATGCAGTCACATGCACCAGAGATTTTGAATCCACTGAGTCAGAGGCTAATCATGTCCAAGCTGTTAATCTAGTAATGAACGGATCATTTGAATTGGATTCCAAATTGGAGAAGTTCAGTGAATCAATTAATAAGAGATTGGAAGAATACTTAGCTGACAATCACGCCATTTATCAGTCTCCACAATAATGTAATAATCAAGAAAACTCTAATCGTGCTCAAAATCAGTTACATTCATCTTCATTGACCAATTAACAGTGGCAACAGGAAATGCATATCTGCCACTATTGTGGTAAACAAAGACATATCCAAATTGACTGTCGTCAGCATTTAAATAACCAATGATCGGGAAACCAATATCAAAACTCCGATTGCCAGTCCCAAACTCCGAATCAGTACCCAAATCAAAACCCATCTGCTTACCTACCAGTAATGCAGTCATTAATCTATCAATCTCCAGTATATCAAGCTCCAATCTATCAACTGCAGCCACAAGTAATTTATCAACAACTGCAGTCACAAATAATCTATCAACTCCAACAAATCTAAACACCACCCCAAAGCATACCACCCAATGGAATCCAAAGACCGAGAATGACTCAACAGAGCTGGAGATCAGTGATGGTAGTCTATCAACTGATCCCCAGTTTTTTACAGCAACCATCTGGATTACACCAGAGGAATTCGGGTGCTGGTTAACCTCAGAACCCAAATTCCCAAAACTATTTAAGTCTCCTGGTCACCCCAGAAGACGCCTCAACCAATAACCTGGCATTTACCCAAAAACAACCACTCACTAGTAATATCTCACCCACTACCATCACTGAAGACAAGTCTTTGGCTGCTATCTTCCCATTCAAATTTGAGGAAACAACTATAATGTCATTATTTAGTTGAGCCGCTCTTGAAGCCAAACCAATCACCACAATGTACACTGATGCCAAAGTCAAGGGACAATTCATCAAATTGATCCTTAACAGCAGTTCAGCAGGCAGCATCATCACATGACAACTCATGGATCAATTAGATTACCGAGTTGATCAAGCTGCCAGTGCCAGAATCATTACAGCCAATGGAGCGATCAAAACTCCAATTGGCAAAATTGACAACTTCCCTTTCAAAGTCAATGGTATCATGACTCCTATTAAAGTTCTAGTGATGGAAGCCACCTAATACCAATCTCTTGTTGGTAATGACTGGCTATCTAAAGTCAATGCGACATTAGACTGGAACATCCAGGAACTCCAGCTAATATATCAGGGCCGACACATACGTGTACCGGCCACATGTGGCCATTTCAAGACTCCTCCAAGAGAGAAACTATTGATCGAACTGGAGGAGGAAAAAGAAAAACCTACTTGGGAAGCTTACCAAGTCTTCTGGACCGACGCCGACCACAACGAACTACTACCAATACTCTTGTAGAACAACAACCCTAAGGGAAAGCAAAAAGAGAAACTGACCTGGGAAACAGACGATTTGACCTGGACTGACAATGAACAGGAAAAACCATCGAGTTGGGAGTGGAAAAAAAAAAAGAGAAAAAGAAAAGAAAGGGAGAAAGAAAACACTCAAGCCAACAACACTTATATTCCATACACCTACAGTTAACAACAATCATTGACCTATCGCTAACCCAAACTAATATGCGTTGATTATGGTAAGAAATTGTTATCAATGGGCACATGCTGTGACAACGATGAAGAATATCAGACAGCAACCAAGTTCTATTACCATGCATGCTATGTCAAATGTTTTGAAAGACCAAAACAAGTAAAAAAATGGGATAATACACCATGTATAGCCTGTAAAGAAACTCTCTTCGACAAAGGAATGTGGAATGACATTCCGGGGAGAGGAGAAACGTGCGACGTGTCCTGCCAATACACGATCCTCATCAGCGACTGAGTCGAGAAAGGAACACCTATAAAAGCTGTCTGGAGAAGAGCTGTACAGTGATTGGACAGTTGTCCACATGATGATAATGAATTATGGTGAATAGCAATCGCCAAAATTGAAGGTGCATTACCAGAAGAAATCAGGATAATTAAAAACAACCCACCAGAACCCATCAAGCTTGACTGGAACGCAGAGCCAGTCATAAATTTTCTGGAACCAGAAGAGTTCTATGAACACTACCAAAACTTGGCACTCACTAGAAAAGAGCAAAAATAATGGCTAGCACAGTTGAATACAAGACTGTGTTGCCATTGTTTAATTCTCAGTGACTTTGAATATTGTGATAATTGTGACCTCATTTACAATCCACTATCATGCATGATCTACACGATTCCTGAAGAAGAAGAACCAATCAGCAGCTGTACATTGAAATCAAAATCGCTGATCAATCGCGATCCAGACTCCGATGATAATGACGAAAACACCAGTTCCAGCTCTGTTCAAAATGGCAATAACAACAAAGACGATTCAAACTCAGATTCAAACTCCAATTTAAACTATGAACAATACATTGCACTACCAGATCTCTCCAAGAAACAAGAATTGAAATAGTATAGTGACAATGGGGAAGGTATTATGCCAGAACATGCGCACAATACTGATGCAGGATTTGATTTGAGATATCCAGGAACAGAAGCCATCAAATTGGAACCACATATGCACACCTGTATCGATTTGAAAGTAGCACTGGAAATTCCAGCAACAACAATGGTTCAATTAACATCTAGGAGTAGTCTAGCGAAAAGAGTGATTAATATAAAAGGAGAAATAATTAACACGGAATATATAGGAAACATCATCACTATGCTACAAAATGACTCAGACAAGGCCTATGTAATAGAGCCCAATGAAAAGATAGCACAGACAATATTCCTGCCTCTGGTTAGAGTAGCTTAGTTAGTATCAGTGGGAAAGAGGGAGAAATTAGAAATAACAGCAAGAAGAATACAGGGATTCGGATCAACGGGTAGAATAGATGTACCAGTTAATATGGCAGAGGAAGAAATTGTTGGCCAAGGAGAAATTATCTCAACCAGTCAAGCTATTTCCATTTCACCATATAACCAGTACACACTAGCAATAGAAAGGAAGGAAAAAGACCAAGCACAAATTTTTGAAGCAGAAGCCAGTCTTTATGAATCAGGAGAAATTGGACTTATCAATCTCCATATACCAGCCAAAGATTACAGCCACATCAAAATTTCCATCTATAACAATACAGAAAATATAGTAGAAATACCAGCCAGAACCATTATTGGATACTTGAACACTGAAATGGAGGATCAACCACCAACTCCCATTCCAGACTTTCCATAACTTTGTGGATATGTTGATATTATATCACAAACAATATACAGACAAAGTGAATGTTATTTGCTCTAACCAGAACAATTGGAACAAATGAACATGGGAAACTTAGATCTACTCCAACGTATGCAACTCAAGATGTTGCTCAACCAGTTCAATAACATCTTTGCCAGCAAAAATGAGTTTGGCCAAACTAACATCATCCAGCATCAGATCAAGACTGAAGATGCAATGCCAATTAAACAAAGAGCATACAGAGTGCCACCAGTTAGCAAGATTATTTGTCAAGAGATAAACCAAATGCTTAACAATGGGCTAATTCAGCCATCCATAAGCCCATGGTCATCACCAGTGGTACTCGTCCATAAGAAGAATAGAAAGATCTGATTTTGTGTGGACTACAGAAAATTCAATGGTGTAACTCATGGAGACAGCTATTCAACTTCACAGATACAGGAATTATTTGATGCTTTAGAAACAAATAGTTCTCAACATTGGACTTAGATAGTGGTTACTGGCAAGTAGCCATGGATCCAGCCAACAAAGAGAAGACGGCATTCACCACGAGAGAAGAGAATTTTGAATTTGAAGTAATGCCATTCAGTTTAACCAATGCACCAGCCACTTTCCAATGGCTAATGGAAATCATCTATACTGGCTTATTGTGGAAATCAGTAGTTGTATACTTGGATGACACCAATGTATTCTCAAAAACATTTGATGATCATCTTTATCATCTTCAACAAGTGTTCAAAAGACTAAAAAGAGCAAAGCTAAAGTTAAATGCAACAAAGTGCTTCTTTGGCAAGACAGAGCTAAAATTCTTGGGACACATAGTCAGCAAAGATGGCATCAAAACAGACTCAGAAAAAATAGAGATAGTAAAGAACTTTCCAGTGCCAACTAATATGACAGAACTGAAATTATTCTTGGAATTTGCCAGCTATTATTGACGTTTTATCAAGAACTTTTCCAAAATAGTGCAGCCACTCAACCAACTGCAAACCAAGAATACCAAATATGAATGGACAGAAAGTCAACAAGAAGCTTTTGACATTTTGAAAAGAAAGCTCATTCAAGCTCCAGTACTGATTTATCCAGATTACAGCAAACTATTTATTATCACCACTGATGCATCTGGCCAAGCATTGGGAGCAGTATTATCTCAGAGGGGACCAGATAACAGAAAACATCCAGTAGCATATTCCAGTAGAGATTTAATGCCAGCCGAAAAGAACTATAAAACACTGGAACAAGAACACTTAGCAATATACTGGGCAGTCATGAAATGGAAAGAATACTTGAGCCAGAAGTTTGAAGTATACACAGACCACAAGGGATTAACATCACTCCAAAAACAAGAATTTGGAGATGGAAGACAGTCAAGATAGAAAATGGCACTCGCACTATACAATTATACTATACATTACAAAAAGGGAAAAGACAACAGAAATCCTGACGGTTTATCGCGAATAAGACAAATCTAAGAATATTTTAACCCAAAAATATAATAAAACCAGAACAATACCAACAAAAAATACAACAAAAAGATGAACATACAAAAATGTCAACAATTGCAACATTATCTAAACACTCAACAGTTCAAGGAGAATTTATCTCAAATGGAACAAAAGAGGATCAAACAACAATCAAAATATTTTATCACTTATCAAAATATACTTTATCAGAAAAATAGGAGGGATTCAGATCAGCCAATCAGAGTAATTACAGAGCCAGAGAAAAAGACAATATTATTTAATATGCACTCAAATCCAACAGCCAGACATTTTTACAAAGAAGCAACCATAGAAAGAACCAGAAAAAGATACTATTGGCCATCAATATATCCAAACATCATCCAATATGTTCAAAATTGTGATGCTTGTCAGCGAAGAGAAGGAACAAGACCCAGTAAACCATTAAGACCAATCAAAATGAAACAACCATTCGACCGGATTGGAATTGATTTAGTTGGACCATTAACAATCACCAACAGAGGAAACAGATATATAGCAGTAGCTATGGACTATCTCACTAAATGGCCAGAGGCAAAAGCAATGCAAAGAGCGGATGCAGAATCCGTTGCCGAATTCATTCATCAAGATTTAATTTGTCGACACGGATGTCCAAAGGAATTATTATCAGACCAAGGAACTCATTTTGTGAACAGAACATTAATAGAATTGAGCCAAAAATTCAGAATTAAGAGACCATTATTATCACCATACCATCCACAAACCAATGGATTAGTTGAAAGATTCAACAGAACATTGTGTGAAGCAATTGCCAAACTCAGCCAAGAAAACCAAGACGAATGAGATTTGTTCATACCATCAGTATTATTTGCTTATCAGACAATGAAGCAAGATACTACACAAGCAACACTATTCGAATTAGTATACAGTAGAACAGCAATATTACCAGTAAAGAGAGAAATTAATACATATCCAGCTGAACCAATAACAGAAGAGAATTTTCAAGAAACATTGCTAAGAAGAACATATGACTTAATGGAAACATTGGAAAACAAACAAAGAAAAGCAGCTAATAATATTCAAAAGTCACAAGAGAAACAGAAAAAAAAACATGATAGTCAACTACTAAACAAGCCAGTTGAATTCAAGATTGGAGACAAAGTACTCTTATATTGTACCAAAGTGGAAAAACAATGGAGTGGAAAATTTGACCCCAAATAGGATGGGCCATTTCACATAGAAAAAATTCTAAGAAATGGAGCTTACAAATTAAGACTGGATAACAAAATTTTAACCAAAGCAGTACATGGAGATCAACTGAAACCATACCACAACATCATACTACCATCTATCAGTAATATTCCACAATTAGGAGTACAGAGAATACTAGTCCAATCAGATAAGATTCCACAAGATCTGGAACCAATAGTTATTATTGACAACAACACGTTAAATTGATTCAGCAAAAAAATATATAAAGACACAGTAGACATGACAGAAAATATCAGAAAAATGGAAATTACAGACAACATTTACTCACTAGCATAACAACTCTTTCAGTTGATCCAACACCAAGAAATGGAGATTACAATCAATCAACAAACCATTCGATATCAAGATACTAGAAAAATATTACAACTCAGAACACAGAAGAAAACTGAAAATATGGTGGACAAAATCATTGTGAAAGTAAAATTAGCAATAAGAGAGTCAACAAAAGAGGCACTATATCAAGAGTTGACTAAAGAAACTTGGAATTGGTGGATACAACAATTTCCAAGAAACTATTGTAATTTTTACTTGGGACAATACATAAATATCCAAAATCTATATATGGATAAAACAAAGCGATTATTCGACAAAAGAATACTACAACAATTAGAACATTTTGTGAAAAAGAACAACTTATCCACACAGGTCCGAGCCATTTACCAAATACACACAGCATTTCAGAATAGACCAGAAATATTACTCAACAAAGCAATGAATATGGTTACCAGTAATCAATTGGGAAAGATCACCAATGCTCAATTTGAAGAATTACAGACCCAAATAACACAAGTAATTCTCGAAAATGAAATCCAGAAAATACTTCAAGAGGGGGAATTAAATGAGTTGGATTTCGATGGAGCTCAATATTAAAAGAAGGGAATAATATTACTCATAGAAATATAAGAAATATATTAGCATGATTAGTAGCCAATTAGAAATAGGCATAATAAATGAAGAATTCCAGAATTCCTCTCAGGAATTGCAGAATTCCAGAAATTTCAGGATTCTCTGATGAGGAATTGCAGGATTCCAGGAATTCCAGAATTCCTGTCATAAAGAATTGAGGAATATTAATTATGTATATATAGCAGTAGGATTAGAAGCTAAAAAGACAGACCTCTCAGTTTTAGATTTAATCTAAGCAACATTCCAGTTCCCAATTATCAAATAAATAATTATTCCATATCTCAACCCATTCTCTACTATCAACACTTCATGTTGATAGTAATTGATACTTAACCATGCTGAAACAATAGCTCTTGATCACAGCTATTGACGAGATACTAACATACTAAATTGCCTTGGCTTATTTTCTCTATTTTCTTTATTTTATTTTCTTTCTTTTTTTGATTTTGTTGTCATATGCTAATTGATTAAAAAATTAAGCACTGAGTTATTGACGTCAAGGATAGCCTGGTAAAAGACCCAGAAATAAGGGTAGAATTTTATATATTATCGGATAGCTTACCAGAAGGGCATGACTGCCAGACTAAATTTGGCCATCATGCTGAGAAAGAAATTGGGAAAACTCTTGAAAAAATATATCTACCATTGACACTATTGAATCTCTGTCCATTATACAAAGGACTCCATCAAAACTTTCAGATACAACACTTGCAGAATCTCATTCACGGAAGTAGCTTTTGAGTACCAAGTTACAGGTTTGGTATTTAATTTAACAGCAGAAATAATCACCTGTAACAGCAGGTTTTTACATCTGGTTTGAATAAGAATTTTCTTGGTGTTGGTGTGGTGATTATTATGAACAATTTCTTGGCTTGACATGTTTCTAAAATTGAAGAGATGTCTGGTCATGTTATTTTGGTTCAGCTTCTTTTCAGAAACAAGCTTTTGGTTACAGTTTTAGGCTTATATGTTGGTGTCTCTGCTAAAACTAAATTTAGTCAAGTGGTTAAAGTTAACTCTTTTATTGCAAAAACAGTTAATGCCAGTACTTTTGTGGTCTTAGATGGAAATTTTAATAAGAATGGATCTAAGAAAAGTGTGAGCTTTTGATTCTGTTTGGATTTGGGTTTGGTTAATTTACTTAAAAGTCATTATTTGGCTAAGACTTTTATATAAAACAATTCAAAGGGAGTTGAAAAAATTATTGACTACATTTTTGTCAATAAATGTCTATTGTTAGCAATTGCTAATTATGGAGTTGCTTTTGCTTCTGATTTTTTCAATATTGATTACAAAGCAGTTATGGTATTAGTTGGTCTAAGTAGACTTTTGGATTATCATTTGAATGATTTGTGTAAACAAGTTAACAGTGATTGTTAGAAGTTTAAGATTGCTAATGTAGATGTCTCCAAATAGGCTTATTTCAAAAAGTGTGTTTCTGTCAAGTTTTTTTCTGTAATTAGTGAGTTTTCATTTGCAAATACTGGTGAAGATCTTGATATTATGTGAAATTTGCTAAAGAAGATAATAGTAGATTTGGCTGATAATGTTTTTTCTAAACTTTGGTTTTGCAATATTAACTGTTCTTTCAACAAACAATCTTCTAAGTTTTTCAAGCTAGAACTGCTGGTTGTCAAAGTGGTTAAGTCTTTTCAATCTGATAATTCTTTTAGGACTGACTTATTGCTTAGTGCTTAGTTAATTGCTAATAGAGTTAAGGCTTTGGAAATTCAGGACATGTTGAGTAATAATACTAGCAATGTGAATGTTTTTAGTTGCTTGTCCAAGATTTGAAAGAGTTACTATTATCCCAAAATACATGAATTTAAGACTGCTCAGTCTGTTGTTATTAAGTGTGTTATTAATAAGAAAATGGAAAATTTTTGCTCAAACAAAAACTGGATAATTAAAAGTATATTGGATAGATCATTTTGTAAAGTGGTTCTTAACTATTTAATTGTTAATAGTAAGCTGGTTTTGGATTCTGACAATGTTAAAAATAAAATTGATGCTATAATAGAGGAGTGGATCAGAAAGTGTTTATTTTCTGGGTTTTTGTCTAATATTTGGGCCCACTAATATGCTCCTTTACAGCATGTTAATAACAATACTTTTTCTGGTATCATGGCTGTTGTTGGTTTTGATGATTTGGTTCAAGTTGTTAAACACCTACCAAATAAAAAAGCTGCTGGTCTTAGTAATATTCCTAATAAATTGTGGAAGCATTGCAGTGATAATGTTTTTAGGGGTTTTTTGGGCTTTTTGAATTTGTGTTTAAAGTTAAGTGCTGCTCTACTTTTGTAAAAGAGAACATGGGTTTCAATAATACTCAAACTTTATGAATGAAATGGTATTTTGACAAATATTTATCCTATTGCACTAGTTGAAACTACTTGTAAGATTCTTTTTAAAATTCTTTTGGATCAGATCTTTTCTGTTTACAGCAAATTCAGTGTTTTCCATGGAGATAACTTCTTAGTCTTGAAGGGTACTTTAATGCAATCTCCTATTTTTGCAGTTGGTTCAGTAGTTAAAGATGCTTTAGAAAAGGGCAAAAAGATTTGGTTGGTTTTGTAAAATATGCACAAGACATATAATTTAGTTGTGTAGTATTACTTGAGAGCTAGTTTGCAGTGTATTAAAATGTACAAGAGATTTATTGAATTTTTTGGTGAAATTTATGAAGATAGATTGAACAGAATCATAACAAATTTTGGTCTTTTAGATGAATATTGGGTTTTTGATGATTTTAATCAAAGTGAAGTGTTTTCTCCTTTTCTTTAATGAATTTTTTATGACCTCTTTTTGTGTAAAGTCAAAAGACAGAAAAGTGTATATGGTTACTAGTTTGATACCAAATTTGTGGCCAAGATGAAAAGGATTAATAACATGAGTGAAGTGACCTATTTTTTTGCAGCTAGAGCTTTTGTGAATGATACTATTTGAATTGGGAATAGCCAATCTACTATGCAATTTATATTGGACATTGTTAGTGAGTTCTTTTTAATTAATGACATTTCAATCAATAATAACAAAACAGTTGCTATTTCTATTAATAGGAGAGTTAAAAATGCTGCTCTTAGAATTAGTAAGTTCTCTATTTCGATTGCCAAGTGTGGTGTATCTCACAGGTACTTGGGTATTTTTTTGTCTACAAATGGTTTATTCAAATCTAGTTTGGCTAAGACTTAGTCTGATGTTAAGTTTTTTTCTAATATGGTATTGAGAAAAACAATTTCAGATAAGCAGTTCTTATATTTGGTCTTGGCAGTTTTGCAGCCCATTGTTGGCTACCACACTCAGTTTAGTTTTGTCTTTTCTGCTGTTTGCCAGCATTGGAATGCTATGATTAGGAAAAGTTTTAAGTTAAAAGCTAGACTGCCATGTGATTTTCCAAGTGAAGTGCTGTATTATTTTGTGTTGTACAGTCTAAAAATGTTCAAGCTGATTCAGGCTGAAGGAAAGTCAGCATCAGTTGTCATTTTTGCTAATACTTTTGGAATTCTTAGTTAGCTTTTTGAACATAGATTTTTGAATTTGCAGATTTTGGGCTGGGCTTCTCTGAACTCCTTGCAATATCTTGTGTAGTTGTGTATTAGTTCTTCAAACAATTTTTTGGCTGGGATTGTGCATGTTTTTTTGGACAATAGTATTTCTATGGCCAACAATCTGCCTTATGCTTTTTATTGTCTTGGCAAATTTTCTGTTTCAAAAGTCTTGAGGTCATCATTGTATTATAATTATGTTAATTTCTTAAAAAGTTTTGGTATGGCTTTTTGTAATAGACTTTTAGACAAATATAGCAAAGTTTTGGATTGAAAGACATTCTGACATTAGAAAAAATTAGACCTTAGAAGACCTGTGCCCTTTTGGTTTGTTTTGGTATCAAAATTTTTGCATAATGCTATGTTTACATTAGCATCTTCTAACAGAGATTCTATGTTGAATATTAATAATATTTTGTTATCTAATCAG
The DNA here is from genome assembly GCA_016748015.1 of Geosiphon pyriformis. NCBI lineage: Eukaryota > Fungi > Glomeromycota > Glomeromycetes > Archaeosporales > Geosiphonaceae > Geosiphon > Geosiphon pyriformis. Next base: position 1,058,193 of record JAAOMT010000697.1, read on the forward strand.
TTTTTTGATATTAAGAATGGCTTGTTTGAAATCCAGTTAAATACTTTTACTGTATATATAAATGGTTTTTTGAAAAGTCTTGGTTTTGTTAATGTGGCTGAGAGTACTACTGCATTCTTTTCTGAAATTGATTTGGACATTAGAGTTCAGGTTGTTGGGCATTTGTTTTCTATAATAACTGAATTACAGGCTATTGCTTTGGCCTTAGAATACATGCTTTCTTTTTGTTTAGTGGTAGTGTGTTTTGACAGTTAGGCTATTTTAAATATATGTGTCTCAGAATTGGAGTTGCCTGGTCCTGATTTTCATAATTGTTGTTGAATGGAGAAAAAACATATTGCAAATTTAATTGTTAATAAGGACATTTCTGTGGTTTGATTAAAGGTCAAAGATCACTTAGAAGTTCTGGATAATGTTTACATAGATGCTTTGGTGAGGAGAGCTACTTACTCTTCTTTGCTATTGCCAACTAATGCATGTAAATGCTTTATTGTGGCTAATAGTTTGCTGGTTTCTAGTAAATTTAGTCATTTTGTTTGGGACATTTTTAAGTCAATAAATTGGGTGTGTTGGAAAATTGGTCCTAGTTCTAGAGTTTTAGGTGGCTTTTTAGTTCATGATATTGATTGAGTTTATACTGTGGCTGTTTAACATTCTAATTCACATATGCTGTCAAGGTCTATAAGCAGAGCTTCTGCTGACTTGTGCACTTATTTTATGAAAGCTGTCTATAAAAGGCTACCTGTTGCTGTTAGAAAGAAGCTTTATAACAAATATTATCCTGGTGTTTTATGTTTGCATTATAATAAGGTTGAGTTTTCTGATCATGTGTTTACATATTGTAAAGAGTTTGTCTCTCACAGGGTGATTTTGTTTAAGTGTATTTTATGTTGAAAGTTTCTGATTGGTTCTTGTTTTTTTGGCTCTTTTGTAATTGTAAAATTTTTTCTCTCATGTTTATTTGATGTTGGTCTGTATGCTCTTTTCTACAAGGGCTTTGTGCTTGTGAAGTTGTTTGAGGAGACAGTGCAAATTTTTGATGATTATAAAAAAACTACTTGGATCTTAATTAATTTTGCATATGGTTTAGATATTTTATACCATTCTGAGTTGTAAAAATTTAGGTCTAGATTTAGAGTAAATATAAAGAAAAATAATTTAGTTGATGATTTAAAAGTGGTGTCTGTGATGTCTGTTGACTTATTGTTGGTCTTATTAGATGATATAACTAGATTGATTGGTATTGATGATGCATTTAGAATTAGTTTTGGTTTCCACAAATCTTGCTTGTTTTTTTTTGGCTTAGGTAATGAAGCTACTGTTCATATAGAAGCTTAGTGTTGTTTTGATTAGTTTGAATAACTGGTTACATGTGATAAATGCATAAATTGTATCTAACTGAAATCCATAGTATTGACTTTGTATACTAGATAGTAATTGGACTACACTCATAAACATTAATAAAAAAAAATTAAATTAAATATGAAAAAATATAATAATTAATACAAAATAATATTCAACTTGTTATTAATTATAATAATTATAATAAAATATTGTTATAATTAAAAAAGTTTATTAATTAGCATAAAAAATAACAGCTATATTTATTAAGTCATTATAAAATCAAAATTTTTAAGAATTTTCTAAAATTCAAGCCAATAATATAAACAAAAAAATAAATCTAAACCAATTAAAAATTTGTTAGTTTTATTATGAAAAAAAATTCAAAAACTACATGTTATAAATTTATTACTGAAAAAAAAGAAAATTACATATATATATTTGTAATAAATATAGTTAACTAGAGCATAATAGCACAACTTGTTAAAATATTAAGTATTTATGCATTTTTTATTTATATATTTTTTTTATTTAATTACTCAATTTTATTATTTTTAATATTTAAATAATAGATAAAATTACATTAAATACATAATTACTTTTTTATTTAATTAAAATTATTATGTATCATATTTTTTAATAATTAATTAAATAAATTTCTGCAATTTTCAGTTCAAGTCAAAGTAATTTTTCGAAATAGTTTTCGGAATAAAGTGTTCTATTTAGATTTATTCTTTTTATAATTTTTGATACTTTTAGCAATTTTAAAATTTTTTATATATTTTCAAATTTTTGGTATTATGTTATATTTTTAACTTTAATAAATACTAATAATAAGTTTTTATATTTTTTTTTATAAATAATAATACCAAGTTTTTGATTAATTTATTTATAAAAATTGCAATTTTTTTATTTTTACATTATTTAATTTTTAATTTTTTTAATAGATAATTAATAATAATATAATTTTAATATTATTAAAGTTTTAAACACATTTGCAAAATATTAAATAATTGATACATAACTTAAATTTTTTAGAAATCAAATTTTTAGAATTTATGTATTTTTATTTTTTAATTGATTTACAAAAGCCATACTTATTTTTTTTAAAACTTTAATGTATTTGTTGTATTTTAATATAGCCAAACATTTAATATTAATATGTTTAAACTACAAATAAAGAACCAAAAATAAATATTATTTATAGTAAGCTTTAATTTTTTAAGCAAATATAATTGTTTTTATATTATTAAAAGTTTTAATTTGAATATTATTAATTACAATTTATTAATAATTATGTAATTTAATTATTATTTTTGACTTTTAATTATTTTTTGTTTTATTTTGTTATTTAAATTTTGTTATTTTGTAATGTAAACTTTAATAGAAAAAGTAATTTAAATAAATAATATTTAAGCAAAAATATATAATTATTATTAAATAAATAAATAAATAAATTATTAATATAATATTTTTAACTTTTTTTATTTAAATTTTCAATTAAATTCTATTAAAAAGCCTAAAATTAAGAATTTAATATAATCAAATATTAATTACACAATATTTTCAAAAAATTATTTAAAAAGCACCATATTTATTATAATTACGATATTATGTTTGTTTTTGATTAACTTGTATATATTGAAATTATATATTTTTTATTTTAATTAATAATAATTATCATTAATTATTAGCATTTATTATCAATTTTCAAATTTGCAGATTCCGGCCTCCATTTTTCAATGTCTTCGATTTCTTATGATGAGCAATTCGATTTTTTTATTTGGAATTGATGATTTTTCACAGGAATTAAAGATAAATATAACTAATTTTCCCCCTCGGATGGATTGTAACATATCAATAATAGGGAATACTAAGCATTACTATGTAACGCCTCAAATCCGTGAGAAAATGTCACAGCCTTTCTGTATATTTCTGTCTGCAAGTGTAACATCTTTTGACGCATGCACACAATCGTCTTTTCTAACCTTCTGGCTTTAGCTTTCTTACGTTTTGAGGAGGTTATTAATTTATCTTACTTTGGGCAAAGGTCATCCATAAATTTGGGAACAATGGATTGATGTCACAAGAGCCTATTTTGTCTACATATTTTGTTGGGGAATACAATGTAAATGGAGTGCGAATGCCAGGATCCATGGAAACTGCATGAATTGAATGATCCGTTTGGGCTTGGCGAACTTGTCTTTGTATCTCGTAGATCCAGGCAAATGTCCACTTGTTGGTTTGTCGACAATAAGTAAATCTATCACATGTGGTCTTGGCCACTTTTTATTTATGCGTTTTTTTCGAAGTGGAGAGCCATAAGGCATGCTTATCCTTAAAAACAAAGCATAAAAACGACATAAATAATGATATAAAAAAATTATTATCTTTCGGGAATGGGAGAAGTTGTTTTTGTCGCTCAAGATCCTTTTTTGCTTTGCACTAGAGACACGGGCGTAGAGGTAACCTTCGAGAGGGGGGTTGCGGTAGCATCAGCATTTTTCGAAAGGGTGGGGCATTTATTTTTACGATTGAATCTGATAGCAATTGATTAATATTTTATTGATAGGCATTATTAAGCAAATCTTTTCAGTACTGTATAATACATAAAATTGAATATTATTTGAAGTTTGCAATTCCAATACAAAAAATCTCAATCAAGGGACTATTTTATGATATTATAAAGTAATTAAATTAATTTCAGATGTAACTTTGAAGCAAAAATGACAAACATAACATTTTACTTGCCTATTGAAATAGTTTGGTTTTGCATGAAAAACTAGATGGTTCCTATTTATGAGTTAATCCATTTTGCTAAATACTATTCAAAGGTTCGTATGCTTAGGCCTCTCAATGACAATCAAATGGGTCAGGGTGTAGCAATAGCCACACATGTCAAAATTATCATCATATAAACTCCGCGCTTATTCATTCTGTTGAAGTTCCAACTCATTAATTTTAAAAGCAAGCTCGTCCACTTTTAGAGATGCAACCTTTCTTACTTCATTCTCATCATGACTAAGACCATCAAAACTTTTGCTGCTGGCTATAGTATCCTCAAGTTCACTATTTTCCACTTCAATTGTGCTACTACTCCTCCATTCTGATTCCTCTATGTTCAACTTTTTTTTTGATTTTTTCTCCTTTTCGGATTTCATATAATCTGCCCGAACCACAATGACTGGCACTGGGGAATGTTGTATACAATAAAGTGATGTGCTACCCATTAATAAACTCTTGGCCTGAGAGCGCCCGCGAGTTCCTACCACAAGCAACTCAGGTTGATACATTTTGATCTGATTTCGAAGGAATTTAAAAAACATTAGATTAAGGGAACCTGGTTTGTTTGTAAAAGAATTATCATGATTATTACCATATTTTGGATTGTATCCTGGACTTTCCCAACCATAAATTCTACCACAATATTAATCTTAGTACGTGGGTTCCAGATCGAGATCAAAAAGATAATTAATGAAAATTACTTAAAATATAATTGAAAACACATGCCAATCTATTGAAATTACCGCTTTCTCATCGTTTAATTCAATTATTTTTTGCATTAGTTGATTGGCATCTTGTCTTGTCTATTAATTAGGAGAAAATAAATTAAAATCAGAACTGAATTCTTTTAATAAATGATAGGTTCAAAATCTAGTTGACCATTCAATGTAATAAGTACCTTTTCTTTTTGAGCTTCAACCGAGGAACGCATTGAGGTTTTTGAAACTACAGAAATCAGAAATAACTATTCATCTGGCTCTCTTTGAAGAGAATCAAGTCAACTTTTTGCTACATACTAGAGTCCATAAAGTCAAGCGGTATAACTCTGAGTGCTACCACTTCGTCACCGTCGCCTACTAAGGTTTCCATTAACCATTTGATCCCGTTGTCGCTATATCCTTCCAAGTCAGTCGCGACCAAAAAGGTACGTGACCGCTTGTGAGTTTGGTATTCGGCAACCTTGGTTTGTAAGGTGAAAGAAAATTCGCGTGATGCGGTTTCTTGTGCCGAAAAGGTGTCAAAGCCAACCCTAGATCAAATACGTGGTTAAAGTTGAGACCTTTGTTTGGGAAAAGACCACGGGGCAAACTTTACACCTTGAGACATAAGACTTTGGGCCAGGGGAATCAGAGTTTGTAGCTTCTTCCATTGCTGGAAAGTTTGATTTGCTAACATGAGAGTATAAAGTAACATCTTAAGATGCGGTGCCCCGTGACACAATTATTTGGATTTTCCACGGAACATTGTAATTATCACGTTAAAATGAACAACAGAAAATTTTTTTAACCCGCCAGAATGCCACCTTTACAACTTTTTGATGGTCATGCCGACGAAAGGATTTTAGCGCTCAGGGATACGATCGAATATCTTCGCTCTCGACTTCCGAAATGGGCCTGTGAACCAAAAGTTGCTATTATTTGTGGATCTGGTCTTGGTGGGCTGGTTAACACTTTAGATAAAACGCGAATCGAATTCGATTATTCCGAAATACCGAATTTTATAAATAGTACAGGTTCGTGTCTTGTTAATTTTCGAATCTTACATCAAATTGATAACCTTGCATTAAATTATATCTAAGAACTCTTTCTTTGATCATTACAGTGGAAGGTCACGCTGGCAAACTTGTCTTCGGACTACTTGGGGTGAAAAAAACACCTGTGGTATGTATGGTTGGTAGATTTCATATATATGAAGGTCATACAAAGGAACAAATTACCTTTCCTATTAGAGTGTTTAAACTCCTAGGGGTAGAAATTTTGCTGGGTGAGTTCTAAGAGTGAAAAGAGACTCCTTGGTTTTTCTCGGATTTTTGATTTCTTAGATCTTTTTTTACAATAGTGACAAATGCCACTGGATCATTGAATCATGAACACTTTCAAGTTGGTAGTATCATGGTCATGGCAGATCATATTTCATTACCTAATATGACAGGAAGTAATCCATTGATAGGTCCAAACATGTTTGAATTTGGGCCTCGTTTCATCCCAACTTCAGATGCGTACGATTTCGAACTTCGAGAGATCGCGTTCCGTGCAGCAACCTCCTTAAATTTCCCGAAAGGAGCCTTGAAGGAAGGCACATACTGTTGGGTAATCGGACCATCGTATGAGACTAGAGCTGAATCTAGATATCTTGAATCGATTGGTGGAGATGTGGTCGGTATGTCAACCGTACCAGAAGTTATCGTGGCCAGGCATTGTGGACTCCGGGTGCTTGGTTTATCTCTAGTGACTAATATGGTTATATTGAGAAAACCTCGAAGTGCAGATCCTTTGAAAAAAGAGGGACCAATTATTGAGAAGCATTCGACCCATGCGGAAGTTTTGGAGGCGAGTCAAGAATGGGGCAATGAGATGCAGAAGTTGGTTCGAACCATTATCGAAATGATTTAATGAATCGAACGACGATTTTTATTTTATTTGAAAGAATCCATAATTTATTAGTAGAATTTGTATTTTTACCAATTTATAAATTTTGAACTTGACCTAATTTCACAAGTTTTATTTGGAAGAAAATATCTCTCGAAGCTCAAGGATCATATTCAAGCAATCAAGTAAACTTAAAAGATCAATAATGTCGGTTTATCAGAACAAAATCATATATTTTCTCATAAGAAATTGATAACACCTTTGAGAAAGGTTTTCCAACAAGTCCCGCTAGAGCAATATCCAAAGATTTAAAAATACTGATTTCTTACCAATTTTGTCAGCCTTTTCTATCATCTTCCGCCCATCCGGATATTATAACTTCTGGATCAAAAACGAAATAAGAGGATGGGTTTTCAAGATCACGAATGACAAAAGGTAGACATAGCATTATGTCGCAAGATTGCTGGGAAGTTATAAGTAATACTGCCAGGTTAAAAACGAAATCAAATCGGTGAAGAAATTATTTCGATTCACCAATGTCAAAATTTTAATGGGCTTTCGATCCTCAGCGATAATCTGTTTGAAAACCTTATAGTAGTATAGTTTCAGTGGTCATATTGGATTCCATTTTTTCCATTTTTTGTAGGGTAATTATCTTCATAATGAATTGGAGCCTTCTTAATGGTTCTTGCTATTTTATAGGAACAGCTAATTATGTTCGCTAAATTTACAAAAATGTATTTAGTTTGAGCAAAGTTTCAGAACAATGTCAACCGTACGAGCACTCAATTATCGAGTAAAATCAAAAGTAATATTAAGAACACTGCATAAGGGAGCGAAAGTCTTTAGAAAAGCGCTGACTGTTAAAAGCGAAAGTGGAATGGTTGTCAATTGAGCAAAGTTTATTTAGGTGATACGCTGTGAGGCACAATTCCAGATCCCAAAAAAGCTAGGGTTCCTTGTATTTCCTTTTTGTTCGATAAATGCTTTACTAATCGTCTCAATTGTTATATATCAATTGGTAATCTAGCCACTGATTAATTAAAAAGTTTCGTTTAGAATTTCCAGGTAATTGTGTTCTTTCCACTTTCGTGCTGGTTACGAAAGAATAAACAAAACCGCTCGTTGTCGCTGTACCCCTTTTTCTCTCTTTTAAACAAAACATTTGGTTATCAGTGCTGCCCGAACCTTTTTTCTTCAAATTCTTCTTTTCATACATATTTGTTATCCTTGTAGCATATAATAATAATAATAATAATAATAATAATAATAGAAATTTAATAAAATTAGGTCGAAAGGTTCTGACTTATTCTTGGACTTTACTTTAAAATTTGATAAGCGGTACTCCTTAAAGTAATTGCACAAGACTCGGTAATTTCAGACGTGCGTCGATAGCATTATGGAAGAACTTGGAGAGGACCTACTTTTTGACGAGAAAACTACGCATATACTGATTCCGGTTAAAGGAATGACGTGTAAATCTTGCGTCAATTCCATTTTAAGCGTAGTTTCGCCATTGTCTGGTGTATCAAGTTGCGAAATAAGTCTCGAGAAGGAAGAGGCAAACATCATCTATGATCCGACTAAAGTTACAAAGGCTAAAATAATTGAAATCATCGAAGATTGTGGTTTTAACGTTCCGACTGACGAAAATATATTGGCATTAGAAAATTCCCTTTTGGCAGAAATACTGTTAGGATCATCAAACGCTCAATCAGTTATTACTTTGCCTGTTAAGGGCATGACATGCATGTCTTGTGTGAATTCGATTACCAATGCATTAAAATTAATAAAAGGGATTCAAAGTGTTGATATCAGCTTAAAAGATGAACAGGCTACAGTTGAATTTGATTCCGGAAAATTAACCAAGGAAAAAATTATTGAGGTAATTGAGGACTGTGGATTTGTGGTACCAATTGTGACATCCAAGAAATCCAATGATCTCTCACAAATCGTCCCCGATACAAATATTTTTGCCAACATCGCTCTCAAGACTCCCCCTTCAAAACAATCTACCTTCCCATTAATATCTGTAAATTCACATTCATTCTCATCAGAAAGTATTCGCGTTGCTCAATTGAAAGTACAAGGAATGACTTGCGCTTCCTGTGTAAATAGCATTGAAAGATCTCTCGGCGCATCATCGGGAATCATTTCGGTTAAAGTTTCATTATTGGCTGAGCGTGCTACCATTGAATATAATTCAGAGATTGTAGATGAAAAACGAATTGAAGAGATGATTAATTCAATTGGATTTGACGCTTCCCTTATTATTCAGAAACGCCAAGATACTGCCGAATTACGAATATTTGGCTTGTCGAGTGGAGCTTGTCTCAGTACACTTGAGCAGGAACTTTGTAAATCTCGGGGTGTCCTTAAAGTTTCCATAATTTTGGAGATAGAAAAGGCTCTCATTCAATTTGACAAGGAGATACTTGGCTTACGAGATATTGTTAATTTAATCAAAGAACTGGGATATCATGCTGTATTATGGGACAATACGCGTAATGCACAGCTTGAATCATTAAATCGAACACGAGAAATTGGAGAATGGCGAAATTCATTCTTTAGATCACTTGCTTTCGCTTTTCCTGTATTTATTATATGTATGATTTTGCCTGAATTTGAATGGGGCTCAAAACTTGTTGGAAAAAAGTTATTACCAGGGATTTACAGTGGTGATCTTACTTCTTTAATTTTAACAATTCCTGTCCAATTCGGTGTTGGCAAAAGATTCTACAAGTCTTCATACAAGGCACTTAAACATGGTACTGCAACAATGGATGTTTTAGTTGCGTTGGGCACATCTTCAGCTTTCTTCTTTTCTTGTTTTGGGATGTTTTATGCTCTTTTTGATCCGATGCATATAAAACCATCGACATTTTTCGATACTTCCACAATGTTAATAACATTTGTCACACTCGGTAGATATTTAGAAAATGTTGCAAAAGGAAAAACATCAGCAGCTTTATCCAAATTAATGTCGCTCACTCCGTCGACTACCACCATTATTCACAAAGACCCCAAAATTGGAGAAATTATCAGCGAGGAAAAAATTTTTACCGAATTAGTTCAAGTTGGTGATATAGCAAAAATTCTACCTGGTGATAAAATACCAGCTGATGGTACTGTAATTTCAGGAGCTTCAACAATTAATGAGTCCTTAATTACTGGAGAAGTTGAACCAGTCGACAAGCAGCCAGGGGATCCGGTAATTGGTGGAACGGTCAATTGCTTGGGAACATTTGAAATGCAAGTTACGCGGGCTGGTAATGACACCGCATTGGCACAAATTGTTAAGCTTGTAGAAGAAGCTCAAACCTCGAAAGCACCTATTCAAGAATTCGCTGATACAGTGGCTGGATATTTTGTCCCAGTTGTTATTACGTTAGCCATTATTACATTTTTCATTTGGATCGTTTTATCACATCTTTTGAATCCAGTCCCAGAAATATTTCATCATGAGAGCAGTTATTTTGTTGTTTGCCTTAAACTTTGTATTTCGGTCGTTGTAGTTGCATGTCCATGTGCTTTAGGATTAAGTACACCAACAGCTATGATGGTTGGGACGGGAGTTGGTGCTCAAAATGGGATTTTAATTAAAGGAGGTGGTCCACTTGAAGCAGGAAATAAGGTTACGAAAGTAGTATTTGACAAAACTGGAACGCTCACCAAGGGACAATTACATGTTGTTCAACATGAAATCTTGTCAGATAATTTGAGTTTGAGTGCCGAGAAATTTTTTGCCATTGTGGGAGCAGCAGAGTCATCAAGTGAACATCCTCTTGGAAGAGCTATCTCACAATTTGGTAAAACTCGATTGGGAATAGAACATTATGATGCTGAGATTACTGATTTTCATGCAATCCCTGGATCGGGCATAGAGTGTAACGTACTTCACAATGCTTCTTATTCACTCCCTAATGGATCGATAAAATCTATACCAAAATCATCAACTGCAACCTCATATAATGTTTTAATCGGTAATGCAAGTTTTCTCACAGATCATCATCAAATCGTGATTCCAAAATCGGCAATTGTTATGATGGAGGCACAAGAGCAACAAGCTCATACAGCAGTTCTAGTGGCAATAAATAATTCATTTACTGGTCTAATATTCTTATCAGATACCATCAAACCCGAAGCAAAACTCACTGTCGCCGCTTTACATAATATGGGGATATCTGTGGCGATGGTTACCGGAGATCAAGAACTAACAGCGCGAGCTATTGCAGCAAAATGTGGAATTACCGAGATTCATGCTGGGATATCACCAAAAGGTAAAACCAAAATCATAAAATCGCTTCAACGCTCTGGAAATATTGTCGCTATGGTTGGTGATGGTATTAATGATTCGCCAGCATTAGCAGCCGCCAATGTAGGGATCGCGTTATGTAGTGGCACTGATATTGCAATGGAGGCAGCTGATATAATTTTAATGGGTCATGATTTGACTGATGTTGTTGCAGCACTCGATCTTTCACGGTCAATCTTTCGACGTATCAAAATGAACTTTATGTGGGCATGTGTCTATAACATCTTGGGAATACCTTTAGCCATGGGATTTTTTGTCCCATGGGGTTATCATCTAAATCCAATGGTGGCTGGTGCAGCGATGGCATTCTCAAGTGTGAGTGTTGTATGTTCAAGTCTAATGTTGAGATTTTGGCAAAAACCTCAATGGATAGATGATGGGAAAAGTGGTGTGGAAAGGGTTAAGTCCAGGGATAATAGTTGGTTCAATGGGATTGTTCACCGGAACAAGCAGCGTTCAAAACAGGGATATGACCGAGTTCCTATAGGTGAAGATATTTAATGATAAAAAGGAATATTTTCAAAATGGGTGTATTTTTACAAGATTTATTTCAAATACGACATAGAAATTTTCCCTATTCTTAAAAGACATGTACATTTGATAATTCAAAGTTTTGGATTAAAATTCACGCATTACAATTAAAAAATAAGCTTAAAAAGCATTACTAAAATGATAAATCAGATAATTATTAGTTTTGAGCAAAAAAGATTTATTTTAATTAAAACTCATTTAAAATATTATTATTTTAATAAATTGTTTAAATTTGATAAATAATTTTTATACATGAATAAATTTTGATTATGATTAATTGTAATATTATTTGCAATTGAAACAATTTTTTATTAAATTTACCAATATTTACATTTTAATTATTTCAAAAATTGAATTTATTCAAAAAAAAAAAAATTTTACAACAGTTAAAAAAATGATTAATGATTAAAAAATAGATCAAATCATGTGAATGGTAGTCTTTTTCATATCATAACTTGATTAAAATTACATTTTAATAAAAATGGGTTTAAAATGATAAAAACGTTATGTAAATTTAATATTATGCAAAAAAATAATTACATTTAATGAAACTATTATTATTATTATTATTATTATTATTATTATTATTATTATTATATAGTTTATTATTAAAACGATCAAGAAAAATGAAATTTCTTTTTTTGGAAGGTTTATCAAAGATTGTGATGTTAAACAAGAAAGAAAGAAAGAAAGAAAGAAAATTCTGAAACTTGTGGTTAATAGTTTTTTGATTGTCAGTATCACTTAAAAAATTGGGAATATAATTATTAAAAATTTTTGGTAGTACCATTTAGTTTTTGTCAAACTTGAATTTCATAAGATTGGTAATATTTTTAATTTGATTTACAAAACACGTTTCTAAAACTTGATCCGTAAAGGTCAAATAATGACGAAAATGGATCTTACTAAATTTGTGATCCCTTTTTTAAACGCCACAATAATGATAAGAAAATAACACAAGAAAGAAATATTTGAAACTTTTTATTTTCAAAGAAAAAAACCTAACCTACAAAGAAATCTTAACCCTTTTTTTTTTTTCATTTCTTTTACTTTTGAAATTTCAGTTATTTTTGAAGAAGATTGGACTTTGTTATGGAAAAATTTATCTGCAGAATTCCCCAGCGCGGGCCTTGTCCCTAATACATTTGCCTAAAATGCAAAAAAAAAAAATTACTGAAAAAAAGAGCCTTCTCGTACATATCGTAGCCCTCCTTCATGTAAAAAACGCACCAGGAATAACCTTTTTACTCAAAGATCATGGTTTTTTTGTTTTTTTTTGAACAATGCACACAAAGTTTTAAAATATTTAAATGTGTATTAATAATTGTAATTTCTGATGCCGTACAATCATTTTTCCTTTTGATCATCATATGATGAACCCTTTTTTAAATAATTGTGTAAGCATACTTGGACAATTGCTATGATTCTTACATTCTAGTTTTAGGAGAGAGGAGTTTTGAGCCGAGCCAAATTTGTAATTGAAGAGGATAGGGATAATAATAGGAAGAATTCTATTTTTTTTTTATTTTTTTTATTTTTATTTTTTTGAAGGGTTCTTTGATTAATTAAACTAGACACTTCAAGGAAAAACTGTTATTTGAACTTCTTTGTTTATTTAAATTACGTTTTACGATTCAAAAACTTGTCGGGATTTTCCTTTTTTTCCTTTTTTTTTAATAACGAAGAATTCCGCGCTTTACGGTATGACGTTTTGATAAATTATATATTCAACGGTTAAAGGTTAAAAGTTTTTCATTCATAATAAAATGATGTCTTATTTCTTTTTTTTTTTTAAAAAAAAACCTATTGTTATAGTTTAGTTTAAATTTAATTTTAAATTTAATTTAATCTTTAAAGTTCAAAACAGGCTAATTTGGTTATGTTACTCTAATCAAAATGACAAAAATAAGCCATTTAGAATAAATTTAAAATTTTCAAACAATATTAGCCCAGGAAATTCGGAAATTGTAAAGGGAGTAAACGGAAAAAGTTTGTTAAATACTATAGGAGATAGGTTTGATTGGTTCCATTAATAATAATAATAATAATAATGGATTTTTATATGTGTTAAAATAAAAGTTTTTAATTATTTAGTAACACCATTCTAGTTTCTTTAAAGTCTTGGAATTAAAAGAATTAATACCAAAAAAAAAATGCTAGAATAATCACAACCACCATCACCATCACCACCCCACCCCACCTTCCCTCCCCTCGTTTTCGGTCAGGATAAATTAGGAAATCTTTTTAATAACCAATAAATAATCAGCTTTAAAAAAAAAACAATGAAAAAATTTCATTTTAGTAACACATAATTTATCAATTTAAAAAACTTCCTTCCCGATTTAGTAATTATTATTGTATATCTTTTGAACACAAAAAACATTATTCCCAAACTCAACATATTTGCTCCTGATTAAACCATATTAGCACACATGTTGGAAAAAAGTTCTTAACTACTATTAGTAGCTGTAATAAATATTTAGTTAATAGTAGTAATAATAATAATAATAATAATAGTAATAATAATAATAATAATAATAATAATAATAATAATAATAATAATTGTAAAAGCAACCTTTTTCAGTCTTCATTATTCGAAATTTCTTTTTCACCCACACCCACTCCCACTCTAACCCCAGTTTTTACTATTGACAACAACACCCAATTCAACAACTATCATTTTTACCACTTAAACCCGAGAAAAAAGTATACAAATACACTTTTATCCTTTTTACCTTCTCGCTTCCACTCTTCCTAAAACCCCAATTATTGTACATCTCTTTAAAATCAACCCCCCCTCCTCCCCTCCCTTCCCCCCCCCTCTCCCTCCCAAAAAACAAAAAACAATACGGTGGTTTTGTTTCTTAAAAAGTGTTTTGTTATCATACTCATCGGTACTTGTAGGCTGGTGTTGTATCATAGTAATATTAATAGCAGCATTTCCCTCCTCCACTTACCTTTGTAAAAGTTCCCTTTCTTTTAATACTTAAAAGTTTTGGTTGTTTTTAGTTTTCACTCGTCGTTGTTGACCAACAAAACACGAACACTTGTAAAAAAATTCTTTGTAATCTTTAGTCTCCATAGAGTACATATTTGAACCAACCAAAAAAATTCCTTGTGGTGACAACACGAAATATCTATAAAAAGACCTCCATATACCAAAAAAAAAAACTCTTCGCTCTTTTAGTTATTACTATAGTTCGTAACTTTTATCACCTTTCCACAACCACAAAAAAAATCACAAAAATGGGTTGCTGCATGAGTCAAGAGGAAAAAGATGGAAAACGCAAAAATGACGAAATTGAGAATCAACTCAGACGCGATAGGCTTTCAATGAGAAATGAAGTAAAAATGCTATTACTTGGTATGGTTGCTTCTTTATAAATTATTAAAAAGAAAAACTTAAAATCAGTTCATTCAGTAAAGATAAAACTTTGCTCTAAACTATTCATTTCATTTCTCTTAGGTGCTGGTGAATCTGGCAAATCTACCATTCTAAAACAAATGAAATTGATCCATGACGGTGGATATTCACCCGAAGAACGAGAGTCATTCAAAGAAATAATTTTCTCAAACACTGTTCAATCCATGAGAGTCATCTTAGATGCAATGGACAATATGAGTCTTTCATTAAGAAATGAAAGTAACCAGCGTTATGCAAATATTATAATGAATTTGCCCAATCAAATTGAAGGTGACAATCTACCTCCTGATGTGTCGACTGCCATCAAATGTTTATGGGCTGATCAAGCTGTACAGGATTGTTTTAGGCGTTCAAGAGAATATCAACTGAATGATTCGGCAAAATAGTAAGTTTTCTCAAAGTTTTATTTTTAACTTATTATTACTATTACTATTACTATTATCATTATGTTTATTATGTTTAACAAAATAATCTAATGCTTTCCCCTTTCTATCTTCTTTCTCTTTCTAATTATATTCGATTCTCTTTCTTTTTAGTTATTTTGACTCCATAGATAGGATAGCTAGGCCAGAATACCTTCCAACTGACCAAGATGTACTGAGATCTCGTGTAAAAACTACTGGTATCACTGAAACAACATTCTTAATCGGAGAATTGACCTATAGAATGTTTGATGTTGGTGGACAACGATCTGAACGTAAAAAGTGGATTCATTGCTTTGAAAATGTAACTGCCATCGTATTTTTGGTTGCTATTTCAGAATACGATCAACTTTTATTAGAAGATGAGACAGTGGTATGTATACTTTACCATCACCATCATCATCATCATCATCATCATCATCACCATCACCATCACTACCACCTATTGTTGTTCTATCTCTTTTTTTTATCCATAAAATCTCTAAATTTTTCTTAATTCTTTTTTTCAACCTCTTGATTAGAATCGTATGCAAGAAGCTTTAACATTATTCGATTCAATCTGCAATTCACGATGGTTCGTGAAAACATCAATCATATTATTCTTGAATAAGATTGATCGTTTCAAGGAGAAACTTCAAATCTCTCCGATGGAGAAATATTTTCCCGATTTTGAAGGTGGAAGTAATTATGAGGCCGCATGCGAATACATACTGAATCGATTTGTCGCCCTTAATCAATCCGATGTGAAACAAATTTATACACACTTCACTTGTGCCACCGATACTCAACAGATCAAATTCGTAATGGCTGCCGTCAATGATATTATTATTCAAACGAATTTAAGAGACTGTGGGCTACTATAAAATAAATCGGGGGAAAAAAAAATCAACTTTCAAAACTCATTTTTGCAATGTATTGGCAAAATGATTCACACAATAACTCTTACTATCATCTTCATCTTCATTGTCATGAATAGCATCATTAACATCAACATTAACTTTTAAATATCCTTATGTAAACCTAATTATTAAGCAAAAAATTTTGGATTTGGATTCTCTATCCCATTATACCATCCAAGTCAAGTCTGTATGTAAAGCAAATAATTCTCCTATAAGCCTAAAGTTATTTTAATAGCTTAGTTGTTCTTTTCTAAAACAGCAACAACATATTTGTTTTACTCAGTTTCTCCCATTTTTCTTTCCTACTTCTAAAATTTCCTTGAGTTTCGTTGGCTATTAAACCGCGTTTTTCATCCCCCAAATCAACTTGTTCTCCCATCATCGAAAAATGAATTTTTATAATCTTTATTTTTCTATTTTCCCATTTCCTCATGTTCTCATTTGACATCGGGATTTCACCAGGATTGATTATGTTTCTCTCTTTATATATATAGATATTATGTATAATCTTCAATCACGACTTCCCGTTTTTTCTTATCATAGACTTTTCCTTAATTAAAAATGTCTGATGAGTTCGTGAAAAACAACTGGGGCTAAACTTTTTGAATCAAAAAGCCACCAATCTACCCAATATTTTCGTTTTGTTAAATTCCTTTTTTCATCTATATAGTATAAATCCCCCACTCGTCATTGCATGCACAAAATCTATAATAGTTAATAGTATTATCTTCATAATCAATATTATCCTTTATAAACATGTTACCATACCATCAACCATCATAATCATCATCATCATTGAAAATGTTTACATTGAAGCCACGCGAGTTTGGCTTTCATCTCAATAATACAATTTATTTTATTGATTTCATTGGTATCTCGATGGTTTGGAAAAATATAGAGCACTCGAGTTGATTTTAGGTTACTATTTATTGTCTGGTGGATTTTTTTGTTGACAGTCGGCGAGTCGTTTGTTTTGGTTTTGCTGTTGTGGTATTGGAATTTTGAATTATTTTCTTATATAATATATATTCTTTGCAAGTTTAAAAGGCCGAAAAAATGTGATCAAGATTGATGCTGATGTTTTGAATTGGGAAAATTTGAAAATAATTAAATCAAAACATCTAGTTCGTTGAATCGAGTCTTTCAAATTATTATATAGCATTTAATTTGAATTTATTTATTCATAGTAATGGTTTTTCAACAAAATTTATTTATTTTTAACATTGTATTTATTAAAATATAATTAAAAATTTATCAATAAAAAACAAAATTTTATTATTACAATTTTGTAATAGTTTAACATTAATTTTCTTTTGAAATTTGAATTTTATTTTATTTATTTTACTTTATTTTATTTTATTTTATTTTATTTTATGTTTTATTTAATCTTTTAAATCTTTTTTTTTTTAATTTTGAAACTCATATTTTTATTATTTTGTTTTTTTTTAAATCATGATTCAAGTTTTGGTTTATAAAAAAAAGCATAATATTAAATATTAATAATAGATATTGAAAATGAGTAGTTTATTTTATTTTTAAATTTTGTTATATTTTTTGTATTTTTTTTTAGAAAAATAAATTTATTAATTAATTTATATTTTTTTAAATTAATTGATTTTAGATTTATTAATTGATTAATTGATTAAATAATTCATAATTATATTTATTTATTAAAAAATTTACAATTTCTTAAATTATTTAAACCAATTTTTATATATATATTAAAATATTGTTATTTTTATTATTAATCTGAAATTTGAAAAAAATAGTTTTTAATAATTTAAATTCAAATAATTTGTGTTTTAATATTTTATAATATTATTAATAATTAAAAAAAATTTTTACTTAATTTTATATTTAATTTAATTTGTTTTTACAAATTTTAAGAATAAATAATAATAATAATAATAAATATTTACCAACTTTTTTTTTTATATTTGAAATTTTTTTGAAAAAAAGTTTTATTATATTATTTTTTAGTTTTTTAATATTTTATAAAGTATTAACTTCTTTATTTAAATACTAATAGTTATTAATAATAATAATATAAATAAAAAAAAGTTTGTAAAAACTATTATATATATAATTTTATTAAAAACAATTATTTTTCTAAATAATTTTTTGTTTATAAGCAACAAAATAGCTATGTTTAATGTTTTTAAATAATATAAAAACTAATTCTAAATATGAATTAAAAAAATTTGTAATAATTAATATTGAATTTAATATTAATCATAAAAATAATTTTTTTTAATTATATTTATTTTAATAAAATTAATTATATTATAACAGATTTAAGTTTATTTAATAGATAATAATTAAATTATGATTTTTTTCTTTTTTTTAGAAAATATTTAATGAATTTTTTTTTGTGTAAAATAATAAAAAAAGTAAATTTGCATAAATACAAAATAAATATTTAGTTTATTAATAAAATTAATAAACAATAACAGAATTTAGACTTAATTATGTATTTTATAATTAAAATATTTATTAACAATATAATTTAAATTAGCAATTATTATATAATAACACAAAATATTACTAAATAATTTTTTATTATCAATATTTTTATTAAAAATAAAAAAACTATTATTATTTTTTATTAATTTTAAAATTAAATTTATTAATATAGTTAAATTAAACAAATTATATTAATATTTAGATATTTTATTTTTTATAAAAAATTTAAATATTTTTAATTTAAAGAAAACAGATTTAAATATATATAAAAAATAATTTTAAATAAGCAATTTATATATTTAATTACAGTAATTTTGTTTGTTAAATATTCCACATAATTTAGTTTTATTAATAATAAAATATTGATAAAATAAAATAAATTGGTTTATAAATGTTTTGAATTAAAGATTAATCTATTAAAAATATTATAATTAAAGCTATTTATCATTTTATATTGTATAATATTAAGTTTTTTAATTAAATTTAGTTAATTATTTTTTGATGAGTATAATAAATTTGTTTAAAAAAATTGAGATTATTATAAAAAATATTAACAATTTTTTTTAATTATATTGTAAATATATTAGTTTTGTTTATATTAAGTAAATTTGGTTTTTATAAACTGGTTAAACATTTTAAAAAACTGAAATTATTTTTATAAATTATTTAAAAAATAAAAATAACTGTGTAATTAACTAAAAAAAATTTTTTAAAAAAAACAAAAATTTATATTTTAAATAATTTAAGATTGTTGTTTTTTTTTATTAATTTTAAATATTAATATATATATAATAAATTTAATTATAATATTTATTTCTATTAATATATATAATTTTATATAATTGTTTTTGGTATTAGTAACTAACTAGTTTTCTATAATTTTAATATTTTAAC
The DNA here is from genome assembly GCA_016748015.1 of Geosiphon pyriformis. NCBI lineage: Eukaryota > Fungi > Glomeromycota > Glomeromycetes > Archaeosporales > Geosiphonaceae > Geosiphon > Geosiphon pyriformis. Next base: position 1,077,854 of record JAAOMT010000697.1, read on the forward strand.
AATTTTTATTAATAGTTTTATAAGAAATTTTGTTTTTTTTATAATTAATAATATTATTGTATTTTTAAGAACATAAATCATAATATAAAAGTTAAAATATATAATATAATATTATTTATTTTGATTAAACTTATTATCATAATTTTGGTTTTAAAATATATTTTAATAAATAATTTAATTGTTATTTATATATATGAATTTGGTAAATAGTTAATTATATCTGATTTTTAATATTAATATTAAATAAAAAAATACAAAATTAATATTATTATTTAAAATAAAATATTATTAATAAATTAAACCAAAGTTAAAAATTATTTTACTATTTTAAACAATAAAATAACAAATTATATGACTAATAAAATTTTAAAATATTTTTTTTATAAACATAATAACATAACTTTTTTTAATAATATTTGATATTTTGTATATAATATTTATAATATATTTTGTTATATTTAATAAAAATTAAAGTTTGAAAAAAAATTTTGGATATAAGTTTTATAAATACCAAAAAATACAATATAAATTATATAAGTGTTGTTTATATTAAGTATAATATTTTAAAATTATTAAATTATAATTTATATAAAAAAAATTTTAGTTTAATATAAAAAATTGTTTCTAATTATGCTGTTATATAGTATTATTAATTTGGTTTAATTACTTAAAATTTTAAAATTTTGTAAAATTTTTGTGTTTTATTTTTTTAAAATAAGTTTTGTTATTTTTTTTAGTAAAAAATTGTATGTTGCTTTGACAAAAAACTTTGTATTTAAGTTTTAATTTAATAATATTTGTAAAATTTTTGGATCTGCAAAATTAAATAATTTTAAGATAATAAAATTTGTTTGTTATTTACTTTATTTTAATAAAAAAAAGTATAATTACTTAAAGCAAAACTACATGTTACTTTTAAAAAAACAATATATTATCTATAAAAAATATTTTTAAATATTTTTAAAAATAATAATAATAATATATTATGTAGTTTTAATCTTTTTAAATTAAATTTATTTATGTTTAAATATTTATATTATGCTAAGTTTTATAATTAAATTAGGTTTTTTTATATTTTATTAATTATTATTTAATATATAATAAATTAATTATTTTTGTTAATATTATATAATATAATTTTAATTAATTTAAATAAAAACTTATAAATTATAATTATTTATAAAATTTTTAAATTTTATATTATAGTTAATAATTAAATTACATTTTGTTAAAATATTATAAAAATAAAAATAAAATTGTTTTAAATTTATTAATTAAATTATTTTAAAAAAATTTAATTTTATAATAATATTTTCCAGATTTCATAAGCTAGAATTGCTGATATCTAAATTGGTCAAGGCCTCATGTTCGGTTTCCAGTAATGATTTTGTTTCTTTGCTCAAGGTATAGAACAGACTCAATTCTACTGGTGCATTGACAGTAAAGTCCCTTTTACTTTTAGGTTTTAATTTTGATGTCATTCACTCTGCACTGGTCAAAGCAAAAAAGTTGTACTGCTCTTCTAAATTGTTGGAATCCAAACGTGCTGAGGAATCATCTATTAAGCAAGCCATTAATAAAAAAATGGAGAGTTTTGAGCTGGACAAAGACCATACCATCAAGAGTGTGTTAGAGTGTTCTTTCCACAAAGTGGTCTTAGATTATCTTGTTATGGGGGATAAGTTAATTTTGGAACCTGATTTGGTCAAGCCTAAGGTGGATAAGATCATGGAAGAGTGGACCAGAAAACACAGGGTGGTATTTGACATTTCCAATAATTGGGCCTGCCAATATTAGCCTCTAAATTACATGTTCAATGGTGCTTTTTCTGGGGTTATGTGTCCTATTGGTTTTGATAAGATGTCTGCCATTGTCAAGGAGCTTCCTGATGGGAAAGCTGCTGGACTTTCTGGCATCTCTAATGAATTGTGGAAACAATATGACAAGTCAGTTTTGGATATGCTTCTGGTGCTTTTGAACTTTTGTTTGGTTGGTGAATCAGTTCTTGGACCTTGGAGGAAAGCTTGGGTCTCAATGATCCTGAAACCTTATGAATAAGAGAGAGTTCTCATGAACACCTGTCCTATTGTTTTGATCGAAATGGCCCACAAGATTTTTTCTAAGGTTCTTTCAGATAGAATTTCTTCAGCTTGCAGTATGTTTAATGTTCTTCATGGGAACAATTTTTCTGTTCTAAAAAATACGGTTTTTTGCTAATTTTGTTTTGAAAAAAGTGGTTTTAGATAAACAGTTTGCATATTTGGTGTCTGCTGTACTCTTTCCGATTGTCTGCTACAGGATGCAGTTCAGTTATGTTCCTTTAAGTGTGTGCAATAAGTGGGATGCCATGATTTACAAAGACTTGAAGTCTAAGACTGGCCTTCCATTCGACTTTTCCAATGATACACTCCATTATCTCTCTTTGTATAGTTTGAGAACTTTCGAACAAATTCAGGCTGAAAGCAAATTGGCTTCTGTTGGGTTATTGGGTCGCTTATTCTTTCACAGGTCTCATGACCTTTAGGTTCTCAATTGGCATCCCCATCATCCTTTGCAATTTCCAGTTTGTATTAAGGTCTGTCCTATAAACAATTTTTTGGCTGGGGTGGCCCATATCCTTTTTGGATGTGATTTGTCTCTTGGTGGTTTTTTTCTTAGCACTTTTCGTTTTTGTGGTGGTTCTCCTATGTCTCTTGTTCTTGGTAAGCATTGCTTTTCCAAGTATGTTTTCTTACTCTGCCACTATAGTGTTGCTTTCATGGAGCAGTTACGTAACTGGGCCAGTGCTGTTTTTAGTTAGAATATCTTCAAGTACTAGAAAAGACTGGACTCCTATAGTCCAGTTCCTCTTTGGTTTGATCTCTTTGTACAATTTCTTGGTAGTGTTGTTTCTTCTTCTTCTGTTTGTCTTCTCTCCATGGATGGTCATGCTCTTTCTGATGTTCTTCAATCACACAATTTTGGTGTTGTTTGTGATGCTTTGCTAAACACTAATGCTGATGTTAGTCTTTCTGTGTATATGAATAGGTCTCTAAGTGGTTTGGGTACTGTTAGTATGAAGGCTGGTGCTGCTGCTTTTTTCAAGGACATTCATTTGGTTTTGGATGTAAGAGTTTCTGACATGGTTTCCTTAATGCTGGTAAAATTACAGGCTATTGCTTTGGCACTTGAGTGTATTCCTCTTTTTTGTTCAATTGACTTATTCTTAGACAGCCAAGTGGCTTTGAATGCATATGAGTCTGAGTCTTTGTTAATTTGTCCTGATTTTAGGAATCAGTGCTGGATCAAGCATTGCCACATTACTGATGTTATTTGGAATAAGAATTTGAATATAAATTGGGTCAAAATTAAGAGTCATTCAGGTGTCTCAAGCAATGAGCAAGCTGATGCACTTGCTAAGGTGGCAGCTTCTTCTTCTTGGTGGCTACCTTATAGAATTGGTGAGCATTTTTTAAGAGATGGTGGTTCTGTGGTTTCTGGTAATTTGAGACACTTTGTTTGTGATGTTTTTTGGTCTGTTAACCAAATGCGTTGAAAGGTTGGCTCTGGTTCTCAAGTTGTGATTGGTGGTTTACGTGGTAATATTGATTGGTCCAAATCTTCTTTGGTGTGACACTCCGATTTCCACATGGCTGTTGGTTCTACTAGTGCACAAATGGTTGGCCTTCGGACTTACTTTATGAAGGCTTTGCATCACCAACTCCCTGTGGTTATGTATAAGCATCTGTATGATAGACATTATCCCAGCATGGTGTGTTTATTCTGTGGTAATGTTAAGATTTCTGATCACATCTTTTTTTGCTCCTTTGATGCTGCTGGTTGTTCTCGTTTGATGAATACTTTTGCAGTGACTTGGAAAACCTGTTCTGGTTTATCTTATTCCTCTTCTTGTGTTTCGCAGTTGTTGTCTACTTGCGCATTTGACATTGCAACTGGTGCAGCTTTGTACAAGGGTTTTGTTTTCAGAGATTGGTATCAGGAATCTGTTTCCACTTTTAAGAACCCTAAGGTGGTGGCTACTAATATAGTGAACTTTGTGTGTGATTTTTGTATTGCATTCTGGGATGATATTTGGCTGGTCTATGTAAAACACCATGCTGTTATGGAGAGGAACGGGCTGATTTTACATGATGACTCCATTCCTGTCTCTGTTTCTGGTTTTTCTGAGTGTTTTTTGTCTGGTATTGTTAGATTGTTGGGAGTTGCTAAAGCGTTTGGCATTGGTTTCGGGTTTTGTAAGTCCTATTTGTTTTTCTCTGGTACTTGTAACAAGGTTTTGGTTCATATAGGTGTCTAGTGTAGTCTTGACTGGTTTGAGTGGCTGGTCACGTGTAGTAAGAGCATGATTTGTGCCTAGTTTAGATCATTTGAATGATGTATTGCACTAAGTAGTGTTTGGACTTCACTCATTAAACGTTAATAAAAAAAAATAATAATATTTATTTATAAGTATTAATTATGATTATTTTATTTATATTATTAAAAATTAATTATAAAAATATATATATATAATTCAATTTTTTTATTAATTGCTATTTTTATGTTATAAAAATTTTATATATATTTAAAACCAGTTTTTATATTATTAAAATTTTTTTATTAATATACTTAAAATTCAAAAAATTATTTAATATTTATTTTAAATTTAAAAATACTTTTTATTTTTTTTTATTTTATGATTATAACTAAAACAAAGAGTAAAAAAAAATTTATAATTACAACCAAAGCAAAGAGTAAAAAAACTATAACTGATATTTTTTTTTGGTATCTTATAAAGTTTTAATCAGAAAAGTTTTCTCTGTTGTAAAACCAGTTAAACAGAATGTCTTAGAAATTTTTTTTTTAACTAATAATAGTAAAAAGCTGCTTTTAGTGATTATTAAAGCATTTTTTTTATTTTTGGCTGGTTTTTTATTAGTTAAAATTCTTTTAAAAAAACACACATGAATTAATTCTAGTGTTGTCTCTACTTTTACTAAAAATCCAAAAGTTTTTAAAAGTAAGCCAATTAACAAACTAGTTTTCTTAACTATTGTTATTATATTTGGTATTATTAATATTACTTCTTTAAAAATAACCAGAAAGACCAAAAATTTCAAAAAACAAAAGTATTTACTTACTTCTACTATTATTATATTAAACTTTTTTGTAATTTTAGATAAAATTTCTATTATATTATTTGGCATATTATTTAAAATAAGCCAAGATCAATTACTGGCTGTGTTGTCAAATGTAATTTTTTTTAGCAAATTATTATTAATTTTAGAAACAAAACAACAGTTTTTTGTTGAATTATTTGTTATTAAAAACTGGACTGATTAAATGTAAACTAAATCATTTTTTTTGCTGATTTTTAATACTGTTATTAGTGATGCTTGAGAAACTATCTTTAATTATCAAAAATTTGCTAAGTAAATAATCTTTACTCTGTTGTTTAGTATTATTTTCAAGATTAAAGTGGCTTATATTAAGACTGTTTTTCAGTTTGTACATGGTTTTTTGAATACAAAATCAGTATCAAAAGACAATATAAAACTTTTTTGCATAGAATTTGTTTCTTAAAAGTTTTTGAAAGCTGTATTTCTGGTTGAACTTACAAACTTTGTTTGTTTAACTACTCTTAAAATTGCCAAATCTTTGGTAATTTCTGAATCTGGTTTTTTTTGCTACTATTGCACTGCATGATATGTCTTTAAATGTATTTGCTATTAACATAAAAACAATACTTAGTGTGTTTAACAAGATTGCCAATGTTGTATTAAAGTCTGTTAATGTTTGACAATACATAATTTTTTATTTTAAAAAACTGAATACTGCTATGTCTATTCTAAATTATTGGTTAGTTTTGATAAACAAAAATAGTATTAAAATTTTTTAATTAATTAATTAAAATAAGACTATTTTGTTTTAAAATTGGTTTAAAACCAAGTTAATCAACTTTTTTTCTGGTTGTACAATTTTAAAATCAGTAATATGATTTTGCAGATTGGTAATTAGTTTTGTTTTATTTTTTGTTTTCCTAATTTTAATTATTATTTATGATTTGTGCTGATTATATTTGGTTTTTAAGTAGATTTTAATACTGCAATAGTTAAAATTAGTACATTAAAAAAGTGCTGTATATGGTAAAAAATTTTTGGCTGTTAATACTGTTTTTGGTATTAGAAAATAAGTTATCTGGCTATAAATTGTAAAGTGTTTTCATCTTTTTTTTCCAAAGTTCTTAAGATATTTATATCTTATTTTGTAAACTTTAAGTCTTATGTCAAGACTTTTGCTCCTGTTTGTTTTTCTGAATTTTTTCTTTTGGCTGTTTTTGTTTTTCCTTCTATAGTTACTAATAATTCTTTAGTTTCTTTTTGATTGGCCTTTTTGAAATTTAATTTGACCAAATTAACTATTTTGGTTAAATCTATTGTTAAAGTCTATTGGTTTTTTAATAATTGTATTTGAATAATTTATTATAAATAATTTTGTTTCAAGCAGCATCTTTAGTTTTAAAATCAATGAGCTTATAATATATCTGAATATTTTTAACAAGATTGTTAATAAATTAAAAAAAAGATGGTTTTATTAAAAAAAAATATTGTATAAAGAATGTTAACATGTTTGATAGTTTAATATATTAAGCTATTGTGAATAATAAAATGTTTTCTAATTTAATATTACTTTAGATTTATAAATCTGTTAATATTAAAACTAATTTCTTAAAAACAACTAAATAGATTGGATTAATATTTTATAATATTACTTTGTTTGATATAATTTAAAAAATATTTTCTTTGATTAAGTTTTTTTTTATAATATTAACATAATATAATCTAAACTAGTTTGAATAACTAGTTATATATAAAAAGTATGTAAACTATATTTAGCACTGAAATACTTAATTTGTTTTTAACTTTTAAGTAGTGATTGAATCTTATTTATTAAATATATAATAATAAAAAGTTATTTTTAATGACTTTTAAAGTATTTTTTTCATTTTTAATTAGCAATTTTTCTCTAATTAGTTTTTTTTAAAAACATATTTGAATTAATTTTAGTATTGTTTCTATTTTCTTTAAAAGCCTAAAAGTATTTAACAATAAACCAATTAAAAAGCTGATTTTTTCTGTCATTATTATTAACATTATTATTATCTTTTTGTAAATGGCCAAAAAAACCAAAAATTCAAAAAATAGCAATAATTACTAATATTTGCTATTATTATATCAAATTTTTTGGTAATTTTAAATAAAATTTTGAATAAAATCTTCTTAGTAGCAACCAGCTTTCTTTTTAATGTAAATAATAACAACAATAACATGTTTTTTATAATAATTTAAGATTAATTATTAACTGTATTGTTAAATATAGTATCTTTTAACAAATTATTACCAATTTTAAAAACAAAACAACTTATTAAGTTACTTGATTTTAAGAATTGAACTGATCAAATAGAAACTAAATTAACTTCATTTTTTTTGTTTTTAATATTGTTTTTAGTAATATCTAAAAAACAATTTTAGTTGTCAAAAGTTTTTTAAATAAATAATCTCTATTCTGATATTTGGTTTTATTTTTAAGATTAAGTTGGTTTTAAATAATTTTTTGTTTTATCTGTTGTCTGATTTTATTGAGTTTAAGTTAGTTTTTAAAGACAATATTAAATTGTTTTATGTAAATTTTGCTTTTAAAACTTCTTTAGTTGTTGCTATCAAAGTTTTTATTAATGATTTTTTTTAACTATATTTAATATTGTAAAATCTTTTGTAGTAATATCTGGCTCTTTTTTTTTATGTCTGTAGTACTTTGTAATATTTTAATTAATATATTTTCTAATAATATTAAAAATATTATTGGTATTTTTAATGTTGTTACTTCTATTAAATTAAAGCTTATTGGTTTATGGAAATATGTTGTTATTAATTTAAGAACTTTTTTTTTGCTTCTGTTGTTCTTAGTAACTAGTTTGTACTAATAAAAAAAGACAATATTTAAATTTTTTTTTTAATTAAAAAGAGATTATTACTTTAAAAAATTTTTTTAAGACCAAATTAGTTAATTTTTTCTTTAGCTGTACTGTTTTTAAAATTAATAATATAATTTTTCAAATTGATGACCATATTTGTTTTATTTCTTGTTTTTTAAATTTTTATTATTATTAATATTTTGTTGTTGTTACTTTTGAGTCTTTTATATTATTTGTTATTAATAATAAAACTTATATTATGACTTTTGCCTTTTTAATTCTTTTTTTTGCTGTTTTTTTGGTTGTTTTTGCTGCTAATTTTGCTATTAAATTTAGGTTAAACTTATTAGAATTTCAAATCTCAAACTTAATTGTTTTAATAAAATTTATTGTTAAATCTATTGGTTTTTTAGTTGCTTTAATAACTTTTTTATATTTAAAAATATGCATAAAAAACACAAAGTTAAAAAAAATTTGCTTATTATGCTTAATGTTTTCCAAAACTTTGTTTTTTTTTTGGCTAATATGTTTAAAAACTTTGTTTGTCTTAAAATTAAAATTAAATTTAATAACATAAATAATAATAATTTAAGTATTGCCAAAACATATTCTTTGAGTAAAAAAAATATAATCATATAATTACTTTATAATAAATATGTAGTTTTGGTGTTAAAAATAATATTAAAAAAATTAAATTGTTTTTAAATAAGTTTATTTTTGATTTTAGAAATTTAAATAGTATTATTAAGAAACTTAATAAGCAAAGTTTATTTTTAGCTTTTTTTAATTTAGTTTAGTTAGTGTTTTGACTAATTTAAGTGGTTAGTCACATGTAAAAAATACATAATTAATATTTAATTTAAGTTACTTAGTTTGATATATTATATTAAATGGTTTTTAAATACACTTTATTAAAATATAATAATAATAATAAAAATTAGTTTTTTATTAATATAAATTTTTTTTTAAAAAATATGGTTGTTTTTGGTTTTTTATTTAAAAAAATTTATTGAAAACTTATTTTTAATTAGTAAAAAATAGTTTGTTTTATCTAAATATAATTTAATTAAAAATTAAAAATTACAAAATAAAAAATATTATAAATTAAATATAATTTATATACTTTTATATATAATTAATTATTTAAATTTACATTAAAATATTTATTAACATTTTTTTATAAATATATTTACAAAAATAGTTTGTTTTTTTATAATATTATATATTAATTAATAACAATTTTATTTGATAAATTATTTATTTTATTATTATTTTATGAGTGAAACCCAAATATTTTATTATTATATAAATTTTTTTTAGATAATTATGTTAATTTTATAATAATTTAAATATAAAAAACTAAATTAATAAAATAATTTATATTAAACATAACAAATAATTTGAAAATAATTTTAATTAAATTAATAAAAATGCTTTTATAAATAAAAACCAAATAATTTAAACTTTAATACTTGTAATAATACTAATATTTAAAAATATTTTTAAAGTGTTAATTTTAATTATAACAGCATTAAAATAATTTTAAAACTTAAAAATAATGATAATATATATATTATTTTTTAAAATACATATTATTTATTAATTTTAATATATATATTAATTCATATAGAGTAAATTGTTTAAATATACATAATATTAATAAAAATTTTTATAAAAAAGTTTTAATACAATTTACATAATTATTTGTATTTTGATTTTATCAAATTTATTTAAATAAAATATAACTTTAAATATTAAATCAAATCATCTAATTGAATGTTTGCTTATAGTTAATCAATACAAAATTTTAAAATGATTGAAATTGTCTAAATTTATTAACTATATGTTTCTATTATAATACTTTATTAATGTTATGTATCTGATAATTAGGATATATTACAAGCTTCATAAAAAAATCTTATTTAGCATTTATAAGACTGTGTGATTCTAAGAGGTTATTTTTAGTTATAGGCTCAAGATTCAATGATAAGGTTTTTAAAATAAAAGGGCATTAGAATTTTGCCAAATCACCCTTTGTTGATAGAAGATTAAACCCAAAATCGAATCGAGTTCAAAAAGGAAGAACCTTGAAGAGTGCTAACTACTAATGATTTTTGATGATTAATATCAAATAAAAGTCTAAAGATAAATCAGTAATGATAAAGAATGTCAATTGCATCAAAAGCCACAGTTTTGATATCATTGCCTCTTTAAATTCTCGCTGATTCGCCAAATGTTGCGACAAAAGCTATGAACTGGATAAAGCTGATTGAATTTTTCATTATTCGACGAGTTTTCTTTTCGGCCTGACTTTTTTTCATCTCCCGAAAATGATGTCAGAATATTAATTATATATAATGTTAAATTTATACATGATTTTGTTGTATCTGTGACGTCAGTTATCTTCTATTTACCCAGTTCTTTGATTCAAGTAACCATTAATATCAGTTTCTTGATGCTTTAATCATAGTCAAATCTATAGGAAACTATTTCAAAAGAATTTGTGCTTTATATATTAAAAGAGTGTTCACACAACGGATAATATGATAGATAAAGAGAACAATCCTGTAATTGACTTTGTCCAAATCGATCCATGTCCATCCAATATTGTACACGAAGAAAGTTTGCTCCAGCCTAAACATTCCTTCCATTTTCTATCCAGGATATTAAAAATCAATTTTTTTCAATGGCCGGATCAAACTTTTTGGCCGTATCGATATTCTTATTATGTCGATCAATAACTTCGGCACGATACACCTCAGCCACATCATCCCCCACAAATCTTTTTAAATTACGATAAACTCGTCTTGCCTGTTCATGTTCTGCAGAATTTATTTGTTGTGGCCTAACAATGGTCATGGAACGAAGTTTATGCAATGTGGCATACATGTGATATCGACGCAGCAATTCCATCGCCTTATCAATCTCTTCGGGTGTGACGATAGGTGTTGTTTCCTGTTCGTTGATAAGTTCTTCCGGGTCTTGTTCGTGTGCTGTTAGCGGGGATTCAAGTTGTTCAGTGTGATCCGGTTCTGGACTGTTTCGTGTCGATTCTAGGGTGTCTGCATTATTATTGTGATTGTTATTTTGATGATTGAGTGAATTTTGTGGAACGTTTCTTGGGGAAGGTGATGACGCGTTATTGTGATTCCTTTTAGGCCTAGTGGTAGAATATGGTGCGGAAGTTGCTCGGGTGAAGTAATTATGTCGTAGATTTTTAGAACGAGGCGATTGTCTAACACGACGCGTTTCTGCTATTGGCATCTCATTCTTATTGCTTCCAGCCGCAAATTCGTCTTCTTCCTCTTCTTCCCCCTCAATACCATCTTCGCTTTGATTATTAGCATCAGACAAGTTTTCTTCTTGATAAGACCCCTCTTCCTCCATGCCATCCTCTCCCTCTACTTCATACTCACTTTCTTCTTTAATTTCAATTTCTCCTTGATTTACTTTAGTTTCTTCACTATTATCGATGCCGTTTTTTAATTTTATAACATTCATAATTGGTTGACCACGGACCGAAATTCACTTTTCTAAAAGGTCATTAATCGATTTTAAGAAACTGAAAGATCATTCTTATTCATGTATTGTCTCTCTTTTACCCAATGAAAAATAACTCTGGGTGATACTAAAGGTTACAATGGACGCAGTTAATATCCTTAAAATTGGAATGAAGTTGAGTAAATTAAAATAAAATATTTAGATAATATGAGGAGGGTGGGATTCGAACCCACGCCTCCGAAGAGACCACGGCCTTAACGTGGCGCCTTAGACCGCTCGGCCACCTCCCCATTTCTAACTAAGGGGACGCAAATTTTTTGTTTACTAATTCAACCATATTCCCGGTTGAGTAATGACGCGCCACGACAAATATGGTTATTTGATTTTGCGATTGTGAATTAAAATTCTTTGATCTAATAGACCTTTCCTTTGAACAGAACGCTTACAAATATCTCAAAACGAGCCATGCACCCAACGCTAGCGCCTCACCAACATGGAGGTAAGCTACTCTTCAACATGTTACTATATTAGTCACAAAAATACGTGTTTTTAAAAATTCATTTCATAGCAACCTGTGTTGAAATCATTCGACGCTTTGAGGAGTGTCATCAAATCGGTTTCTTTCATCGCATTTTTGGTGGATGTAATAGCCTCAAGCTTGAATTGAACGATTGTCTTAGTGCAGAGGTAAAATAATTTGGGGTTCCAATGATAGGTACAATTTTCTTTCCCAAACTTGGTTTCGACTATATACACAATCTTTATTAGAAAAATCAATTCCAGCAGAGATTTTTATATATACTGAAATCCAAGTATTTATCTAAATTTCAAGTTTGAACAGAGACGGCGACATAATGCCAAAATTGCCAGAGAGAAACGAAAAAAGTTTGAGGAACTATGGAAAGAATTGGAAACGGATAAGTAACATAGGAATCTTTATTATCATGATGGATTATTATACCTGAAGCTTTCCGAAAACGAATAACATTCAAAGTTCTGACCTTTGCTTGCTTAACTTTATCCTACAAAATCGTGGCTTTAATAGAGTAGCCTAAAAATAGCAAAAATGCTTCCAAGATCAATAGGCCAATCGGCTCTCAGGAGACATGCTTTACAATTTCCAATTATCATAGCCCCCCTCTATTTTAGTAAAATCTTGGGTCATGAAATTCTCGAATCCTTCACAGAAATAAAATATCAAGTGAATTTGGAATTTTCGATTGATTCTTCAATAAATACTGCTCAGGTCATTGATTTGATGAGAATATATTTATCGTCTATGACCAAATTTTTGACGTTAAAATATCAAGAAATTTCTCAATTCACACTCCACTAAATAATATGGTCCACAAGGATGATAAAACTCCAACTGATTTATTGAAATCGTTCATGGAAAACCAAAACACCAAAAAAGACATCAAACTAAAGCTTCATACGTGCTCCCGTTTAGCATTGCGTCAGATCAATGAAGCTTCATGGTGATACTCCTAAATTGAAGGCGAATTAGGAGTAATATAATTCAAGATTCATACCATCGTGAATTTCGTCTTCAAAGTTGAAGATTGGTTTGTATAGAAAATAAATTAGTTAATAAAGGTTAAATTTTGAGTGCAGACTTACAAAAAAAAAAAAAAGGAAAAGGAAAAGGTATAATTACAATCATCCAATGTGATGTGATCCTTATATATGGTATACCTAGATTTTATCATAATCAAATTTATGAAAGAAACGTCAGAAAGGTTTAATAAGAGTATAACCCAGATTATAAAAGGTAAACATCAATCCCAGGAAGAAAATAAAAACGGTATAGCCCTTCTAGTGATTATTTGACATACCATTTCTTGAGAATAATCTTTTGAGGATTCGTACCAGTCTGTGCTGCAATCAATTTTTTCAAATCACCAACCGTGTCCTCTGGACTAGGAAAAACAAGTGAGTTTGCGTTATATTTGTGATTAACTTTTCTGCTTTAACACAATTTAACCAAGTAGATTTTCAAATTATTTGCTTTTCGAGTCTTGGGAAATAGAAAAATTAAATTTCGGTTTTTACCTGCATTTGACACGAACTTTTTTACCCAAACGATCGTTACAAACTATCTCAATCATTAGGTCTCAAGTTCAAAAAACAGTGAAGGGAAGGGAAGGGAAGGGAAGGGTATAAAAGGAAGTTTGAACAAAAGTGGGAGTCAATTTAGCAAATGTTGAAACTTTTACGCATCTGACATGGCTTTATGTTTAACCGAAATTGTGGCACAGTTTGAGTTGACAAAATGATTGGCAAGTCAAAATTTCATTTTTTCAAGTAATTATTTTTAATATTATTAACTTTTATAAACAAATAAATTTTTAAATTAATAAAATTTATTCTTAAAAAATAATTTAGATAAAAAATTGAATAATAATTTTTCAACTGCGTGTTAAAAATGCAATTAAATTAATTGATAAAACAAAAAAATTTTTTAAATTTTTATAATATTTTTCAATTATATTATTAACTTTTAGATATATTATTAAATTTTTTTACTTTTATCAAATTTTACAATATTTTAATGTAATTTTTTTTATTAATTAACATTTATATATATACAATTATTTTTATTAAAAGATTTTTTTATTTTTAATAATAAAAATACTGGTTTTTAAATTTTACTATTAATATTTTTTGTCTGTATTAGTACAAATTACGCCGCATATTTGACGTGACTTAGGCTTTTTCTATACACGATCAGCCATTCTTGATTATATTTTTGTAATATACTTTTTTAATTTAATTATGTTTTTTTAAATATATTTAAATAAATTTTTAATATATAAAAAATTTTATATTTGAATTAAAATAATTAAAGTAAAAATAAATAAATAAATCAAATTATAAAAAATAAATCAAAAAATTATAATTAATTTTCAATAATAATAATAATAATTTAATATATTATTAAAAAGTTATTAAAAAGTTATTAAAAAAATAATTTATTTGGTATTATAATTTTTTTTCTAATTATAAATAAATAAATAAATAAATAAATAAATAAATAAATATATATTTTTCTTAATAATTGCCTGTTTTTGTATAAAAATTAATATATATTGTAAGATTACACAAACATAAATTAATTAAAATATTTTGACTAAAATTATTTTTGGTTACGTGAAATAATAATTAAGAGTCAATATTAAGCATATGTAGAACTAATATTTCGATGGGAATAAAGCTTTTATTTTGACACAAATAACATTAATTAGGAAACGCTTTATAGTTAATAGACTCTCAGACTCAAAAATAAAGGTAAGCTTCTTTTTTTAAAAAAAAAAGAAATGAATATCATAAATAAGGAATTGATTCCTTCCTCATCTATTTTTACAGTTAAATATAAATTAAATAAATTAATAATATTATTAAAGTGCTAACTGATTTCATTTAATCAGAACTTGAATTTATCGATTTTGTACATACTGTGCATTTAATATTATTACCAATAAAACGCTAAATCCAACTCTGAAAAACGTTTTTATATTAAAAAAAAATCTCAATAATTGTATAAAAATAAATGAAAAGCTTATTATTTGTAGAAAATGTAAGTTTTGAGATTAATTGGCTTCTATATCTTGTTGTATCTCGGGTAGTATCTTGGGTCTCTTCGGAATTAAGTCTTTTTTCACGTACAAGTTCGTTTAAGTTGCAATTATCATGAACGGCAATAAATTTTTCTTGAAGTTCTTCTGCAGTATCACGGCAATATAGATTCTGATCCCAATTATTTTCAATCATTTCGTGAATACATAGATATGTATGCTTATTGATTATCAGGCGCTTTCCCTGAACTATGTCTAATTGAATGTACATACTATTTTCAACATCATTCCATGGTCTTTCTCATGAAATAATTTTCCAGGAAATGATGGCAAAACTATAAATATCGCTAGATTTGGTATGCTTGGAATTAGATGACAAGTTACAAATTTCGGGGGCGCTAGACATAGAACAACACCATAAATTTTGCCAGACTATGGAGCGTTCAAGATCAGAAATGATAACTCTCAAGTGTGTTGTTTTCAAAACAAGGATATTTTCAGGATGTAAGTCCCAATGCACCAGTTTTAAATCATGTATAATCCTTAGGCCACTAGCAATTTGAAAAAACCATTTCCCAAGTAAAAGTATCATCATTCACTTTGAGAAAAGCTCTGAGGTCCCCGTGTTCCGCAAATGGTAAAACCATAATAAATTCATTGGTTTTAACATCTTTGGTTATTCCATAGTATTCAAGTATATATATTTTGCAAGAGACACTTCTAAGATGCACAATAAACTATTTCAATGCATTTTTTAGTATAAGGGAAGAAATAGTTATAACAAAAATCACATAGATTTCTTTAAAGGAAATACCTCATCTGAATTAATATAGTTTATATATTTGCTACCTGTAAGACATTTTAAAGCAACTTTCTTAAACCCAGTTCGTTCATATTTTTGATTTTTCTTATGCCAAAATAGAATTCTGTCTCTATCCCATCTACTTTCTTTAACAATACAAAATCTTCTCATTCCCACCTTATCTAAAAATTCAATATCATCGGGAGATTTCAGAAATGTACTGTGTACTATTTATATATATATCAATATTTTTATTTCTACTAACCCATGCTTCCCCAGTCTTTAAAAATCGTGATGATTCACAAGAGTGACACCAAAGTAATCTGTGATGGCATTTCTGGACATTTCAGCAAGCGTGTAAAGATATAATCACAAAATGGAATTCGGGCAAGCCAACTTCAAAGATATTATCACTTTCGTCCATTTCATCAGTATCACGTTCGTCAATATATTCATTTCTTTAGTATCACGTTCATCGGGAGATCTACTGATGATGATTATACCCAAGTTGCCAGATTTAAGACATTTGAATTCATCTGAAAGCTGGTTAAAGAAAGCTTCCAAATCTAAAAATTCACCCTTTTGAATTATAAATATCGAATTTGAAATTGCAAAAATTAGACGCTCCAGTTCATATTTATCATCATTCTCAAGGGCATTCAAATGCATATTCTAATTCTAAGGTTTCAGATGGTCTTTAATATCAATGATAATTTTTTAGTAACAAAAAGTTTATAATAATTTCCGTTAGCTCTAGATAAAATTAATTTAATTAAAATAAATTATTTAGAAACTGCTTTATGAATTTTTGTTTTAAAAAAAATATTAATACTCGATATTACCTTGATTATGTGAATATAGGTTGAGTTAGGTAAAATCTATTTACAAAAGTTAATCACTGTAAGTCTTTGGATGAATTTTTTTTTGATTTAAAATCTAGTATAAAAATTTGATGTATTCAGGATTACCTTTTTTATAAAGAATAAAAAACATTTTGGCTCTAATGAAACAACAATCAGTAAAAATTTATTCAAATAAATAAATAAATAAATAGATTATATTATTATAACTTATAATGTAATTTTCATCAAGTTTATTAAATATTCAAGTTCTTAATATGGATAAAGTCTGAGAATGATTCGTTTCTGCTACCTCTTTTGTGATCTCTTATCTTGTCAGTGAAAACTCTGGAATTATAAAAAAGCTAAAATTTAAAATGAGAAAAGACGGAGGATTAAATGATTTTATAAAAAGAAGTTATTACAAAAATAAAATTTTATTAATACTGAAAATTATATTAAAAGATTCAGAACAAAATTTTCATAAATATATAAAAAAAAAAAAAACATTAAATATTATTTGTTTTAAAATAACCACTTCTTTTTTTTTAATTGATATGTGATATGTGATATATTTAAATAAATTATTAGAATAGACTAATTTATTTTTTATTTTTAAGTAAAATTTATCATATTGAAAATAATTTTTGTTCAAAATCATTTTAATTTCATAATTTCATATTATCTTATTAAAATTCTTTAAATTTAGGATAAAAATCTAACTAGATATTTGAGAAATAAAGAGTTCAAAAAATTTTTATTATTGTTTATTAATAGTTTCAAAAAAAAGAGATGAAAATTAAATTTTGTAAAAAAGTTAATTTAGGGACAGTTCAATTTTGTAAAAGTTAATTTAAGGACAATTTTTTTACCACTAAAGTTTTCTCCTCACATTTTTCAAATTCAGTTTAGAACGATCTACGAAAATTAGGTCCCGACCTATTACTTTGAAATTATTATCAACACACGACCATCTTTAAATTAAAAAGCGTCCCCAACAACATTTGATGAAAAAGATTCGTATAAATATTTTGATTAAAACTTATTTTATTTGATCAAAAAATAAATACCAAAAAATTTCTTACCAATTTTCAGATCGAATAACTTTTTTTTTTTTTTTTTTTTTTTTTTTTTTTTTTTTTTTTTTTTTTAATTTTTGTTTAGTATTTTAATTTAAAAAATAAATATTTTTGATATTGATTTTGAAAAAAAATAAATTATTATTATTATTATTATTATTTATACATAATGAAAATTGCTTTAATTTTCCAAATTAAATTTCAATTTCAGGTAACATATCATTTTACAATAGATATGACGTAAAGTATACATTTTTTTTTTTTTTTCAAGCTATTTAAAATTATAGATTGAAAAATTATAATAGCTTAGAAAATTGATCATCTCGTGATAATAATAATAACAATAATAATAATAATAATAACAATAATAATAATAATAATAACAACAATAATAATAATAATAATAACAATAATAATAATAATAACAACAACAATAATAATAATAATAATAATAATAATGATAATAACCAATTCACTTTATGAGGGTAATAAATGAATGGATGAAATGGAAATTTTTTTTCAAGATATATTTACAATGATATGTACGCTATTTATATTTCAAAGATTAATGTTGAGATTCAAAATCAAAAACTTCAATAATCAAACATGGACTTGACTTTGAAAAGTAGCCGTGACAGATTTTCTACGAGCTCTGGCTAATTCTTGTTCTTCTAAACTTCGTCTTGGACCTTCATCTCGTAACTGTTTCATAGTTCCCGTGGACGCACGTTTATTTGAGATTTTTGATTTGCCACGAAACAATGAGCCAAAGAAACTTCTACGATGATTACGAGAGATTGGCTCGTCATCAATATATTCTAAATCGGCTAACAAGGGATTATCAATCTCATCGTCGTCAATATCCCAGTGGTCGTCAAAAGATGTGGGAAGTGATGAGTCGTTAACTGATTCAGGAATGTCAAATGAATTTATCTGCTATAAGAACAAGATTGAAAAATTAGAATTTAAATTAACAACTAATAATCTATCAAATTATATGAATGTATGAGCAAAAATTCTAAAAGCTTACAAAATCTTTATTAAAAATTGGTTCTTCCATAATTTTATCCCATGAGTCAAATGATGAGGTAAATTTTTTTATTATCATTGAATCGTTTTCTGTTTGAGGTGTTTCATTTTCCGTCTCATCCAAAGTTTTCATTTCCACTTTATCCAAATAGGCAAATATTTCTTGTTCCAAGTCAGGATCAAGTCTGCTTCGTCGTTTAACAATATGATCAAGTTTAGGCTGTTGAGAATATTCCTTCCATTCAGGCTGATCCAAAATAAAGAAAGAAGGTTCACAAAAATCTTTTTCTTCTTCTTCTTGAAAATATTGGGTCCATTTATGATCAAGTTCATGTTGATTAAATTGGGTTGAAATGAACTCGATCAATCCTGTAATAATTTCTCGTGGATCGTGAGCGTTGTCAATCGGATGCTCTTGAGTAAAATTAGATTTTTGATCTGTAAAGAAAGACTGATTTTGATAGTTTCCAAAACCCGTGAAATTGAACTGGCTAAGTGTGATGGGTTGATAACCAACAAATGGTAGTTCATCTTCTGTTTCAAGTAACGAAACAGAGGAGAAATAAGGACGAGGGAAAACTTCAAATTGTGGTGAAAGAACAATAGACATTGCGATCGTAAGATTATGATATATATAAATATATATATATATTTTTTTTTAAAGATTGAAAATTATTTTATTTTGAGAGAATGTGAGAGAGTAAAAAATTTAAAGAATTTTTTTCATTAGAAAGGACAAAATAAACGTAAAAATAAACGTAAAACTTAAGTAAAAAGTTTTATTAAGAAAAAGAGGGTTCTTGAAAACGTAGAAACAGATCCATAATAACAAGAATAATATCCCCAATGACAAAGTTAATATACAACATGCATTTTGTAACTAACACAAGAATAAAGTTTAAGCATATCGATACACACATGTCGTGCAAAGTATTACCCGTTTCACCAATATCTATATCAGGATTGTCATCTTTTACGAAAAAGAAAAATAATGAGCCAGATATTAATTTTTAATTAAATGGGATTATTTTTTTAAAATAAGATTTATCTTGTTTTTTTTTAACAATTTAAATCTGAAAGACTTTTAAATAGTTTTGTTGAACGATCGATGCAACAGAAGCAATAAAACTTTTTAATTTAGAATTCTAATTTTTCGGTTTAGAAATTTAAAATTCCAAAAATCTGTGAAATTGAAAATAAACAATTTTAGAAAGAAAGAAAGAAAGAAAGAAAGAAAGAAAGAGAAAGAAAGGGATATTATATTTAACATTAGGGATTTTTATCAAAAGTTTTTTCTAGTGACACACTCTATAATTTTAGTCACACAATCCAATCTAGTATGGTAAGATTTTTGTAGTACCACTTACTAAACATGTAATTATCCATTAAGAATTTTAGTAACCATAATTTGCGTTTTTTTTCTTATTTTAGGGGATGAAAAAGGTGAAGAAACTTCATTTTAACAAGTTTTTTTTCCTAAAAGTTTCAGGTACAAATTAAAATGAAGATACATATTTGAAACGATTCGTTGATGAAACGTATTATTATTATTATTATTATTATTATTATTATTAGTATTAGTATTATTATTATTATTATTATTATTAGTATTAGTATTATTATTATTATTATTATTATTTAATATACTTTTATAAGGAAAAAATTGTAAAAGTTATTCAAAAAGAGTTTTTTTTTTTTTTGAATAATCTAGAGTACTACATGTATATATAATATTTTTGATTGGTTATTCTCCCCAAATTTGACCTCATGCATTCATGCATAATTAATTATTTTTCACTAAAAAAAAAAAATAGATTCGAGTAATTAAAAAAATTTTATCCCCAAATTATAACATAAATAATTTTTTGTTATTGTGTGTATATGTTTATAAATCAAAATAGAAAAATATTTTGATCATGATTATAATTTATCAAAAATCTATCAACGTTTAATCTTTTTATTTTTCTCCCGATTTCCCCCCCCCCCCCAAATAAAAATCTTTATATTTTTTTATTTTTTTATTAAACAGACCATACGTCCTCATCATCATCTTTTAAAAACTTTCAAGGATGGGTCATAAAAATCTTTTAAAGAATTTCCATTTTAGATTAGAATATATTCGAAATTCAAGATCTTGTAACCACCAACACCAACACCAACACCAACACCAACACCAACACCAACACAACCACAACCACAACCACAACTACCACCACAAAAATTTTTATATTTTTTATTTCAAATATATTTTTATTAGTAGTATAATTTTTTTATTTTTATTTTTATTTTTATTTTACCACGTTACAATTTCAAATATTTTTCAAGAGATTCATAAACTGAATGAGCAACCTATATCAAAAAAATCAAATTTTCAAATTTTAACAGTTAATAACACGGAACTTGTTCGATTCAATACCTCGACAAATATTATATCAATACCAAAAATTGAGAAAAAAAATTTAACTAAAAGAATATTTATAAAGGCGGACAGATTTCTAGTATCTGATCCAGAAATATTAAAATTTCTTAAAGCGATGGCTGGCTATGCAAGAAAAGCATATTGTAGAAGAGCTGATATTGGATATATAAAAGAAAAACAATTTAATGGTAATAAAGTTCAATTACAGGCACGTATTAATCTAAAAGTTCAAATGTTGAAATTGAAAGTTTACAAAAAAAAATATATATATTTTTTTTCCACAGCTGGTTTAACACGAAATCCGGATAATCCAAACAACATCATCGTCTATATAAAAGGCGCACAACTTAGAAATTCTCTCCACTATTATCGTCGAAATTTTTGTCTATATACGCTTTACAGCGAACAAGATTCAGGACTCGTTAATCAGATTTGGTATAGAAATTTTAAAAAAAAGGAGAATTCTTTGTTGAATATGATTAAAAATTTTATAAAGGATAAAGATTCTTATTCGATTGACTTTACCGGACACGGTCTGGGTGGTGGTGAGTTTTTAATTTTAAAAAAATGTTGATTTTGAAAGTTTGAAATTTTTTTTTTTTTTTTTTGATTTGAATTGTGTAAACTATTTATTGAAATTATAAAATCTATTTCAGTCCACGTAATGTTTTTAGCATTAGCCTACCGAAAATTATACCCAAAAGTTCAAATAAGAGTAGTCACATTCGGTACACCCCGTCCGGGTGATCAAGATTTTGCAAATTATTTTTCAACCCAAATTCCGAAACTCTTTCGAGTCACAAATTATGATGATTTTGCACCACATCTTCCTCCAGCGAGTGTAAGAAAATATCGACATCCCCATACAGAGTATTGGATTTCCCAATATAGAAAATGTGATAACTGTGATGAGGATTTGCCACCACTTGTAAAATGTTTAAAACGTCCGAGAAAAGCATGGAATCTTCGATTCGACTATGTGGAAGAGAATCCTGTGAGTATTAAATTTTAGAAAATCAGAAATTTTTTTTGATTTGAAACTATTTAAATTCATTATTATTATTATTATTATTATTATTATTATTTTAGGATTGTAATGCAGGAAAATACAATTTATATGATAAAAGACCTAAATGGGTTCATATTGGTCCATATTTCGGAGTGACGATGAATTGTGATTATTATGTCGACCCTTCATGGTTAACACGAAAACACTATAACCAGAGACAAATATCTGAAGCTTTTAACTGAAAAACTTAATCAAAATGTAGTCTTGGCAATATTTTTGAAATTCTGATTACTAATATTTTTAAATAAAAGATGTGTCTTGAAAGAATGCGATAAAAAGAAACTCACGACTAGTTATTATCTTTGATAAATATTTTATCTAAAATTTGAATTTTATCTCTATTTTATGAATGTTTTTATATTTTCAAATAATGTAAAAATTGATATAGGATATAAAAACTTGGAACATTGTGATCTTTTAAAATCAATAATTAAATTAGTGAAAAAGCAAATAAAATAATTTCAAGTGGGATCTTAATGCATATACTGTATATGTATTTTATTGGAATTTCCCTAATCTCTGATAATCTGATTTTCATTATCAGAATAATAATAATAATAATAAATTCTTCATTCGGAAGAAAGATTCATTTCTGATAATCTGATTTTTCGTTATCAGAATAATATTTTAATAATAATAATAATAATAAAAATAAAAATAAAAATAAATTCTTCATTCGGAAGAAAGATTCTTACTTATAAAATACTTTTACATTCATAAATATTACTTAAATTCAAAAAATCATTTTTCATTATATGAAAATAAAGTTATTTCTTCAAATCCTTTAAATTTGATTAAAAAAAAAGATGTCAAAATTCAAAACGTTTCAATATCAATTCAGATATTTGTATTATTTTGGCTCTTTAAAATTTTTACTATTATTAACATTTATTCTTAATATAATTTTCTACTTAGTGAAAGCTTCACCATTGAATAATTCTCAATATAAAGAGTTTCCTAATTTTAATGAAAACCTTGATTCCTTTAGTGAAATAAATTTTTCCAATAATCCTATTATTAATATTTTTCAGGAAAAAAATAATGATTACATTTCACAAATATCTTTTGACAAAGAATATTATAGCTCAGGTAAACCATTAAAAAAGAACTAATTAATTCTCTTTATCTTTAGAAGATAAAAAAATTTTTTTTTTTTTTTTGACTTTTCATTCGAAATCTTTTTCAGAGTCTAGCAATCGTGAAATCAATGATAATTTTCTAACACAGAACTTCAATGATGATGATGATGATGATGGTAATTTGTCTCAATTAATTCTAAAACCAATTCAACTTGTCGCATCACAGTTAGTACCAGTAAGTAAACCCGAGTTAGACGATCTTGGTAAATATGCTAAAATAGCAAAAGAAGCTTTTTGTTACCGAAAACAGATCATGTTTCGGAAAAAGGGAATATGGCGTAAGTTATATTTAGAATTTTTTACCATTATTATGATATATATGATTATTATAACCAAAAAAATTTTTATATAATTTTTTTTTTTTTCAAACAGAAAGACTACATATTTCAAATAATGAACTAATAATAAGTTTTGGAGGAAATGAGGATGAACTTTCAGATGATCTTGAAGCTTCAAATAATGATAATATGGTTGGCTTTCCAGACCCAAAAATTCTTTCTGGAGCAAAAATAAGCAAAAGATTTTATAATAATTATCTACTTTGGAGTGATAAATATTATTCTAGTGTTTCTAATTTTATAAATAACACCAATTTACCAAAGATTACAATTACCGGATTTGGTTCTGGAGGAGGTAAGTTTTTTTTTTTTTTTTTTTTTTTTTTTTTTTTTTGGTAAAAAAATCTTTTAATTTTAAAATATTTTACTAAATTTCTAATTTTTTATTTTATTTTATTTTATCCAAGTTTATGCACAATTACTTGCACTCAGTTTAAAACTTGATTTAAACTCTAAAAGGATTTCTTGGCCATTAGTAATTACATTCGGTCAACCTCGAATTGGTAACAAAGAATTCGCAAATCTTGTAGAACATAAAACAACTCCTTATCGTGTTATCAATCAACATGATGATATTCCTCGTGAACCAAAAGGTGATTATGTACATGGCGGTTTGGAAATATGGTGTAGCGGTGTTGAAGGACCTGTTTTCTATTGTCCTTTAAGAAGAAAAGATGGAATAATTATTGGTGAAAATGAGGTGAATTAAAAATTTTGAAATTTAAAAATAATGAAATCAAAAAAATTTCATTCAATTAATTAAATTATTTTTATTGTCATACAGAACTGTAATAATAGAGAAAACTCGGACACATCTGATGCACATTCTGGAAATTATTTTTTTCATAATAATTTAATTGTTAATTTTTATTGTGTTTCTTAATTGAATTAATTTCTGTTTATGTTTATATATATATATATTAAAACAGGAATTTATTTATTTTTTTTCCTATGGTTTTCATTTAAAGTGAAAAATTTTTTTTTTTTTTTTTCAGTTATGATAAAAGCTTTAAATTAGGAATTTTTTTTATCAATATAAATAATTTTAAAATACGATTTATTGCAAATAATTTTACATTTTAATAATTAATTATTATAATCAATATTTATTATATAATAATAAATTTATAAAAAAATATATATATATATATAAATTTCATTCTCTAAATATTTTTAAAAATTTAAAAATTTAATTACTATCTATTAAATCAATTAAATTTTAATTATTGTCAATTAATTCAAATTAAATTTTTATTTTTAATAAAATTTTTAAGTAAAAAATTTACAATTATTAAAAATGTTTACAGTTTAAAAATAAAATTCTATTATAAAAGTTTTTTTTGTAATAAATATATATATATATATTTTTATTAATTTCATCTAGTATTGTTCTTAATTTATTTATCTATTTTCTTTAAAAGTAAAAAATAAATAAATAAATAAATTCAAATTTTGATAATTTTTAACTAATTTTAATTAAATTATATATATATATCTTAATAATTCAATTTTAAAAATAGTTGATTTTTTTTTAAATCCTAATAATTCTAATTATAACATAATTATTAATTATTTCATCGATAAAGATTTCAGAAATATTGATTCAATAAATTTTTTAAACAAAAAATAATTGTGTTTGTTTTTCAGTAAAAATTAATACATAAATGAATTTATTAATTTCTAAAACACTCGTCAAATAATTTTTTTTATAAATTTTTGAAATTATGTCTGTTTCTAAATTTTTATCAATAGACTAAAAAAATTTCATGATTTTTTTTACAAGTGTGAAACGTGTTTTTGAGAAATACCTTTAAAATACAACAAAAACAATTTTTTGATTTTATGAAAATTTGTCTTCATTTGATAAAGTGATTGATTTAGAACTGATAATGTAAAGTTAAAAAGGATAAAACAGATGATAATCAAATATCTTAGATTCTTCATTGAAACTAATTGTTGGAGTTCAAGGAAAAAGGTAGATATGAAAGCAGAGGCTTGAAATAAATTAATTGTCAAAATCAAAGATAAAAATTTAATCAAGTGAGAACCTTAATTCTTGTACTTTTTCTGGATTTGGTATTAAAAATACAATTTTTGGAAGCGGCTATGGGGTTTAGATAAGACAATCTGCTGAGAAATTTATCAATGAGCTATTGAAACCAATCAACTCGTTGTAAAAAAAACTCCCCAATCAAAGTGTTAGGTTTTCATTTAGCATTCTTACGCCAAACGATCTCTATCTGTTTAAGCAAGCCTCTATTTTCAGAACTTTTTACCGTTTCAGATTTCTTCAAGGCCTAGCCTTTTCGGGAATGTGATTATAGATTGAAATCCTTATTTATTAACAAAGACGAACTCTTTAAAAATCTTTCTTTACCCACACAAAAATATTCAAATCATGTCTTTAACTTCATCAATTGAAAACACAGTTTCACCCCTCGGTTTGCTTGAAGGAGCATTGATTGTCATAAAAGAAAATTTGCCCATTTTCTCAGCTAGTAAATATTCAAAAGTTGCTAACTTGATGAAAATATATCTTGAGCACAATCAGAAAACACCTAAAGACTTATTCAATTACTTGAATAATAGAAGTTCAAAGCATTCGATAGACCATATTTTACTCGGCTTTTTTTTAGAACATGGGATTGGAACTATTCCTAATTTAAGAAAAGCATTTCTAGAATTTCAGAAAGGAGCGAATGCAAAAGATTCTCTTGGCCAATTCTTCTTAGGACGTTGTTATGATAATGGAATTGGTACTTTGCAAGATCGAAGAAAAGCATTTGAACTCTATTCAAAAGCTGCAGAGGCGGGTGATATAAATGCACAATTCAATCTTGGATTGCGTTATGAAAATGGATTGGAAACGACGAAAAATGAAGAAAAAGCATTTGAACTCTATTCAAAAGCTACAGAGGCGGGACATTTAGATGCACAATACCATCTTGCGTGGTGTTATGATTATGGATTGGGAACGACGGAAAATTCAGAAAAAGCATTTGAACTCTATTCAAAAGCTGCAGAGGCGGGAAATTTAGATGCAAAATATCATCTTGCATGGTGTTATGATAATGGAGAAGGAACGACAATAAATTCAGAAAAAGAATTTGAACTTTATTTAAAAGCTGTAGAGGCTGGAGATGCTGATGGAGAAGGAACGACGAAAAATTCAGACAAAGTATTTGAACTCTATTCAAAAGCTGCACAATACAATCTTGCACTTTGTTATGCTAATGGAGAAGGAACGACGAAAAATGAAGAAAAAGCATTTGAACTTTTTTCAAAAGCTACAGAGGCGGGACATTTAGATGCACAATACCATCTTGCATTGTGTTATGATAATGGATTGAGAACGACGAAAAATTCAGAAAAAGCATTTGAACTCTATTCAAAAGCTGCAGAGGCGGGATTTTTAGATGCACAATATCATCTTGCATGGTGTTATGATAATGGAGAAGGAACGACAAAAAATTCAGAAAAAGCATTTGAACTCTACTCAAAAGCTGCAGAGGCGGGATTTTTAGATGCACAATACAATCTTGCACTTTGTTATGCTAAAGGAGAAGGAACAACGAAAAATTCAGAAAAAGCATTTGAACTCTATTCAAAAGCTGCAGAGGCGGGAAATTTAGATGCACAATTCAATCTCGCAGTTTGTTATGATAATGGAGAAGGAACGACAAAAAATTCAGAAACAGCATTCGAACTCTATTCAAAAGCTGCAGAGGCGGGACATGTAAATACACAATACCATCTTGCATGTTGTTATGATAATGGAGAAGGAACGACAAAAAATTCAGAAAAAGCATTTGAACTCTACTCAAAAGCTACAGAGGCGGGACATGTAGTTGCACAATGCAATCTTGCATGGTGTTATGAAAATGGATTGGGAACGACGAAAAATTCAGAAAAAGCATTTGAACTTTATTTAAAAGCTATAGAGGCCGGAGATGCTGATGGAGAAGGAACGACGAAAAATTCAGAAAAAGCATTTGAACTCTATTCAAAAGCTGCACAATACAATCTTGCACTTTGTTATGCTAATGGAGAAGGAACGACGAAAAATGAAGAAAAAGCATTTGAACTCTATTCAAAAGCTACAGAGGCGGGACATTTAGATGCACAATACCATCTTGCATGGTGTTATGATAATGGATTGGGAACGACGAAAAATGAAGAAAAAGCATTTGAACTCTATTCAAAAGCTGCAGAGGCGGGACATGTAAATGCACAATATCATCTTGCATGGTGTTATGATAATGGAGAAGGAACGACAAAAAATTCAGAAAAAGCATTTGAACTCTATTCAAAAGCTACAGAGGCGGGACATTTAGATGCACAATACAATCTTGCACTTTGTTATGCTAAAGGAGAAGGAACAACGAAAAATTCAGAAAAAGCATTTGAACTCTATTCAAAAGCTGCAGAGGCGGGAAATTTAGATGCACAATTCAATCTCGCAGTTTGTTATGATAATGGAGAAGGAACGACAAAAAATTCAGAAAAAGCATTCGAACTCTATTCAAAAACTGCAGAGGCGGGACATTCAGATGGACAATACAATCTGGCAGTTTGTTATGATATTGGAAGGGGAACGACAAAAAATCCAGAAAAAGCATTTGAACTCTATTCAGAAGCAGCAGAGGCAGGAAGTTTACTTGGACAAATCGCTCTTAGAGATTATTATCGATTGGAAGATCCGGAAAAAGTGGGAAATCCTAGCACACAAACAAGTATTGAAACGTACTGTCGAAATGGATGGGAAATAGTGAAAAATCTGGAAGAAACGTTTCAATTCTTTTTAAAAACAGCAGAGGCGGGAAATCAAAATGCACAATATAACCTTGGATGGTGTTATCAAAGTGGATGGGGAACCACAAAAAACCTAGAAAAAGCCTTTGAACTCTATTTAAAAGCAGCAGGAGCAAATAACTTATGTTTTCAAAGTGATTTTCCTGATTTGAATGTCCATGACCTTACTTTAGTGGATCAAAACAATCTGGAATATAACCTTTTACGATTTCAAAATCAGGGCTTTATATATTCAGATGATTTCAACGGAGAATTTTTAGATTTTGAAGCTTTCTTTGACCAGCTTTCAGATGAATTCAAATGTTTTAAATGTGGCAACTTGGGTATAATCATCATTAATAGATCTATTATATGTCCATTTTGTGACACTGATAAAAGTGATGATATCATTAAAGGAGGGTTGCCGAAATGTCTAGAATGCGATAGAACATTAAAAGATCCACTTTGGTGTCAATCTTGTGAATATCCACGATTATTAAACATTCGTGGAATATGGAGTAGCGGAAATAATAATGTTGATCATTATATACGATATACACAGTGGAAGTCTGAAAACTGCAGAGCATGTCTAGAATGGATTTCACCCGATGAGATTGAATTTTTGAATAAAGTGGGAGAGGGAGGATTTGGCGTTGTTAAAAAAGGTAGTTGGGAGAGAGGCAGAATTCTATTTTGGGAAATGAAAACTCAAAAGTATGAACGAACTGGGGTTACAAAGGTTGCTTTGAAGTATCTTAAAGATAGTCAGAATATAAAATTTATTAATTCAGATGAGGTATTTCCTTTTAAGAAATTTATGTGATTTTTATTGTTCTAATTTCTTTTTCTAACACTAGAAAATCATTGAAATAGTTTCTTGCGCATCTTAAAAGTGCCTCTTGCAAATACATCCTTGAATGCTATGGAATAACCAAAGATGTTACAACCGATGAATTTGTTATGGTATTACCATTTGCGGAACACGGGGACCTCAGAGCTTTTCTCATGTTGAACAAAGATATTCTTAATTGGGACATGTTTCTTCGTATTCTTTTTCAAATCGCTGGTGGCCTAAGATTTATACATGACTCAAAACTGGTTCATGGGGACTTGCATCCTGGAAATATCCTTGCTTTGAAAACAACACCCTTAAAAGTTGTCATTTCTGATCTTGGACTCTGTCGTCCTGCGGATGACACTCCACAGTCTGGAAAAATTTATGGTGTTCTTGAGTATCTTGCGCCAGAAATTTGCAAAGGTGGTTCTCATACTAAGTATAGCGATATATACAGCTTTGCTATCATTTCATGTGAAATTATATCGGGAGAAAGACCTTATAATAATATAGATCCTATTCACGTGCTACTTGATGTGATTAAGGGAAAGCGTCCTACAATCAAGAAACATACACCTCAATGTATTCAGGAAATAATTGAAAAAAATTGGCAATATGATCCGTCTTGTCGTGATAGTGCTGAAGAACTTCAACAAAGAGTTATTGCTGCTCGCGATAATTGTCATTTAAATGAACTCGTCCGTGAGAAAAGACTTAGTTCTGAAGACATAAAAGGTGCTCAACATGATGCAACAAGATATAAAAGTCAATTAATCTCAAACTTTACATGTTCAATGAGTGGTAAGACTTTCATTTATCATATTTAATGTTTAAGAATTTTTCTGATTTAAGCGTCTTTTTTCCAGATCTGGATTGTTCTACTAGCATTAGTCATACGAATAAAGACACACTTGACCAAATCAGTAAGCACTTTCAATTTATTTTAAAAATGATATTAATTGTTTTTTATCAATATTTAACTATAAAATGGTTTGAAATAGATGAATAATTTGAACGAAGAATTGGTTGTTTATAAAAATTATTATATATGGTTTTATTAGTAAAGGCAATTTAAAACGCATTTATTTAATTCAGGATTTTGTGGGTTGAGAATATTTTAGGCAAAAAATTTTGGACTCAATGTCTTAGCTTAGACTTTGTTTTGCTAGATAGTGTCATCTTGATTGGCTTGGATGGCTGGCCACATGTAGAAAGTGCATGAGCTGCGTTTATTGTAGAACATGTATAAGTTTTGTGTGTACATAGATAGTGTCAGTTTTTCTGAAAAAAATTTTCGTTTTTGATGAAATTAGTTATATAAATAAATTTTATGAATAATATCAAAAAATTCTTTACTCTAAAAAGAATCTAATAGTAATTTTTTGGTTATGAAAATAAAATAAAAAAGTTATATATTTATTTTTGATAATGTCATAATAATTAGTTGACTGCTAAAAGGTTTTATTAAACAATATTATTGAATTAAAAATTCTTATCCGGATTTAATGCGTGTTGGTGCAATAATTTGTTTTTTTATTATAAAATTTATATGTAAAACTTGAAATATTCTCATAAAATCAGTTTAACTCAAATTTTGAATAGTTTGTAAAATCTTTAACCTAATTTTTTTAATCTTTTTTTAACTATTGCAAATTAAAAGTTTCTAAAACTGTAAACAAATAAAGTTTCAACAAAAATAAAAATAAAAAAAGTCAAGAATAAAAGTAAATATAAATATATATTAAAGAATAAAGTAAAAAATTATATTAATATATATTATAGGTCATATTATAAATAGAAAAGATATATGATTATCTAATTTAAAAATAACATAATTGTATAATTAAGAAATAAAAATAAATGAACTGTAAAATAAAATATTAATAAAATAATTAAAAAAATTACTTTAGAATAATATATATTTTTAATTTGTTAGATTCTTAAAAATTTAACAATTTATGATTAAGATATTTTTCCCAAACCTATAGATTTAAAAATAGATTTATAAATATAATAGAGTTTTTTTTTGGATTTTAGATTCTTTTCATTTAAAATTATAACTTTTTTTTGTTATATTAAAATTAAAATTAAAAAATTTATATTTTTTTTGGTGTTATATTTTTTTCAAACTATTTTAACAACAATCATATGTTATTTTTAATTTAAAATTTTTTTAACTCTAAAATTCAATATTTTATTATATATTTTATCAATATAATAATTATGTAAATAAATACCTTAAACATTTTCCCAATTATAAAATTAAACTATAAAAGCAAATAAATATGAAATTCTTCTTGGTTTTTATTATTTAATTTAAAATTATGTTAGTTAATCTTTGATTATTTAATATTTAATTATTCAATAGTTATTTCAACTCAAAGTTTCAAAATCTTTTATATAAAGACAAGAACTCACAGGAAAAATAGCAGAATTTATTAATTTCAACAAAAATTATACATAATACTGTGATAATCTTAAACAAGAATGATTTGCTGTAAAACTTCAAAGTCTTAAGGCTTAAAAAATTATAAATTTTGAATTAGCCTTTAATTTTGACTGAATCACATTTTATGGATTCATCTCTTCATATTTCAGTACTTAGATATTAATACACTGGTGAAAATTACATTATAGGTTTCAATATACTCAATTTCTTTGAGTAAATTTTACTGATTTTTTAAATATCTCTACTCAATAAAGTAATGCTGAATGCATCAAATTTTATAATGGATTTAAAGCGTTTATACTTCAAAAATATATAACTTCAAGGCAAAGATATACAGGAATTAATTTTTGTAATTTAGATTTTATCTAACATATTCAAATATCAACCGATATAAAATTTTAAACAAAATATTTGCCAAGTGAAATACAAAGATGATAATTTTGAAAATTTTAATTTAATGTGAATATCAAGGTAATATCGAGGTTTGGAATTTTCTTTAAAACAAAATCATGGGAATAACTAATTAATTAAATTGGTTTATCGACTCGCTGTAAACTTTATGCAAAGGAAATGTTATTAAATTTGTTATTACTGAACTGGCTAGACCATCTGTAATGTTAGGATTAGATTATACATTTAGAAAATTTATCATATTCAGCCTTTTTACGCCTTTTGCACTTTTACCCGTTTAAGCAATGTAAATGAGGGAATGAAATGGGCGTCTATTTTCAGCGTTTCAGATTTCTTTAAGGTCTAGCCTTTTCGGGAATGTGATTATAGGTTAAAAAAGAACCATCTGCAATCTTGGGAACTAGATTGTAGATTTAGGAAATTTATCAGTGAGCTATTGACAATAACAGCCTTTTTACGCCTTTGGATTCCAAAAAATCTTTACCCGTTTAAACAATGTACGAAATAGGCGTCTATTTTCAGAACTTTCTAGCGTTTCAAGGTCAAGGCTTTTCGGGAATTTGATTATAGGTTAAAATCCTTATTTATTAGCAAGATTAAATACTTCTTTACCCATCCAAAATATTGGAGGTTTAATAATTCATTTGTGTTGCTACAAAAAATCATGTCTTCAACTTCATCAATTGAAAACGCAACTTCATCCTTCGAATGGCTTGAAGGAGCATTAATTGTCATCAAAGAAAATTTGGCCATTTTTTCAGCTAGTGAATATTCAAAAGTTGCTGACTTGGTGAAAAAATATGTTGAGTGCAATCAGAAAAAACCTGAAGACTTCTTCAATTGCTTAAATAATAAAAGTTCAAAGCGTTCGATAGACTATATCTTGCTCGGCTTTTCTTTAGAACATGGGATTGGAACTATTCCTAATTTAAAAAGAGCATTTTTAGAATTTCGAAAAGCAGCGAATGCAGACAACTCTTTTGGACAATTCTTCTTAGGACGTTGCTATTATAATGGAATCGGTACTAAACAAGATCGAGAAAAAGCATTTGAACTTTATTTAAAAGCGGCAGAGGCGGGAGATTCAGATGCTGAATATAGCCTTGCAGTTTGTTATGATAATGGAGAAGGAACAATGAAAAATTCTGAAAAAGCATTCGAACTTTATTCAAAAGCAGCAGAGGCGGGACATACAATGGCACAACTCAATCTTGCACTTTGTTATTTATATGGAAGGGGGACAACAAAAAATTCTGAAAAAGCATTTCAACTTTATTCAAAAGCAGCAGAGGCGGGACATACAACGGCACAATTTAATCTTGCACTTTGTCATGCTAATGGAAAAGGAACAACGAAAAATTCAGAAAAAGCATTTCAACTTTATTCAAAAGCAACAGAGGCGGGACATACACTGGCACAATACAATCTTGCAGTTTGTTATGATAATGGAGAAGGAACAACAAAAAATTCTGAAAAAGCATTTCAACTTTATTTAAAAGCAGCAGAGGCGGGACATACAACGGCACAATACAATCTTGCAAATTGTTATTTAAATGGAGAAGGAACAACAAAAAATTCAGAAAAAGCATTTGAACGGTTTTCAAAAGCAGCAGAGGCAGGACATACAAAAGCACAATTAAATCTTGCAGCTTGTTATCTTAATGGAGAAGGAACGAAGAAAAATTCTGAAAAAGCATTTCAACTTTATTCAAAAGCAGCAAAGGCGGGAAACACAACGGCACAATACAATCTTGCACTTTTTTATCGAAATGGATGGGGAATAAGAAAAAATTTAGAAAAAGCATTTGAACTTTTTTCAAAAGCAGCGGGGGCGGGAGATTTAAATGCACAATTTAATCTCGCAGCTTGTTATCAGAATGGAGAAGGAACAACAAAAAATTCAGAAAAAGCATTTGAACTTTATTCCAAAGCAGCAAAGGCGGGAGATTTAAAAGCACAATTAAATCTTGCAGCTTGTTATGCTAATGGAGAAGGAACGACTAAAAATTCAGAAAAAGTATTTGAACTTTATTCCAAAGCAGCAAAGGCGGGAGATTTAAATGCACAATTCAATCTTGCCCTTTGTTATGTCAATGGAATAGGAACGACGAAAAATTTAGCAAAAGCCTTTGAACTTTTTTCAAAAGCAGCAGAGGCGGGACATACAATAGCACAATACAATCTTGCAGTTTGTTATGCTAGTGGAAGGGGAACAACGAAAAATTCAGAAAAAGCCTTTGAACTTTATTCAAAAGCAGCAGAGGCGGGACATACACTGGCACAACACGATCTTGCACTTTGTTATTTAGATGGAGAAGGAACAACAAAAAATTCAGAAAAAGCATTTGAACTTTTTTCAAAAGCAGCAGAGGCAGGACATAAAACGGCACAATTCAATCTCGCAGCTTTTTATGCTAATGGAGAAGGAACGACGAAAAATTTAGAAAAAGCATTTGAACTTTTTTCAAAAGCAGCGGGGGCGGGAGATGTAAATGCACAATACTATCTTGCAAATTGTTATGCTAATGGAGAAGGAACGACGAAAAATTTAGAAAAAGCATTCAAACTTTATTCAAAAGCAGCAGAGGCGGGACATACACTGGCACTACACGATCTTGCACTTTGTTATTTATATGGAAGGGGAACAACAAAAAATGAGAAAAAAGCATTCGAAATGGATGGAAAACTGCGAAAAATCTAGATTGAATACATAAATACACAAATTCCAAATCTGATCAGATAAAAAAGAAAAATAATTAGTGATAAGCAAAGGAAGATTGAACTTTGAACATGTGATTTTAAGTAAAGTAGTTTATTATAGAATGAAAATTAATTCAATTGGTTTATACAATTGATATGAGAGGTGATTTTATAACGTGTTTTTGGTGGAATATGGTATAAAGATTGAAACAAAAAATAATACTTGACGCCATTTTCTCTATTCCCAGCTTGCTATCTGTTATTCCATTAGGTCAACCACGAAAAAGTGATAAATCGTTACAATAAAAATCCCAGCGTTTACCACATTAAAAATAGAGAATTGCAATGTTGGTTAAGTAGTTTAGCACATTTTGGGTTTATTTAGAAATTACGTTTGGAAATTATTCATATTGTCATTTATTTTTACAACAAAGAGTAGATCAGTTAAAAACTTTCTTTAGGCAAGTATTACATTAATTTTTTTAAAATCTTTCTATATAATTTTGTTTCAAATTTTAAGAAATTCAATAAAGGTAACAATGTAATTTTTGAAAAATGTGAATTAAATTTATAAATATTGATAATTCATAATACCAAATAAATAATATTAAATTAAATTAAGTTAGATTAAATTAAATTAATGTATATATATATATATATCAATATTTTAATTTTAATTTTTTTGACAATAAATTATTTTTCTTGAAAAGTTATATTTTAAAATTTAGTAAAAAAAATTTAAAGAAATAAATGATTTTTTAATTTATGTATTTTATTATTCCAAAAAAAATTGATAAAATCTTTGTATATTATAAATTTTGAAAAAATATCTCTTTTCAAGTACCTTTTACCAATTTATTTCGTTTATCAAGATAATTTCAAAGTTCTTAAATAAAACCATAAAAAGGCTGCTTGATTTTTATGTAATGTAATATGCTGTATTTTTTTGATTAATACAGCCTTTAATGTAGAATTATTCTAATTAGTAAAGTTTTCATGGTAACGAGATCATTTGTGGATTTATGTGAACATATCCATTGCCAACATTTTCTCTTAGTCGTTATCATTTTGTTTTAAAGGGTTGGGGAATGGATAAATTAATTCGTTAAAACAGTTGACCAGTTCTTCTGTTGTGAATACATTCTTGATCTATTTCAATCAAATAAGGGTAAATAATCTTAGTCCTCATATAGCTAAACAAATATGTGCTCTTCAATTTCAGAAAGATTTTTAAAAACCGTTTTCTTATCAAAACAAATCGAATGTACATGGTAAATCTTGTCAAACCGAAAATAGATAATCGATCAACTGTAATAATTTTTTTTCCTAATCCGAAAAATTATTTTGAAATATCCAAAAAAAAAATTATTTATTTGAAATAAAAGTTTATTTTATTTAGTATTTTTAAACCATTATTTTGCAATTATAGGAAACTTTATATAAAAAGAAAAACTTCACCCGTTGTACTCACAAAAAAAAACATAATTTTCTTTACACTTGCTTAAAAAATAAGATTTTGTCCAGGCAACACTTTCTAATATTATATTAATAAGTTAATTTGGCATAGAAGAATCTACAGTACATAAAATTTTGAAAAGAAAAATAAATTCTCAACAACAATTTAAGCTTCACACCAAATAGATGAATAGGTTTAAAATTGTAATATTTTATAAAAGCGTAAATTTTATAGTAAAGCCCAAAATGCATCAATCAGATCACTTTTTAAAGTCAAACAACAATTAAAAAAATCATTCAAAAATATATGTAATACAATTAAAACAAATTTTGTATTTTTTATAACTTTAAACTAAACATTAATATTATAATCTTGTTCTGGTTTAAAAAAGTAATTATTATTTTTTGTTTTAATAAAACAAAAATTTTTATTGCTTAAAATTCTTATTAAGATATTACTATTATATTGGTTTTAATTTCAAATTTAAATGTGTAATAATTTAGACTAACTTTTTTTGTTTCTACAAAACCTTTTATTGATATTAGGTAAACTAACATACATTCAATTAGTCAAACAAAAAGAATTGGCAATTCCTACAACAAATATGTATGTTGGCCATAACACTATAAATATCTGGGGAAAAGCGGTAATTGACACTAGAACCTTGTAAATGTGACCAAATCCATAGAAACATAACAAAATTCACAAAATCAAAATATAATATCAATGCTATTATTTTTGGATCTATAATTTACTTATTAATTTCTACAAATCTATAACACTAATAAACTAATTTTAATTAATCAATTTAATTAAAAAAAATTTTCCTATGACAAAGTGAGGTCCTATCACTATAAACATGGATTATGCTGTTTTAACACGTGACCAGCTACTCAGAAAAATTTTTTAGTTATCTGAGATTTTCTTTATTTTCCAAAAACAAAAGTTACTTTTCAATAAACTAAACAATTAAAAAATATTTCTTCAGTTCAATAAAATTTTAATCCTCAAATTCATTTGCAAATATTGAATTTCAAAAATGTATGTTTTAATTTTTTATTTGATCACTTGTCAATCACATATTAGTATAAAGACTGCAGATTGAAATATCAATATTTGAAAAAGCTTTTTATATCTTATCAATGGCACTTTAGCAATTCTTTCCCACTTTATTATAATTGTTTTTGGAAAAGCACCTAATATAAAAACTTTTCATGCTAATTCGCAAATTTTAGCAGCAGCAAGATCACACAATATTTTGTTATAACACTCTCTATTAATTAGGTTAAAAGGGAAAACAATGCAATTATCTTTGCTAAACATAATATTTCATCTAATATTTTTGATTTAATTCTCAAGTAAGAGTTTTTATTTGCTTCAAAATATTTTGGATAAAATAAATTCATATGTTTTATTTCTTCCACAAATACTATATACAGTGGTAAGATTTCTCTTAATAAATATGGAGTACTTACCATTTAAAATTACTTATTACTGTTGACAAGCTTATTCTAAAAAACATTATTGATCATCTTGAAGACTATTTAATTGAACACCATACAAAAAAGCTAGAAGAAAATTTCGTTACTTTGCAGAAAACTTCAATTATGTATGATTTTTTTAAAAAGTTGCAAAAATTTTGCTCTGTAATAGCATTTTAGGGGCAACAAAAGTTATAAATATATAAATTAAATTATTATTATTACAAATTTTAATGTACAAGAATTAGCAAAGGATAGTATATATATTTTTATGAGGTCCAAAAATTATCCATAGAATAAGTTAATAATAATATTTTATATGTAATCTTAATTATATCAATAAAAAATGTTTAAAAAAGAATAAATTGTATTCAAAAAAAATAATTATTAATTTTTTGAAGAACTTGAATTAAATCTTGATAAATTACATATTTAATATTTTAAAATATTTAAATAAATATAAGAAAGGTTTTAATTTATATTTTAAATATTATAATATAATAATATAATAAAATTTAATTAAAATATAATCACTTATAAAAAAGAATTAATCAAGATAATAATTAGTAATCAGTTTTATTTTTTGAATTTTTTATTATTTGTGCCAAATTAAAATTAAAATTAAAATTAATTGTTTTTTATATAACAACAGTTTTAAAAAGCAATATTTTTATTAAAAAGCTTGATTTAATTTAAAATAAAAATGTTATTTATAAACTTTAATTATAAAATCAAAACAGAAAAGTTAAAACCAATTTCTTTTAAAATTATATTGTTTTTCATATTAAACATATAGAATCAAATTAAGATATTAATATAATTAATAAGTTTATCTTTTTTTAAATTAAGTTAACATTAAAATTAATTAAGTTTAAACGAAATTATGTTTAGAAATTCTTGATAAAATCTAATTAATGGAATCAACAATCAGACTCATGAATTAATTTATCATTTATAATTTTATAAAAATATATAAATTTTTTTATTTCATAATGGTAAATTGGAATTGAAAGAAAAAAATTAATTTGAGAAAAAGAGTAACGAAAAGAAGTAGCAACAATATTTATAAAAAAATTGTTGCAGAATATTAATAAAACTCTTTAAATAGGTATTTTTACATGAAAATATTTAAAATTATACTTTTTAGTTCGATAAATTAGATATTGTTAGATTAAGTCAACAAATAAACAATAAAATATCAAACTCAAAAATAATCACAATAAACAGAGAGAATATTGTTTTTTTTTTAAGTGTAAATAGAACACTATATAATTAATATAATTTATCAATTAAGAGTTATTTAAAATATATCTTTTATGAAAAAATCAATAAACTAATAAAAATTAAGATTATTAGAGTTTATTATTATTATTATCACAAATAAAAATAATAGATAACGATTAGATCATTTGATTTATAAAACTTCATATATTTTTTATTCTTTTTTAACTTTGTTTATTGTTATTATTATTATTATTATTGTTGTTGTTATTGCTGTTGTTGTTATTATTATTGTTGTTGTTATTGTTGCTATTATTGCTATTATTGCTATTGTTGTTATTGTTGTTATTATTGTTGTTATTGTTACTATTATTATTATTGTTGTTATTGTTGTTATTATTATTATTGTTGTTGTTATTACTATTATTATTATTATTGCTGTTATTATTATTGTTATTGTTATTATTGTTGTTGTTAGTGTTGTTATTGTTATTATTGTTATTATTATTATTATTATTGTTGTTATTGTTATTATTATTATTATTATTATTATTATTGTTATTATTATTATTGTTATTATTATTGTTGTTATTATTATTGTTGTTATTATTGTTATTGTTATTACTATTATTGTTCTTGTTATTATTATTACTGTTATTATTATTATTATTATTATTATTATTATTATTATTATTATTATTATTATTATTATTATTATTATTATTATTATTATTATTATTATTATTATTATTATTGTTATTATTGTTATTATTATTGTCATTGTTATTGATATTGTTATTATTATTGCTTTATAATATATTAATTAATATAATTAAATATTATAAATTGGAATACAATTGTAAATAATTTAATATTTTGTGTAATAATATAGATTAAAAAGATATTATTTTTTAAATAGTTATTATAATTAATTTTAATAACTTTTTAAATATTTAATTGTTAATACAATATAAAAAAATAAGTAAGTTAATAATATTTAGAATAAAAATAAATAATAATATATAAATATAAATTGATTTAATATAAATTAATAATAATAATATTTTGTTTATTTTTTTAATTACTTTTATACTGTTTATTAATATAATTTTTATTGCTATATTTCTTTCTAATCTTTATTTTTTATATTTATTAATTAATTTATTAATTACAGTTGCTGTATAATTTCATTAAATTTTTTTCTATCAATTTTATTAATATTTGACAAATACTCTTATAAAATTTATTTATAGTAATAAAAATTAGTTTTATAACTATTATATTAATTAGATAAAATATAAATTAAATTT
Organism: Geosiphon pyriformis; assembly: GCA_016748015.1. Lineage (NCBI taxonomy): Eukaryota > Fungi > Glomeromycota > Glomeromycetes > Archaeosporales > Geosiphonaceae > Geosiphon > Geosiphon pyriformis. The sequence continues at coordinate 1,118,252 of JAAOMT010000697.1, forward strand.
TTAATTATTTTATTAACTATTTTATTATTATTTGAAAAGTTGTGATAAAGTTTTTTTAAAATATAAATTAGCATATATTATAATAATTAAAAAAATTTTATTTAAAATATTTTCTTAACAGAGTAAATATAGGTTGTAATCATGTATTTTTAAATTATTTTTTTTGATTTTTTTGTTTTCTAATATGTATATAAATAGAGATAAAATATTAAATATGAATAAATTAAAATTAAAAAAGAGCTTTTTTAAATCATATATTTAAAAAATAAATAATTACTTAAAAGCAGAGTTTCTATTTATATTGTTGTTTTTTTATGTTAATAAATCACAAAATACTATTTATAAAATATTAATAGCAACAACACAATAATAATAATAATAATAATAACTAATTTAAAATTATTGTAAATTATGAAAAATTACATTTTAAAATTCTAAATAAAATTAATATAAGAATTAGAAAACATTTAAAAATTGAGATATAATTCAGATTTTTAAAGATTAAAAAACTTTTATCTATTAAAATAAAATATCTTTAATATTATGCTTTAATAATAGATATTTTATTAATAAAATTATTTTTTGTTAATTGATTTTTTTGCCTAATACTAAAACAGAAAAGTTTTATTATTAGCTGATTTTTATTTTTTATTTTGTTTGTTCTTAAAACTAATTTTGAATGTTTTAATTAAAAACTTTATATCATATATTATTCAATTAAAAGTATTTATAATACCAATTAATTTCTGCTGATTATCAATAATATTTCATAATAATGAAATTAAAGATTAATGAAACTTAATATATATTCTTTTAATATAAATTTAATACTATTTATTTTAAAACTTTAGACTGTATTCGTAAAAAAAAATGAAAAAAATAAAAAAAATAAAAAACTTTATTTTTTGAAATATATTTTAAATTACAAATAATATTAGATCAAAATTTAGATTTAAATTTAAAAAAAAATTAAAAAACTAAAATATCATAAAAAGTTTTATTTATGTATTAACCAAAACAATATAATATACTTGTTTTATAAATTAAATATTATTGATTAATTAAACCAAAATATTTTGAATATTTAAAAATTCTTCTAAATAAATAAAGTATTTTCACATTTTATAAATCAAAGTTTCAATTTACATTATTAATAATAAATTATACTTATTATAATTATACTTAATTTTAGTCTTTTTTTATTGCTAATTAAAGTTTAACTCTAATTCCTATTTCGCAAGATAATAAAAATAAAGTTATTTTTTTTATTCATTTTAACGATTATTATACTTAATATCTTATTAATTACTCTGCTAAAATTTATTTAGCCTATATTGTTTACTTTTTGCATAAATAAATTAAATATTTTTTGATTATATTTTAACAATTACTAGTATAAAATATAAACTTTTTTTCAAATTTACATATATAAATTTTGTTATTTTAAGTTTGTATTTTTTTATTTATCATGTTTTAAATTTTAAATTAGTGATAAATTAGAGATATTTGATTGTCATGTTAATTTAAGTAATAATAATTTTTTTCTTAGTTAGTTATTATATTAATCTTAAATATTCAGTTGTAGTATTAAAAAATGTTTGAATATAATAAAAAAAATGGGTTTATTTAATTTAAAAGACTGATAATTATAATATAAGTTCAAATAACTGATTATATTCAAATAAAACATGAATTGCATTTATTATAAAATGTTTTGATTTTAAATATGTAAATAATAATATGATTATATTTATAAAAGCATTAAAATATATATATAAAATAAAGTAATTAATAACATAATTTTACTTTTGATTATTAATTAGCAATAATAATTTAAGAATTAAAATTAAATTTTTTAAGTAATGAATTAAAAATAAGTAAAAACATTATTTATTTTTAAAAAAAAGTATACAAGCGATTTAAACAACAATAATAATTATAAAAATATTTACAAATTATATTATCAAAGAATTATTTTATACAATTTATTAAAATTTATATTCATGTTTTATTTAACAATTTACTTTTTTGGCAATTTACTAAATGTAATTTATAATTCTTATCAGCATTTAAATAATGGTTTTAATAGATGATCTTTTGTGTAATATCAGAAGTTGTATAAAAAAAAATTCTTATTTAAATTATTAGAAAGAGGTTTAATTAAAGTAAAAGAATTTACAAATGTCCATTATTTAATTTTTATTTTTCGAAATTCACAAATATGATTAAATAACATGATAACAAACTAAAAATGAATTCAAACTTTAATTAAAGAGATTAAATACAAAATTTGTTATCAAATATTATTCAAACAATTACCATATGGTATAAATTTAACAATCGATTATTTAGAAAAACAATATATCAATATATTTAAATTTTTAATTTTTTTAGTATTAGCCATTTATATTTTCTTTAAAAACCCAATTTTTTGAAATAAAATTTATTTTGAATTAAAGATTTGTCAACTAAAACATAAAAATTGTACTTTGTTAAAATCTTATATTAAAAAATTACTTTTCTTTAAATTTTTTTTCATTATAATTTATTAAATTTCTGAATTTTCTTAACTATCGACAAATAAATTTATTTTTAATTAAAACCTATAAAATAGCATTCCTTAATATATATCAATTATCTTAAATAAATTTAGGTTCAAATAATTTTGCCTAATATATTTATTTGCTTAAAAAACAGGAAAAAATAATGTTGAAAATCAAATTTAACTTTAAATTTTCATAGATAGATTCGAAAAGAATATGAAAAGGGATGAGTTGGTTATACCGAAAATCAAGGCAAGAAGTATAAAGTTGGAATTAGTCTCAAGGGAAAAAGAATTCAAGAATAACAACTGGTCTTTAGAAATATTCGCTGATTCTCAAAATTACAGAAAAAAAGTTGATTCTCACAATGCTTTTCGAATCTCTTATAAATCTGACTTTAATTAAAATTCACTGAAACATATTAAAATTGTTGAGATTATTACTATTATTATTATTACTATCGGTCAATTGATTTTTCTTTTTTTAATTTTTTTCATTAACTTTTGATGATTTTCGTTTGTTGGTTTAGAAGCATGCTGATTAGGAGATTTAGAGCAGTGCAGTCAAATGGCTGGCAATTTTAAGATAAATTCGTCAAGATGGAGTTTGTGGATTGACTTAGCCATGGTTTAATTCCATTATCAGGTTCCCTTTTCTTTCTAAATGGTATATCAGGGCGATATTTATCAATATCGCTTCGTAGCCTATCTTTTTGGAATTCTCTTGTAGACCATAAAGACTCTTGAGAAAAGGTTGCGCGTTGATTGAATACCCGGTTCAATGACTTCCTGACTTCCTTTATTAAATAGAAGTTACCGCCACTTCGATAGTTCCTAGCTTTGTTTCTATTCTAGTCTCCCACGGCTTATTAATATTATTAAAATGCCAGTCTCCACCGCGGGTTTCTCGAGTCCCAATCACTCTCAGGACTTAATCAGCCCTGGGCTTATGTTTATTTTCTAGGGTAAATTTTCATTCCAGTCATCACGACTAAAGTTATAATTGAATTTTGTTCCCCATTTCATGTTAAGCTACATAAGAAGGGTTATTTTGAATAAGTTATCCCTTTTATTAGAGGAGGAGGAATAAATGGCATCTTCCAAACGCGTGAAATGAGGATTTTTTCATAATGTGTTAAGAAGATCTCAAACGCGTGAAATGAGAATCTTCCTGATGCGTTTGTTTATAGTTTTAGTAACACATGAAATGGATCTTCTTGACACGGTTAAGAAGATCCCAAAGCAAACGCGTTTGTTTAACGCGTTAAGAAGATCCCAAAACAAACCGAATTTATAAAAACAGACCCTCACCCATCAAAATTTTTAAAATATTTTTGGCAATTCCATGCGTTCTTCATCTTGACGAGAACCAAGTGATCCATCGTTGAAAGTTTTACTATATTTTCCTTTAATTTATAATTCTAAATTTATAAACCTTCTCTTTAATTAATTTCACATTAATAACCTATTAAACATAAACTCCCGAAACCCCACTTAGTTCTGTTGAAAAAGGTAATCAATTTGAAACTCGGGTTTTAAAATAGATTAAATATGAATATTTGGTTACAGAAAATAAGGTAAATGTTGAGTTGCATATATCTGAAGGTACGCTGCCATGAGGTTATATAATAATTGAAAATAGAAAGCTCATTATGGCCACTAAAAAATTAGTAGCCTGTTAATTTTTTGGTGAATGTTTTTTTCTTTATTTGTAAAGCTGAAAAGGTTATAATGAATCGATACATTAAACTTGGTGAATATTATATAGAATAAATAATGCAATTTGCCACTGTAATATTTATCGTGATAATAATGATAATATTTATTAATAGTGTAGTGTTATTGTGTTTTTTTAACTCTGTTTGATTTTTATTATTAGTTTGAATGTTTTTATTAAATCCAACTGTGTTCACTGATGCAATGGGCAAAAATCAAAAAATCCCAGAAATTAATTATATCATAAAGATGTTGGCACCTATTCTGGATATTGTTTTTGCTGATGTTGCAAAAAAAATTTGTCTCTATTGGTAGGTGTGAATTAATTTTATTTAATTTTTCCTAATTTTACTAACTTAAATAATTTAAATTATTTTTTAGGGGCGAAATGGTATCGAAAGCAACATCGGCGGGCTGCAGCAACGACGTCGAGTTGAGCCATTCGGAGTGTGCTCGGGCTAGCACTCCCAGTAAAGCTGTGAGGGATGGCAGCAAATGCCTTCACTCCAATCAATGCGTCCTCAATAAATACTTGAAAAAAAACATTTTGATAGATGAAGCTGAGAATCTGGTAATTTTTGGATTCCAGTTTACCGCCTTATTGCTTGATGACGGGCTCTATTTTGGCTTTCAAGGGGATGATTTTCATTTTCGACTCAAATGAAGTGTTGCTTATATATTAAATAAAATCAAAATATTTTTGAGTAATTGAAGCTGCTTTTTATTTTATTTTATCTAAAGTAAAGTTTTTTGCTTTCAAGTACTTATGACTACTGCACATCTAAAGAAAAAAATTAGTTGTGTTTTAAATATTAATTTTGAAGAAATTAATAAACTATGTCATTAATCTTTTCATACTTTTATAAATAATGGTTTCAAATTTCAATGATGTGATATTGATCTGACCATATACTTTGGTTTTTAGATTATTTTCATGGATTCAATTAAAAGCAAATTATTATATGTATTATATTTGATAATATTTATTACAAATACATCAGATTTTTTGGCTTTTTTGTGATTTTTTCCAAACATTCATTGTATTATTTGTAAGAACTTTTGTTACCAATTTATTATTTTTTATTCTTATTCTGAATCTTTTAAGAAAAAAACTTCTTTATTATTGCTTTTTTTATTCTTATATTTTTATTTTTTTGTTATCACTGCTGCTATTATTATTATTATTGTTGTTATTACTGCTGCTATCATTAGTTTAATCAACTTTTAACAACTTTTAACAACTTTTGATTAAAATTTTATGAGGAAAAAATTAATAAATTGACTGTTCAGATTTTAACAATATAATATATATGTATATATTCATATATTTTTTACAATAAAGTTGGTAAAAATAAAAGACTTCTTATAATTATTACTATATTTTCTCTGTACTATACAAAATAATCAACAAGTTAATCTTTATTTAAAATATAAAAAATCGTGTAATTATCTCTTTTTCAACATAAATATTATTTTAAAAATCTCTAACAACAACAGAATTAATATAAAAGTCAAATTAAGCAAGTAAAACTTGGGCTTTGGTTTTTTTGGCAGTTTGTTTATTTTTTCCAAAAACCATAACTTTTAAGGCTTCAAATAAAGCTTGCTTTGTTCATTGTTTTTGATAAGAAGAGAATTTTAATTTTTTAAAAAATTTAATAGCAGTAAAATGCTCCAATATAGGTTTTTCGTTTATTTAACATATTTTTATAAAGTTGTTATAAAAAAAAAGTTTTAAAAAAAGAGATTATAACATTATAATGCATAAAATAAATGAAAAAAGCACAATTACATATTATGTTATTTTGATCATAAACTAATCTAAATATTCTAATTAATAATTGAATAAATTATGATTGTTATGCTATATTGTTCAGTTTTTTTAAAATTAAAAACTAACTTTTAATATAAACTAAAAAAGTTTTTAATTAAATTATAAAGTTTATGATTTTTCAATTATGTATTTTATGTATTATATTAATGTATGTAAATTAAGTTTTTTGAAGAATTTACCAATTAAATTTGTCCAATTCACAATACTAATATGTTTTTAAAAATTAAATAAAAGTTTTATTGTCATATATTTTATATTAAAAAGAAACTTGAATAATTAATAAAATTTGGTTAATATTATTCTTAAAATCAAATTCAATTATTAGTTTAATTACTTTTATAAAAATTTTATTAGTAATTTAAAAGTCTTTCAAAGTTTTGGCTTGAATTTTCAAATAACAATACATCTTATTTACAGACTCTAAATTTAAATTCTCAATAAATATAATAAAATTATAATCTTCAAAAACAAAATTAATTAGGTATTTTAATAAAGTTTTATATAGTATTATTAAAGATTTATTCAAATTTTTAGCATTATATTTTAGTTTTGTGAATTTTGAATTTGGTATGTTTTTATAAATTTGGTTATTTGTAAAGATTATTATAATCCTAGTATTAATTAGCATTTTTCTACTAATATTTATAAAATTATGCCCAATATACATATTTGTTGTAAAAGTTATTTATTCTTTTTGGCTGAATATTTGAATAATAGAGATAATAAATTAGATATAATTTATAATTATAAAAAAGATTTAATGTTGGTTCAACATAAAAATTACTTAATATTAAAAATAAGCAATAGAAAAATTGATGCTTTAGAAAAAATTCTCAAAAAACAACAATAAAAATTTTTTGTCACATTTTAAAAGAAAATTATTTGCTTATAATATATTACTCAAAATATTTGTAAATACGTATTTAAAATAATAAATGAAAACAAAGCACAAACTCGTTTGTTTTGTCAAAATAATTGTATATTGTTAAGCTGTTTAAAAATATTTTTTTTCTAATAATAAAGTTAGTGTAAAATTAGTTAGTTGTTTTATCATTGAAAATAAAATTTCTTTGTGTCAAAATTAATTAACTGTTTATAATACATTGTAAAAGTAATCGCTTATTATGACAGCATTATTATAAATAAAAAAAAACTCAAAATTTTTATATTTTACTTTTAATAATTGGTTTTTGTTCCTATTTTTTTTTCTTTGAATTCAAGTTTTTCAAACTTTAAGAAGGCCAATTTTTGAAAGGCCAATTTAATTCATTAGTTTTTAACAATAATTTAAATAATTAACAAGATCTGAGATTACTATTATTTGAATATTATACTAGATTGAAAATTTATGTTTTTACTTACTTGAAAAAATGTAATTTTTACAGTTAGCAATATTTTTTATGCGTAAAATTCTTTTTCTTTATCTTATAAAAATTAAACATAACAAAATTAGAACTTTGTTTAAATCTTAAATTACAATAGCATATTTGTAAAAAATATAATTATTTTTATATTTTACTTAGTCTTTTGCAAGTATTTTTTAAATGTTATATTTCGAAATAAAGCAACTTATATTGAATTTGAGCTTGTTTTTAAAATTTAAATGCTTTAATATTAATAATATATATAATAAATATAAAAAATATAAAATCTTAAAAATATTGTATAAAACCAAAATTTTTGCCCAATTTCTTTAGAATGTTTTAAAAAGTTGTAATAAATTATTGATAAAAGTTAGATAAAGATTTGTGTTTGAAATGTTATTTAAAGTTGCAGTCTTAATCTTAAAAAATAGTTATAAATTTTAAAAATTTATAGAAATTATTAAAAAATTTATGTTATAAGTAAAACATTTAAAAAAAACTTATAATAATTTTATTCAAAAATAGTGTATTTTGCAATTTAATAGTTTTAATTATAATAAAATATTTTAATTTTTTCCAAAAAAATTATTACAAAAATTATAGCAAATTGCTTAATAAAATCTTTTATAATATATTTATTAGTAATAACTAATACATAAATGACTTAATAAGTTTTTAAAATACTTTTTAATTATTTTATTGATAATAAGATTTCTTTTTAAATTTTATTAATAAAAAAACATATATTAAAAAATTCAATTACAAAAATTTTATAATTATAATTAAATAAAAAGCAGAAATATAAATATATATAAACTTATTACAAAAATAAATTAAAAACATATTATTTATGTATTTAAATTAAATAAAATAACAGCAATAATAAAGAAAAAATAATTCAAATATAATTACAACATATATTAAAAGTCTAAGTAAAATATAATAAATATTATTATATTTGTTTTTATTTATTTATTTAAATTACTTGATATATTATTTATAATTAATGTTATTTTTTTTAGAATTCAATTAAACTAAACTAAATTAAACTTTAAAGTTTATAAACTTGGTTGAATTTAATAAAATTAAAAAAAAAATATATTTTGTATTATTTATTTATTAATTATTACTTTGTTTAATTATTATAATCAATTAAAAAAATATATATAAAATTATATATATATAATAACTTTATTCTTCAACTTACCAAAATAAATTTATTGTATGTTATTAAAAATTTAAAATTTAAAATAATAAAATTTAATAATTCAAATAGTTCAAATATTAATATTTTTGATAAACATAATTTTCAAAATAAGATATAAAACTATTTTAATAAATTTAAGTAAACAAAAAAAACAGTTAAATATACAAACTTAAAATATATATGTAAATTATTTTTTTGTAAAACTATAAACACTATTAAATTTTTATAGTATTATTTAAAAGCTTTTTATAAAATAATATATGTTACAATAAAAAAATATCATAAAAAAAAGCAAATTATTAAAAATATTTGGACAAGTAAAATTGCTATTTTTTTGTTCTTAAAAATATTTTAATACAATTTTTGATTTTTGTTATTAATTTAATAATAAAAAATATATTGAAAAAAATTATAAGCTTTGATTAATCTTATAAAACATAGATAAAACTTATAATTTAATTAACTAATATTATTTGTTAACAAGTTTAATTAAAATTAAAATATGTAAAAAATTAATAATAAACTTTAATTCAATAAACAATTAAATTTAACATAATAGTTTGAATTAAAGCAAGATTTTTTTACTACTTTTGTGATAAGTTTTCTATAACTTTTTTTATATAAGATTAAAAGACATAAATAATTATGCAAATATAAAATAAATTCTAAATTTGTTATTAAGTTTAACAGAATTAAAGCACAAATTAGTTTAATATTATACTTAACTACTAGATTATTTATAAATAATATAATTTAAATTGGTAATAATTAAACTACTACTTAATGTATTTTAGATATTATTAATGTATTTTTAAGATTAATAATATTTTAATTAACAAAATAAAACAGTAGTTATTTCTATTAATTAAAAGATTTAAATTGCTTTTATTATATATTAATAAGTCTCTAATCTTAATTGCAAAAAATAAATCTTATAGATATTTCGATATTTTTTTGTCTATTAATAAATTTTTCAAATTTAATTTAGTTAAAATACATATAGATATTAAATTTTTCGAATATTGTATTAAAAAATATTTATAATAAGCAATTTTATTATTTAATATTAGTAATATTATATTATATTATTAATTACAGATCTTAATTCAATCATATTTTTAAATATATATGTAATAATAGAATATATTCATAAAAAAAACAATTAAAATCTAAGATGTTTTTGTTTAAAAGTTTTTTTTACTAAGTCTTTTTACCACCTATTTTTTTATAATTTAAAGTTTTTTACATAGATATAAGTTAAAAAAATTCGTTTTTTTTGGTTTTTTTTCAAATATTATCTTAAGTTGTTTTTTTAATTATAAATCTTTAGATTTTCAAGTTTATCTTATTTATTAATATATTTTGTTAAATTAAATATTAATCTTAAAAATAATTTTTAGTTAATATTATGCATATTTTTTAAAATTTAAATTTGTTTTTTACAAATTTTTTATTAAATGCTTTTTAATTTATTTCTAGTATTTTAATATTAATTATTTTAGATACTTTTATATTTTATAATATATTTTTTGATAAAAATTGCTATAGTTTTTGTAAAATACTTATTGAATTTATATATTTTTAGATTTTAAAAAAAAAATTTTATTATAAAAATAACTAGACAAAATATTTCAAAACTATTTTTTTTAAGTATTAATAATAAAAAACTGTTTTTAAAGGCTTTTAAAGCATTTTTTTATTTTTATTAGTAGTTTTTTTAGTTAAAGTTCTTTTAAAAAAACATATTAAGATTAATTTTAGTATTGTTTCTATTTTTTTAAAAATTCCAAAGTTTTTAATAATAAATTAATTAACAAATTGGTTTTATTATTATTATTATTATTATTACTATTAATATATTAAACTTTTTTATAATTTTAAATTCAAATTTTAAATAAAATTTTATTAGTAGTAATTGGCTTTTTTTTAATATAAATAATAACAATAATAACATATTTTTTGAAATAAACCAAAATTAATTACTAATTATATTACTAAATATAATGTTTTTTGGCAAATTATTATAAAATAAAATATATTTTTAAATGTGTTTTTAATTAATTAGTCTATTAGCTTATTTAATTTTAAAAATTAAATTGACTAAATAAAAACTAAATTAATTTTTTTTTGTTTTTTGGTGTTGTTTCTAATAATACTTGAAAAACAATTTTTATTTATTAAAAATTTTTAAGTAATTTTTACTTTAATATCTGGTATTCTGTTTAATATTAAATTAGCTCTTATTAAGTTTTTGTTTAATTTGCTATTTGGTTTTGTTGAATTTAAATTAGTTTTAAAAAACAATATTAGATTCTTTTATATAAATTTTGTTTTTAAACCTTTTTTAGTTATTGTTATTAAAATTTTTATTAAGAGTTTTTTTAATTATACTTAAGATTATTAAATTTTTTGTAGTAATTTTTGTTTTTTTTTTACTTGTATTGTTTTTTATAATATTTTTTTTAACATATTTGTTAATGATATTAAAAATGCTTTTAGTGTTTTTAATATTATTATTTTAATTAAGTTAAAGTTTGTTAATTTATAATATATACTATTATTTATTTTAAAAATTTTTTTTTGCTGTTGCTGCTTTTATTAACTAGTTTATACTAATTAAAAAAACAATATTTGAATTTTTTTTCTGTTTATTTAAAAAAAAATTAATACTTTAAAAAACACTTTCAAGACCAAATTAATGATTTTTTTTGGTTATACTGCTTTTAAAATTAGTAATTTGATTTTTTAAATTGGTAATTATATGTGTTTTTTTTTGGTTTTTTTAACTTTTATTATTGTTAATGTTTTGTTATTGTAATTTTTAAAATTTTAGAAATTTTGAATTCAATTGTTTAAAACTGGTATTTTGTACAAGTATTATATTTAAATATTAATATTGTTATAAGTATCAGAGTTTAAATTATTTATTTTTAAATTACAAAGTATATTTACTTTTTCTTTTTAAATTTTTTTTTAAGTTTGTTGATACTTTAAAACTTTTAATTCATTTTTTGTTAATACAATATTATATGTTAATATTTTTACTTTTTTGGTTGCTTTTGTTATTTGTTCTGTATTTAATTTTTAACTGGTTTTTTTGAAATCTTAAGTTTTTAATTTGACTGTTTTAATTAAGTTTGTTGTTAACTAATTAGTTTTTTAGTTATTTTGGTTATTATTTTGTTAAATACTTCTTCTGTTTTGCATAAAAAGCTTAAAAATATAATTGTTATCCAAAATAAGATGTCTACTTTTGATAAATTATTAAATAAAGTTAGCAAAAAATTAGTTAAGATTAAAACTAAAGTTGGTATTGAAATTGAATATATAGATAATTATAGTTTTAATAATACTTTTGATAAAAATACTTATACTTGATAATTTTTTGGAAGCTACAATCAGTTAATATTAAGTCAAATATGAATAAAACTGCTAAATAGATGAGTAATAATATTATTAATAGTAGTATATTGGTTGCAGTTATGCAAAAAATAACTTGTCAAGATAGGTTTTCTTTCATAGACTTAATATAAATTAGTTTAGATTGGGCTCATGTTTGGTTACATGTGAACTATGTTTAGTTTTTGTCACTTAGTTTGACTCTTTGTATTAGATAGTAGTTGGGCTACACATTAAATAAAAAAAAATTATTCTACAATATTTTATTTATAATATATTAAAGTCTAATTTATTATAATAAAAAACGATTTTTATTTAATGTTAAAATATAGAACTAACAAATATACTTTAATAAATACATTAAGAAATTATACTGATAAATCAAAAATCTGAAACATCATTAACACAAACCAAACATTTATTAGGCCATATCTTCCCAAACCATAACAAACACACCAAACAGCATGACGAGCATTGAAGATATTAAACATGAATTAGAATACGTAAAGACCCAGTATAGGAGATGCATAGAGAAGTTGGAGGAGTTTAAGGAAGGTAAGGAGAGAAATAAGTTAAGTGAATTAAAGAAGAAGTTGAGAGGAAAAAAGTGAACAAACACTAATGAAAAAGAGGCATGGATAGAAGAAAAAGAAGATCTGGAAAAGCAAAAAGAAAAGCTGGAGATAGAGAAGAACAAGTAGATAGAGAAGATACAAAAATGGGGAGAAAAATTATGTACAACAACAGATGATACAGATAACGATTTTGTAATATGGTTTTTTTTTATTATGAGTTTGTTGCTTAGGTGTTGGGGTGGTAGAGTAGTACGTACTAAGTAGAGTAGTCAGCATACATAGAGTAGAGTTTATGACAACTAACGATGTTTCTTTTTTTTGCTATTTGTGTCTTATTCTTTTCTCTTTTGCATAATGCACTTTTTGAACGACTGCGTTCACATATCTCCAACCTGTACTGCTTTTTCCTTCCATTCAATATATGTTTTTTGGTTCATGTTTGTGCATCTCTGTTATTGATTGATAGCTGATTAACAAGTGTTTATTTCTCTTTTTCATCTCTTATTTTCTGTTTATGGGAATGTTTTCAATGTTGAATAACTTGTGAACTTATTGCTCTCCTCTGTATTCATGTATGCCTGTTTCATTCCATCAACTGAGTCTATGCTTCAGGTATGTCATTTTCTTCTTTTTACCTTTGTAGGATAAAGTAATAGTGTTTTCTGATATTATGATCAATGATTCTTTTTAGACATTCTTGTGTCAATGCTCTAATTCCATTTTATTTTAAACTTTGCATCCTATCTATACTGCTTTTCTCGCTGTCATTTTTTTAACTTGTGCCTTATTATCATCATTTCATTCCCAAGAATCTAAAGACACAGTTGCCTACCTGCAATCAGTGATATTACAACTTGAGACAGGCAAATCAAAAAATTCTTCCTCTGTGTACAGATATATAATACAAAATGACTGGATAAAAATGTGAAGGATGAAGAATGAGATACAGACACTATCACAAATTGGTGCCCGAACATTTGAAAAATTATCTTCTATTAACAGATTAGATGAAGTAAAAGAACACCAGCCATTTTGCAAAAATGTTGTGGATGAAACAGTACAATGTTTGGGGTTGAAAAATTTACTTGTACTTGGAGATAACAGTAATAGAAAAGAAGATAAAATTTATGCTGATATCATAATTGGTTTAAATCAATACTATAGTCAATTGACAAATAATCCACCTGATTTATCAAAGAGATTAGGTTGGAAAGTCAAAAATGATATAACCAATCAGACAAAAGCAAGAATAGGGAAAGGACAGGTAGTAAAGTATACCAGTATATACCTTACAGCAAATGATCCTTTAACACCAGTCTTCTATGGATGTTTAACTGACAGAAACCATTGGCAATTTATGAAAGTCACCATAAATGAAGCCTGAAACAAATTGGCAATGGAAGAAAGTAAACAGCATATATGGAATATTCAAACGGCTTCACTTATCGCTGGCTTAATCAATCATTATTATAATGAATACTTGTTAAAAGCATCTAGCAAAAAAAAAGATTCTCCAAATAATGATAAGGCTTATATGTCTCTTAAGTTATCATTAACTCCTGAAAGTCTCATGGCTTCTTTCATCAAAAAAGCTTTTCTTATTAAATTAGACTCTGGAAATGATATTCATGTACAAATTATATCTCACTTCGGAACTAGAAAAGAGAATCTAGTATTTTTGGTACAACTACAGGATTATGGAATAAAGGAGACTGTTCTGAAGATAATTAATTCCCATATCTGTATATTAAACTTATCATATTAATCAACTAATTTTTTTTAATTGAAGATTGAGGTCCACAAAAACTCTGAATTTTCTCAAATCTATCAAGAAATATCAGCATTGCATGCACTAAGCAATTTTTTTGTGTTCCCAAAATTCTCTTTGAAGGCCATACAATGGGAAAATTCTAGACAATAATAACAAACTTTGTGGAACAACCTCTGAAATCTTGAATATCCGATAATGGTGATATAAATGATTACACACTTTTTCAAATCATTCTGGACTTATGGTTGTGTCTAAAACAGATTCACTCCAATTGTTATGCACATGGAGATATTGCTATCTGGAATATTATACAAAGAAATGAACATTTCTATTTTATTGATTTTGGCTTGGCAAATATGCTGCAACTTCAATTCAATTCATGTCAAGCAATTATTCAACATTGAAATGTGTCAAATTATTGCAATTATCAAGTTTGAAAGGAAAATGTCATTGTTAGAGTTAATAGATAAATTGGAGGGAGGGCTGAAACAATTTGTTGCAACTGTTGAGGATGCAAGTAGATGGAAAATAACTGATGAAGAGAAATGGTTAGAAAAGTTTGGTGCTAAAGTTCAACAATTTCATAAAGAAGATTATTACTTGCCTGAAGATATAACAAAAAACATTATATTTCAAAAACATAATATATAATAGGGCTAAGGCCAATTTACTTTAATCATTTAATAATAAACAGATTTAAATATTAATTTTTTGCTTGTAAACTATTTTTTGCATAATATAATATAAGTAAAATTTAGTTAACAATTAAAAATATTCAAGATTAACAATAATTAAAATACATGAATGCAATATTTTTTATAATAACAAAAACAGTATATTCTTTTTTTTTATGTTTTAATAAAATATAGTTTAATACAATATTATATTAAAATATTTTAAATTAAACATAATTTATACTTTATTTACATATAATTAACCAGCCAAGCTAGTTAAAACTAAACTATATTAAATTTAAAAAACAAAATTTACTTAATATAATTATTTTTTATATAATTAATAACCAAATCAACTAATTATATAACTGTTTTATTTGTATTTAACATGATAGTAAGAACTTAAAGTTTTTAAAATATCATGATTTTAACAAAATATTTCTTATTAACAAGAAAATTTGAATTATTATTAAAAATATTATAATTTACTTTAAAATAATAATTTTTTTATTTTATTTTAATTAACAAAGCCAACTTAGCCAATATAACTTCAAAAAAGTTAACTTTAACCTAATTATAAAATTAATAAAAATAATAAAAAAACTAAAAAAAGAACAATTTTTATATAAAACTTTTATTAGCAAAATAAATTATAAAAATCTTAAAATTAATCACGAAATTTAATAAAAACTTAAAAAAAAATAAGATATTTTATAATTTACAAACAAATAATTTAAATTTTAATATTTAAAATAGCATTAATAATTAAAGATTTTTATAAATATAATTTTTTTTAAGATATTAGTTTTAATAATAGTATTATCTAATTTAGATTAAAAGCCAAAAGTAATAATAACATATTTTAACTAATAAATAAAATAAATATAATTATATATTTAAAAAACAACACAATTAGATAAATAATTTACCAATTTGGCTTTAAATATTATTTTAAAATAAAAAAAATCTGAATACTGTTTTTTTTATTAATAATAATTTTTTTTATAATATTTAACAAATAAGATTCAATTTTTATTTAATACAATATAGTAAATTAAACATAATTTATGCTTTTGCTATATATAATTAATTATTTACGCCAATTAAATCTATACTATATATCTATTTTAATTAAAATTTTATTATCATAACTTGAAAAAAATAAGTTGTATATATATAAGCTATTATATTATTAAAAATATAATATTTTCATGTAAAAAATTACAACATATATTATAAAACTTAGTATTAAAATTATGTAAAAAACTATATTATCAAAATTAATTAAATAAATATCAACTGATAATAAAGAAGTAAAAAACTAATAATCAATTTAAGTATAATTAAATAATAATATAGTCTAATTAAAAATTTAAATTAAATATAATTTTTTTTTGCAAATTAAAAAACTTATAAAAATAAAAAAATAACATATATAATTTAATAAAAACAGATTTTATTATGTTTCTAATTATATTAAGCTACTTAAATTATTAACTTAAAATAATAATATATTAAACTAAATTAATTAATTTAATATATAATAATTAATATAATTAAAACAATATTAATATAATATATAGATTTTATATAATTTAATTATATATATAGTCTTTTTGTAAATATTAATTTTATATTAAACCAATTTTTTATTATAAATTTATTGTAAATAATAAGTTATTTTTTTTTTCTTCTTTTTTTTAAATCTTTTTTTTATTTA